>JAVYIG010000002.1:0-600000 GCA_035222895.1 Strongylocentrotus droebachiensis
GCGGGAGGGGGGGGGGGGGGGACTAAATTCAGACGAGGATTATTTCGAGAACGGTACAACGAATCGTCTTCTTTCTGTAATGATTTAATGAAACGTAAAAGCTTCCGCGCGGGGGGTAACTAAATTCAGACGAGGATTATTTTCGAGAACGGTACACTACGAATCGTCTTCTTTCTTTAATGATTTAATGAAACTTAAAAGCTTCCGCGCTTTGCGCGAAGGGGGGAACCTGAATTCAGACAAGGATTATTTTAGAGAACGGTACAATGAATCGTCTTGTTTCTCTAATGATTTAATGA
This sequence comes from Strongylocentrotus droebachiensis, assembly GCA_035222895.1. NCBI lineage: Eukaryota > Metazoa > Echinodermata > Echinoidea > Camarodonta > Strongylocentrotidae > Strongylocentrotus > Strongylocentrotus droebachiensis. The sequence goes on from JAVYIG010000002.1 coordinate 300, forward strand.
GCCGTAAAAAGCTTCCGCGCTTCGTGAGCATAATTTCTTTTTTCGTATTTGACCCCGAAAATGAGAAAATCGTGCCGACCAATATCTCGCTCACTGGGGGTGGGGGGGGGGGGGGGGTAGTGAGCATAATTTTTGTTTTCTTCGTATTTAAAAATACAAAAGCAAACAAACAAACTATCAGGGGTGGGGGGTGGGGAGGGTTCCCGGGCCTGTCGCCCCCCCCCCCCCCCCCCCCCTCGTGGATCCGCGCCTGAACATTGGTAATGCCACCGACTGGTCTTGCGGGTAGTGATCGCTTCACCTTGCATTGATGAAAATGGGTTCGATTCCAAGCTAATACTGTTTTCTATTTGTTGTTTATTCATTTTTGTGGGGATATTTTTTGTTGTTGAAAACCCAATCCCCCCCCCCCCCCAAAAAAAAAAAAATAGAAATCAAAATGATATTCTATCACCTCTCTTTAACAAGTGACTCTCTGAATAGTTAGGAAGAGTATCTAAAAGCCTGATTTGTGACTCTCTGAATAGCAGTTAGGAACGGAGTATCTCAAAGCCTGATTTTTTTTATCACCACCATCGACCACCAGCATTATCAACATCACATGCACCACCACCACCGCCCGCCACCACGTAAGTGACATGCCTAGCCCCTGGGTTATTTGGTAATGTATGATTTTGTGCGGTGGGGGCTGCATGCAGGGGCGTCGCCAAAGGGGGGGTGTGGGGGTGCGACACCCCCCCCCCCCACCTGTCAGGATATTGTCGGTAAAATTGCGCTGCCATCGGGAAAAAGAGAAAAGGGGGAGGGAAAAAAGAGAGGGAAAAAAGAGAGGGGAAAAAAAGAGAGGGGAAAAAAGAGAGGGAAAAAAAGAGAGGGAAAAAGAGAGGGAAAGGGAAAGAAAAGAAAAAAAGAAAAGGAAAAGAAAAGAAAGAAAGGAAAAGAAAGGAAAAGAAAGGAAAGAGAAAAGAGAAAAAGAGGGAGGAGAGGAAAGAAAGGGAAAAAAAAAAGGATAAAGAAGAAATAAGAGTGAAAGGGAAACAAAAGAAACGGGAGATGAAAGAGAGGAGAGAGATGGGAGGTAAGAGTCTGAGAGAGGAGGAGTGGGAGTAAAAGAGAGAAGGGGGTTGTTGGGTGGAGTCGTCTCGTCGAGGGAGCAAGAAAGACACGGGTAAATATGTTGCTGTGTCGGGTCAGCTGTGTCGGTATTCTTGCTCGATCCTCGTGTACTATATCAATGCAGAAGTTTGAAGTCGGTGAGATGTATATTGTCGGTCGGCCGACAAGTTTTTTTCCCTACGAACTGTGACTTCTTATCCGCTGTGACGACTTTAAGAGTGACTCCAACTACAATACTTGTATTTTCTCGAAGTTTCACTTTCCTATAATATCAGCTAAAGAAATTTTTTCGGGGAAACTAAATTCAAACAAGGTTTAAGAGTCAACAACGGTACGACGAATCGTCTTCCTTTCTTTATATTGTGATGAAACGCCAAAAATTCCGCGCTTCGCGCGGAAGGGGAAACTTCATTTAGACGAGTCGAGAACGGTACAACGAATCGTCTTCTTTCTCTAATAATTTAAGGAAACGTCAAAGCTTCCGCGCTTCGCGCGAGAGTGGAAAACTGAATTCAGACAAATAGGGCTTATTAAAAGTCGAAAACGGTACAACGAATCGTGTTCTTTCTCTAATAATTTGAGGAAACGTCAAAGCTTTCGCGCTTCGCGCGAGAGGGGGAAACTGAATTCAGATGAATAGGGCTTAATAAGATTCGAAAACGGTACGAGAAATCGTCTTCCTTTCTCTGTATTGTGATGAAACGCCAAAACTTCATTTAGACGAGTCGAGAACGGTACAACGAATCGTCTTCTTTCGCTAATAATTTAAGGAAACGTCAAAGCTTCCGCGCTTCGCGCGATAGGGGGAAACTGAATTCAAACAAAATTAATAGGGCTTATTTAGAGTCGAAAACGGTACAACGAATAGTGTTTTTCTCTAATATTTGAGGAAACGTCAAAGCTTTCGCGCTTCGCGCGAAAGGGGGAAACTGAATTCAGATGAATAGGGCTTAATAAGATTCGAAAACGGTACGAGAAATCGTCTTCCTTTCTCTATATTGTGATGAAACGCCAAAAATTCCGCGCTTCGCGCGGAAGGGGAAAACTTCATTTAGACGAGTCGAGAACGGTACAACGAATCGTCTTCTTTCTCTAATAATTTAAGGAAACGTCAAAGCTTCCGCGCTTCGCGCGATAGGGGGAAACTGAATTCAAACAAAATTAATAGGGCTTATTTAGAGTCGAAAACGGTACAACGAATAGTGTTTTTCTCTAATAATTTGAGGAAACGTCAAAGCTTTCGCGCTTCGCGCGAGAGGGGAAAATGAATTAAGATGAATAGGGCTTATTAAGAGTCGAAAACGGTACGACGAATCGTCTTCTTTCTTTAATAATTTAATGAAACGTCAAAAATTCCGCGCTTCACGTAGGAGGGGGTAGCTTCATTCAGATAAGGATTAAGAGTCGAGAACAGTACACCAAATCGTCTGCTTTTTCTCATAATTTAATGAAACGTCGAAGCTTCCGCGCTTCGCGCGGGAGGGGGAAAAACTGAATTTAGACAAGGATAAAGAGTCGAGAACAGTACACCGAGTCGTCTGCTTTTTCTCATAATTTAATGAAACGTCAAAGCTTCCGCGCTTTGCGCGGGAGGGGGGGGGGAACTGAATTCAGAAAAGGATAAACAGTCGGGAACGATACAGCAAATCGTCTTCTTTTTTATAATAATTTAATAAAACGTCAAAGCTTTCGCGCTTTGCGCGGGAGGGGGGGGGGAAACTTCATTCAGCCAAGGATTACCAGTCGAAAACGGTACAATTAACCTTTTTTTTTTCCTAATAATTTAAGGAAACCTCTAAGCTTCCGCGCTTCGCGCGGGAGGCCCATCACCCACCCCCCCCCCCCTAATGAGCGCGCTTTTAAGTGATTCTCTTGCTCACTACCGCCCCTCCCTAAAATAAGATCCTAGCTCCGCGCCTGCATTAAAATATATAGCTATGATGCTGACTAAATTGAAGAAATAATTCGTATATTTATGTCGTCGAGGAAAATGACCATTTTGCGCATAATGCAAGTACTATAGATAGTCCATAGGAAAAACAATTTAGCCTTCGGCCCCAGGTTTATAGGGTTGAATTTGTAGATATTGGACATTTAATTTTGTCGGTAATTGGTGGCTAGTTTTGTCGGTAATCGTTGGCCTCTACACCCCCCCCCCCCCCCCCCCCCCACTGAAAAAGGTCTAGCGACGCCCCTGGCTGCATGTGCCCGTTTTTCATTTTCGGCAAATTGAACTTAGTTCTAATTAAAACTTTGATGTGTTGACGATATCTCAATATCTAAAAGGTTCCCCGCCCCCCTAGCTTCCTTCCCCCAGAATCTCGCCTAAAACAAAGAAGATATTTGGTGGCGCCACTTGCATTGCACGCAGTGCACAACACACTGCACATGGTACATAATAAACAAGTTTTTGTTGTTGGGTAATTGTATAGTGGCGTTCATTCAATATTGAATATATACGCCATAATTATCTTTAATTTTATAAGGAAAATCAGTTATAAATAAGAAAACTGAGGATAAAGATTTGTAATGATATAAAAGTAACGCAATTTTTTAGGAGTCTCTGGATGGTTTTTCAACTCCGTGTTTCTGCTAATAAACAAGTGGTGGAGCTCCTTCCTATACAAGCATTCATTTTCGTTACTAGAGACGCCGAAACAAGTTGCCTGGACCTGGCGCCGGATGGCAAAAACAGGTTAGTTGCGAATTTTGTATGAAAATAACATTTATTTGTTTCTTGTGTTTTATAATTTGCATTCTTGAACACACTTTGTGTTCTTTAATATTCACTTATAGGTTTTCGATGATTGTTATTTTGAATTTGCGATGTAAAATCGTGACTAGTCTTTTCATGGCACTTGCATGGCTCCGAGCTCCGTACAATGCACCCCAGTGGTACCGGGGACGGGGCAACCTGCGAATAGGGTCGGCTGAATTGTGTGCGGGCTGCGCTATTCTCGACAGACAGTCGAGTCTTGACGTTGATCACCACACTTTCAGTTTCAACATGATCAACACACTTTCAACATGAACAATGATGATAGCAATATAATCATATTACGATCAGAATTTATATGATTTAACACATGGAAGTTTTGAATACTTTCATTTTAAAATTTGAATTAACTCTGCCGAAGTGAGAGGGGATATACTTTGGCACAAATTCGCACAAGCTGTCCTCCGTCGGCAGAAGCACCCTTGTTTATAGATGCTGATCAGGCTTTGACAAGTAGCAGAATAGAAGTAGAAGGAGTTTTGCAGACCCAGTTACATACATTACTATCCATTTTAGATATGGCGTGGCTTTTTTTACTCTGTTTTAAAAGCAATACACCAAAATCCCTCATTGACTGACAATTTTAGTTAGGATTGGACTGAAGTCAAATATAATAAAGAAATATTTATGATCTAATACTAAATCGAAATCCAAGCTGTTCAAGTATATTAGCAGTTTAGCACAATTGATTTGATAAAAATTACTGTTGGTCAGTTTCGAAACATTTAAACTACTATGAAACAGTGGATATATACATACTTATTCAATCGATTATATTGTTTGGGTGGGTTTTTAAGCTTGTGTTTTGTAAAACAAAATAATTATGTACCAGGTAAACGAAATTTTCTCAATACATTAATGCAAATATTCAAACCTTTTTCTTTCTTTTTTGACAGGCTAATCTACATGTTCGTTTTTTACGAGTGGATCTGAAGAGTTTCAAGCATATTGTGCAGAATGTAGATGCCAGGAGAGGCAAAATATATTTCTTTAGAATCTTTTTTTCTACATGGTCAGTCAAGACTGACTGACCAATAAACTGAGCAACTGGTGTAAGGACCAGTTGTCTATTTGACCCTTCATCATCCCAATGGGAAGTGGGTCCAGCAATTCTCCAAATACTTCACAGACGATGCCGGAACCCACCCCGCAACCCAAGCGCGAGAAACGCGCTCGGGGGCGGGGGGAATTTGAAGAAGTGCAGCTAACAGATCCAAACGCCCCATCGGCGTCTCAATCGGCTGAACCAAGACAGGACAATGCTGCTTCAAGGAACAAACAAAAACAAGACAGAAAACCAAAGAATGTGCCAAATAGTGAAGAGAGTAATGTGCAATATGGTGCGGGAAACGGTGGTTCAGGGTACGCCACAGGACTAGGGGCTGGATACGATGGGTTGCAGCAACATGACTACAGTGCACCTCAAGACATGTGGCAGTATGGTTCCCAGGCAGTCCAGCAGCAACAGAGGGTCGTTGACACGTTTCAGCAACAGGCACAACTGGTACCTCAACCTAACCAAAACCCTGATGAATTCCTCTCAATGGCGTTGCAATTGCAAGAAATGGTAAGTCTAAACCATCAGAATTGTGAAAATAAGTACCCCGGTACATAGATGATGAAAGATGTTTAGTTTTCCAGATTAAGATTTAGAAGAGAATATTTAACACCCCTAAAACAAATTTAAAGTAGATATCTTTTGTTTTTGTGAGAAATAAATAATGAGATTCTCTCAATAGTTTGGATTTTGAGTAGGGTGAGCATAACACTGGTCTCTTGTGACTAAATGGATTTTAATAAAACCTTGTTAAGAAAAGAAAACAAGAATGAAAGAAAGAAATAAAAGGAAGGACTGAGAACTCATTTGTTAGTTAGTCCTCTATCAGACTCCTCTGTTTCCACTCTTAGAAGTGACATTGTAATTGTATGGGCTACACACTGAACGTGAGGATGAGAGGGTAATTACACCACAAGAAAGAATACCTAGACGTCATGGCAAGTGACTGTATTTTAGCCAGATAAATTAGCCAGTTAAATTATTATAGCTCCATATCGTCATTTTTTTGTCAATGATGTCTTGTGATGTTTTATTTTAATTTCATATTTATAACAGGTACATGTATGTGAAAATGTGTAAGGCTAAAACTTCCTAGAAGATCAAGTCAGGAAACAAAAAGAAAACACTTTTCAAACTCCCTATTAAACAATTTTTTATAGTCTAATGGACCAAAGAGATTTTCCGGGTACATTATGATTGCTAAATATATTACTCATTACGGATGTTGACCATACATTGCGAGACAAACAAATATCACTAGCGATATTATTTTCGATACATTATGATTATAAATAAAATGTCATTCATGAACAGTATAATCTCGATCTGTATTTTCCATAAACCTCTGAAAGATGTGTGTCTTCTATTGCAACTACATGTATGCAGTGGCCGGAGTTCTTTGGTTCATCTTATTGTTCCTATTGTATGAATTTGTGCCCCAGTTTTAGCTGCATTGCTAAATGTCATTGATTTATTGATCTGTGCCGTTCAGTCGCCACAATACTGGCAGTATCTCCAAGGTGCTCGCTCCAAAGAATGAATTAAGGCAAAAACAGACCCATGAAGTCTACATGTAGATGGCATGTGTTTTGGTTTCTTCTTTAAGGATGATATTTAAAAATCCAGTAGTCATAACAGAAATAAATGCATTTTTGTGTATAATGAGGAGAAAAGTGGTTAAACATATGAATAGAATGAGAAAAAGAACACCAGTGAATCTGTATTATTTCCACTATCAGGTTGTTTGTTAAATCAAGCATATTACAAGGCAAAGAAAGCTTTTTCGCTACTTTCAGATGATTACACCGTTTCTATGGCAATCACTTTGGGATCTATTGATTTCTCTCCGGAGTGATGATAGCACAAAGAAAGAATCCAAACCACATACATATATATATAGGCATTTCTTAATATTTGTATATTGCTGGAATTTGATATCATACACTTTAAGCTGTTATGTGTGCATGCACAATTACTAGTAAATAAAATATTACACTTATGACGTAATTGAGGAAATATCCTTTCTAATTTAGAATTATTTTTTTACATACATGTATATGAAAAGAGAATATCACGCACATAATATAGGCAGATGCCTTTATATCTACATCTCATACAATTACAGTGTATGTACATGTAATAGTAATCACATACAGGTGTATAGAGTATTTTTTGCCCCTGGTTATTGTAGTGTTAACAGGAAAAGACTATCACACAGATTAATTTTTTAACTGCACATGCAATGTACATGTAGTACAATGTACCTTTACCTTTCATTTCATATTTATTGACAAGTCTTGAAATACAAGTTAGAATTAGAATGTCAAAGGAGAACACTGAATAAAAGATTTTTTTTGTTTAAATCAGAAAAAATGCAATTTTGCTTGTTTCATTCCAAGTGGTAAAGGCCGGTCTCCATTTTAAGGAAATCATTATTGGTCTTTAATACTTTGTAGATGATCCAAAGAAATAATGTATGCAATTATAGGTTTTTGTTTTGTATTCACTTTATCATGTTCCAGAAAATATTTAATTGAAAAAGAATTTATACAATTAAGAATTCAGTTGAGCTCTCTTTTTTAAATTATTTTTTACCAACAATCTTTATCTGTATATGTTTTAGGGTGATGAGGACATTGTCTTTGAGACTTTTCATCATAATAATGGAAAGAAGTACACCTGTATCAAGCAAGGAGGGCAGAGACATTACCTTGATAGCTGGGATACTCAGGTATGTACATGTATACTTCTGTACCATATCTATATATTTTTTTTTAATTCACTGAATTTATGAAATATTGATAACAAATAACAGTCCAGTTTTCATTATGTTAATGAGAGTTTGGTGCATGCCTATTAGCAGCATTTATTCTTTCTTATTAGCAAATTGTGGTATGTGCCATTAATTGAGTCACTTTCAGTTTTTTCTTTACATACTGTGTAGTCTCCAGTAGCTCATCCATGTGATAATCAGATAATCTGTTATTCAACCTTCCAATATATCATCAGTCAAATATTTCATTGATTTCTACTGCGTCATTTAATGATATACACATGTACAAAGCCATTGTTTTTCTTCATCACTTTGTAATTACTTCCACGTTATGTATTCAGTACATGATTGGTAGTGGGAAATGCAATTTTAATTTGCCCCACCCTTTTTGTTATCATCGCTTTCCATTAACCATCCAGACATTCAATTTTCAAGATCAATTTGATTAGAAGCCTTATAACACAGCACTTCAGCTAGCTATAATATGCATGCATAATTTACATGTGTGCCTAATACATTGATGTTAAGGGAAGTCATCACAAACAATGATAATGTTGATAAACTCCATAATAATTAAATAACTCTGATATAATGAAGCCAAACAGAGTTGAACAAATTGGTTAATTTAAGAGATCAAACTAGAAATAATATGTTTTAATTTTACATTACCCGGTAAGCATCATGAAAACAGTGTTTACACAGTATGAAGGTTGTGGGAGTAGGACATAGTAAATAGGGATGTTCATACAACACAAATATATGAATTCTATAAAATATTTTGTTTAGTTTGTAAAGAATTAAGATACTCATTCACCAGCTTATTTTGATTATTTGTAGATCCCCATAAACAAACATTTAAGTATGGAATGTGTTAAACTGTCTCTTAGGAGTACCTACACTGTATGTATGTGCACAAGGGTATTTTAGATAACCTTATAAGTGGTCTGGCCCATTACACTAATACTTTTGGATAATTTATCTAGAAATACAATTTATCTCTAAAAATAGAACTGGCAGTCGTTTCCTAATAAGTGGATGAGTAAAGGAGTGTTCATCCGAGATGGAGACCAAGGCTACTCTGAGCCCGCCTCCGATCAGGCAGCCAATGCTGATAGCGGAGGACACCATCATCAAGAAGAGAGCGGTGGAGCAGAAGTATCAGGGGGTCTGAGTGGGACCAATGATGACAGAGCAGGGTCACTCATGCACCCTACCAAGGGAACACTCCTCACATATATATTTGAGGTATGTTAATGTTATTGAAGATATGCTTGTAATAATCATACATGTATGATGGAGGAATGGGAATTGATCATGCAGGAGTTGCATCTTCTTTTGTGATTTCTGAACGGAATTCATTTGTTACAGTTTTAGTAGCAGATGGAAGCACAATATGTATTGTAAAGAGAATGGCTTAGCCTAAAAAATGGAAGAATTATGCACCCATAGCTAAATATATATTGTTTTATCATTATTAATAGTGAACAATAATTATCCTTTAGTATAGTTGAAGTAACGTTTTTGTTGATGTGAACTGTTCTTTTATAGGCCTGTGTTTACAACCTGTACTAAACCTAGGTAATTGGTATATTGTTCAGATGAGAGAAAATGATGGTGCTAAGGTAGTGACTTCAATTCTTATTAAAATTAAAGACGATCTGAAAGTTTGAGTGAAAACAGCTAGACCATTATTAATTATTATTGATCGATTCCTTAATTCTCCAAACTATCATTATAATTTAATTTAAGTTTAGTTGAATGTAAATCGTCAAAAAGCAATGAATTGGCTTTATATACAATTCCAAACCCTTTAAGTGTTGAAAGAAAAATTCAAAAATGGCTGGGAGAATTTGCTGTTATAGGGTGTTGCACAGTGACGCCTTCAAAGAAGACCATAAATATCTTTGAGGTTTGAGAATTTTTTCAAGATCTTTTGCATGTTATAGTGTTAGTTCAGTGGAAGGAATATAATAAGTAACATTTCATACAAAATTTACGCAGATTTTTTTCATCAACCGTCAACAATGTGACGGGCTCACTTCAATCCTTGCATTGCATTAAAGTACACACATAGTTTCACTATTGATTCTCTTTTAATGGAGCTGAGGCAATAATACTCTCTCTCTCCCTATTTATACATCTCACTCATCTTTAATTCAAGGAGTAAGCCATAGTGTGGTCTCTTTGGCTGGCTAGAATTCATTTTCTTGAGAGGCAGGTGTTAATTTTCCAAGAGCTATTCTATTACTTTTGAAAGTGGTATTAATTCCATTGTGGAGTTCTATTCACTGCACTTCCACCACAGAATTTTGTATAGCAAAGGAGGAATATTTGTTTTTTATTTAATATTCTTGGTATTTAATATGGATGTGTCTTTTTTAATTAAATTATATTTTGTTATACATTTACAATTTACATTTTAATGAATGTAAATACTACAGTTTCAAAATTTCTTGATGAAATCCCACATAATTCTGTTTTTTTTTCAATGAAAATGTTGATGAATGTGCAGTATGTGTGAGGCCTTTACCATAAAACTGTGAAGTTATTTCTAATAATTTTGATTGTATTTTCTGGCTGACAGGAGAAGCGTAACATTCACTGCTACTTTGATGATGATTCTGGTATGTGGGTGAAGATGCCAGTCAGTTGGGAGCAGCATACAGACTTTGTGAAGGGATTGATCAAACAAGTCAAGGTTAGATCAATATGCTTATTAAAATATATACTTACTTTAATTTACTTATTGTTTTTTTTTGCCTCTTGCCCTGTTCCTTAAAAGAGATATGACGATTTCATGTTTAAGATACAAGTAGAATCACACTGTTGATTAGAAATTCATGTTCCTTGATAAGAGAAGAAAATTGAGCCAACGTTTCTTTTGAAAAGTGCTAATTCGCATATAACATAAACACTGTTTCTTGTCAAGAAGAGAATATGTTTGTAACATTTGTAAAGAAGTGAAATATTGTTATAATCTGTGGAGTTGTAAATTGGTTTGATTTTCACCGTGCATATATATGATCTGATGGTCAAATATATAAATGCACTTAGTAAGTTTCACTTCAGATGTTTACAAAAAAACATTGCTATATTCTAAAGTTTATGTTGTACTTTAAAATCGTTTTCAAGCTTGTAACTAAATCTTACTCTGTCATGTTATAAAGGATCAAAGTCCATCTTGGAAAGATGGATATGACATTGTAGCAGCTTTGAGGAAGAGTAACTATGATGTTGATGATACTGTCATGACATATCTGACCGTGGGGGATACTGGGTGTATGGACACACCGGATCGTCTCAAAGGCTTCGACATGAAACTCATCAAAGAAAAAGATCAGAAAATTGCTATTCAGCAAGAGAAGTTGGCAAAAATGGTAAGAAATATAGCAATATTTCAGATATTCATGATAGTCAAGCATCCATATTAAAAAAAAGAATGCATATACCAGTGAAACCAGTTTTGCTCCTAAGAAAGAAATTGTAGGACCAAAATAATAAATGAATAACTACCTGTAGAGGGATGCATGTATATTACCAATGAGTCGCTTGGATAATGTTGCTAGATATTAGTATAATAAAACTGATAACTTCATAATTTTGATATTGGATTTCATTAAAAGCAAAGAATGAAGAGATACTAATGCTTTTATAGATAGTCAACTTTAAAATTGTGTGCAGTTGTCTTGTATGTTTTGATTGGTTGTATTAAAATGTTTATGATTACTTCAGTCCGTTGATATTTTGTAAACACATTCATTTTCTTCCAGCATCGAAGCTATGACAAAGTGATGCAGAACAACAAGAAAATGAGGCATGAAAACGACAAAATGCAGAAACAGGTAGTGTAAAATACGGATTTTATCTGTATTTAAGATTAGCATTAAGGTAGGGATTGATCAGTGATGTTTATTTAGAGGAAAATATATTGGAGCCAAGTCCACTATGAAGTACATTAATAAGATAACATTTGTACAAGAAACCCATGTTAACATAATGTGATTTTTTTTTTTTTTTACATTAGTTGAAAAGCTGTGAATGTCAGAAATCATTTCGAGACGAATTAGTCATGAAATAAACAAGGATTTCTTCATTTAGTCACCTTTTTAAAAAGTAGGGTAAAACTGAAGGGAATACCATATTGTGTAATATTTTGGGGTCAGTACTTAAGTATTATACTTCCAAGCTTGTTATCAAATGTAATCAGTCAGATAATCAAGCTGAGCATTATGCACTAGTATATATCACTGGCATTCACCACAAAGTTGTAATAGTATGCAATAAAAAGATTCCCTCAAACGGTAGTAAGGTGATCAAAAAGAACCTCTTGAGTCAAAACGTTGGGGCTGCAGGAATTGACAATCAGATAAACAATCCCAAGTATTTGTATATGATGGAATTAGTACAGGGAGGATTGATAATGGCTATGTTATGATTGACAAAAAGTAATTGAGATAAAACGGAGTAAAGGTTACCATAGATTCTATTTACTTTAGACCAAAATGAATATATATATGTCAACAATAAACAAAAGAAGTAATTAAGGATTATAAAACTTTAATAGCTCGATGTGGTTTGGGTGATAGTTCTAAAGAAAAAAAGACAACCATCACTCTGTGGGACAAGATGGACTTTAAGACAGATCTCTAGGAGATTAATGGCATAATAGGGGGAGATGGTCTTTATATGTACAATAATCTTTGATAAAATGGACACATGAATTGTAAATGACTACCAATCAATTTCGATTTAAAAAGATTAATAAGATAATAGTGATATGCATCCCCTTCTGGCATATACCCTATCAATATTTTAGATTATGTTGATGTAATTTTGTATTTTTTGTTTATCTCTATACCCATAGTTGGATCAATTGAGAGAGAAAGTAGCAAGCTTAGAGGTAGAGGCCAAGACAGCGAACCATAAGCTCCAAGCTCTTCAGAATGAGAGACCCAAAACAGCACGGGCAAGGACATCCTTAGCATCAGATCCTCCGGTAAGATTAACACATGTTCCATCATTGATTCTCTGCCTTCATGGTTAACCATGGCAATGAGAACTGCTCATGAAGCACTAAAATTAAGATCAACTGTTAAGATCAATTTTATTGAGGCAAATGTGAACAATTTGGTCAATTACTCATATCAAGACAGCTATGTTAGAATGTAGAGACGTAGGTCCCTTTATCGACTTAAAAATTTGTAGCATAATATGTAAATATTTCTTCAACATTACAGATAAATTAAATGAACTTAATATCCACTTTGAATTTAAGTTAAAACGTCATGGTCACTTGTCACTTATCTGTAATTAGATTACTAGACCATAGAGACACACTGTATATATATGTATTCACCACTTATGCAATGTCTGTATTAAAGAGTCATCCTGTATCTCGTAGCCCTGTGTTTCCTGGTAAGATGACTTGTGTATTTGATGTGAATTTGATCATCAGGCCATAAACTGCACCTTCAGACACTAAAGAATCACCTTTTGTGCGCCCAACTATATCTTTAGGTCTTCTTATGACTGCAGAGTCATCCTGTAGTCGTGTATTTCCTGATATGATACTATGTGTATTTGATATGACTTGATCATTAGGCCATTGAGACAGCACCTTCTGATTCAGCCCCTGAGGAGCCAGCAGGACCGGTGGGTCCTACTGTGGATGAAGAGACTCTAAGGAAACTGGACAAGGATGCTAAAGAACTTGATAAAGCTAACCTGACTCTCAAGAAAGAGGTGCAGCAAGGTTTCAATGGTAAAAGCTTATACAAATCAATAGTTTTGCTTCTTTAATTATATCCAGCTTTTAAAAATATTATTTTACCTTCATAGTCCAGGAAACAAAAGCACTGAAAAAGTTTGTACTGTTAAGGCGTCTAATATAATATTTTTATTTTTGTAAAAGTTTCCTCATTGATGATGTATTTGGGTCTTGTACTTAAACAAACTTTAAAATTTTACAATTTCAAAATTCAGTCCAATTCAACCAAAAGTTTATGTAGACATTCAAAGATAAATTCCAAAAGCTAACTTATACACATTGAGATGTTCAACAGTCTGTTGGTCAACCGTAAAATCTCATTGAAAAAAGGTTAGCTAACCCATGGAAAGAGTAGGCTTATGATAATTGATGACATTGGTTATTTTCAGATATGATTGAGATGATGAAGGAGGCCTCGGCAGCCCTCAAGAAGATGAAGAGGATGGATTCAGGGAATGTGAAGGAGTTGGATGAGCTTAGAGTGCTCTACAGGAAGGAATGCTTGCAGAGGAAACTCCTTTACAACAAGGTAATTAGGTACAGGGGATTGGTGATAGAGATTATAGAATTATTTTGATGATGAATACAAGAGGCATTGTCTAGTTGTGAAGATTTGTCATGGTGTGATTTCCTTCTTTGGAATCTGTTGCAAAAATTCCCGCTCAAGTTAGTGGTATCCAAACTGAAGAAATTTGTCCAGCATAGTTATTCTTCAATATCTCACAACTTTTTCTTCAGTATTGCATGTGATTTAATACAATCTATTTGCATAAGGTTTAACATTTTGACATTTCCATCGTAGTATGATGAAGGAGAAGGATTAGCTAGACTAATTTCATAATGATGCAGATGTATTTATTATGGATCCAATTGTTTTTAAATATTTTAAATCTAATCAAAGTTGGGTAAAAATCTTATGTGGCAATAATACAAATAACAATATATTAAAGTGAGATAATTAGTTATTGATTAATGATTTCATCTCTCAATTCTATGGTTCCTCTCCTTCTGTAGTTGCAAGAGCTACGAGGCAACATCCGTGTGTTCTGTCGCGTCCGGTACGACTCACGTACCAACTGCTGTCTGAAGTTTCCATCCGAGATAGAGATAGAAGCTACCAATCCTGCAGGAAAGAAGATGCTCCATTCCTTTGATCATGTCTTCTCTCCCACATCAACACAGGAACAGGTATGTACTCTTGCTCTCTAATTTTGAAGCATTTTCAGTCAAATGCTGATGAGATATACTATCCCTGTGCCACATCGTTTCTAACAAAAATGTTTTTCTACCAGTGGTCTCTTGCAAGTTGGTCCACAAAAATTTTTGCAACATGTGGAATTGCAACTGAAAGGGAGTATAAAACCATGCGAATGACAAGCATGAAGAGCAACGTCCCTTACAGCCTGGGTCCAGCTCTTGGGAGCTTAGATGCTCTCTGGTGGAAATGTGCAATCTGATCTCTTATTTCATAAAAGCATTTTCAAACAAATATTAATATATCATATATAATTTTGGTTAATAAAGATTATTATGTATTTGTTTTATCATAAAACTTTTTACTTTGAAGTTTTAGCCTGTCGCAAATTGTCACTGGTTGTCTTATATTGCACATCTCTTGCCTATATATTTGTCTGCAACTTATTTTGCAAATGTATCATCTGATCAATTTGTTTTAGATCAGGATATGACAAATATGTTCACATTTGCCTGTTTCCAATTTCTCAGTAGGCGAATGAAGATGAATTTAGAGATGTGAAATATATATATATAGACAATGAGATGTAATATGTTTATGAGATAATAGCAAATGTACTGTATTGTGTCTTCTTCCCTAGGTCTTTGCCCAAGCTCTACCCATCATAACATCATGTGTGGATGGATACAATGTGTGTATCATGGCGTATGGACAGACAGGATCAGGAAAGACTTTCACTATGATGGGTCCTAAAGACAACCCTGGAGTCAACGTACGTGCTATCAAGGAACTCCTCAAGATCTGCAGTGAGAGAGATCAGGTCGATTACACTCTCAAGGTCAGTTAATTGATGTAATATTATGTCCATAACCCCTTTTAGTTTTAAAGGTATAGACCAGTTTTGGAAACGCCCACCTCTCAAAAAATTAAATGGAAGCTCTTATTACCAATCATGAGAAAGATTATGTTTTGACTATTAAATACGTGATTATGATAATACAAATTTTGTCTGGAAACGGCCTACTAATTGATATATTTGGTAAATTATTATATCTATCCGGACCAGATAGATATCGCCCACGTGTCGCGTAGTCCCATATACACCTTTCTGTGTGGAGTGCTTGTAACTTTACCAAGACTGGGCCAAATTTCTTTTCATTTTGATGATTCCAGAACCTTGCAGTACACACCAATGCTTATATATGCTAGATGATCAACCTTTTTTTGATCAATTCCACAACGTTTCTTTCACAATGCAATCGCATGACCAAAACTGGTCTATACCTTTAAAGGTGAATTCCATTCATATTGAATTAGGTATCGTTAGAAAGGTTATTTTCAGTTCTTCATTTTTGTTTCTAAGTTCATTGTCAATAAACATAAGGGGAAAGAGATATAATGGAATGAAGTTAAGAGAATCAAGTTTTTCTGAGAGAATTTCGTCTACGATACCATTAGGAGATTTGAGCATGTGACGTCATTCCGTGGACTATTCACAACACGGTCACCGCGCGCATTCTATTCGCAATCAGATAGCACTGCAGTGTACATATCAGAGTGAAAGTATAGACGTTATATCGGGATATTAATCATCAGTAAAAATGACAGAAAACAGCTCAGATGAACTCGAAATGATCTTTGAGTATGATGAAGAAGAAGTTAGTAGCAGTGATGATGGTATATAAGTGAAGATGATGGTGAATTGGGCAAATTAAAGACGACGAAAATGTAACACTGATCGAATCGTGATGCGGGAGTTCAAGCTGCCAGCTAGGCCTACTCCAGGAAGCTCCGACGCCGAGCTTCGGCGGGTGCATAGAGAAACATGCAAACATGCAGCGGGTGGGGCGACATTATCTCAAAATATGCGAAGGGAGTAATTACAATTTTGACTTTACTAGGTTGCTCGACTTCTCTCAGCATCTGGCTGGCCAGTTGAAATTATAATTTGAAGAATTAGTCTTCGACGATTCTTCCCTGTTGTATATCGTCGATTCAACATGCATGGCGAAGAGATAGTACCGCACTACCGCGCCGTCTCTTTGCTGAGTTTTTTTTTTGATCAGCACTGAGACATCATTCATCTAGACCAGTAGTAATTACAAGCCGAGTAATAATACTTAATTTGTTCGAATGACAGACGTTTCAGCTAATTTATAACCCGAGAAAAGCAACTTTATCTCCAAAAAATGTCACGCTGCAATTGCAGCTCAGCTCAGCTCACCCATTCGTAGTGCAGTGTTCACCCACTGCGGTGAACACTGCACTACGAAAGGCTGAGCTGAGCTATCGCGAGTTCTCCCCGTGCCGCGAAATTCAAGTTACGCTAATTATCAAAACAAAACATAGGCGAAGCCGGTGTGTCAGGATCTGCAAGACGATCAATTGTACAGTACCAAACGTCAATATTTCAAGGAAACCAAACATCGGGAAGTAACCAATGCTTATATAATTGAAAGAATGTTTATTTCTTGACTGTAAATTTGATAAAACACTTAATTAAATATCACAAAAATTGCAAAATCTACTAACAAAATTACCCATGTTTGTGTACGTTTTTACATTGAAATAATACGTTGTACTTTCGGGTTTAGGAACAGTCCACGGAAATACGTCACATATACTACGTCATGAAGGAGAATATCAACGCTTCCGGGTTCCTCTGCTTACACTTTTGATCTTTCCAAGTCTAATAATAATTTAACAACACATGCAAATTTCTGTCAATCAATATATTTGTATTCCTTATGTCATAAGCATTGCAACAATAGCAAACATGCATATTTTCACCACTTTCTTCCAAATTCACCTTTAATGATGGGATTTTTAATAAACATTCACTGTATATGTATGAACGTAAAAGGAAGACTTATTATACGGTACCAATCTATTTAGTATATGGATGATCATTTACAGAATGTGTATAGTCACCAAAGTAGAAAGTAGGACAAGTACTTGTAGCTGCTTTATAGAAAAGGAATCATAAAACCATTTATATATCTTTTTTAATAAAAATATCTTTGCCAAACAAGAAAGTATAACTCTTTCTATTATTTGCATAACAAATTATGTTGCTGCTTGACTGTGAAGAGAAAAATTGCTATGAAACTACTGAGGAACTGATTCTTAGTAGTCCCAATTTCAGAGTCGTATGTAGTCTGTCATTCTACAACATGATACATTATATCCATTTATTTCTTGTAGGTATCCATGATTGAGGTCTACAACGAGCAGGTCCAGGACCTGTTGAATACAGACCTAGAGAACAAGACCCCTCTTGATATCAAGATGCAGGGTAAGAGACTCTACCTCCAGGGCTTGGTTGAGAAGATAGTCTCAAATGAAGGTGATATAACCTCCATCATGGAGATGGGTGATGCCAATCGCTCGGTAGCTTGTACCAAGATGAACTCCACCAGGTGAGCTTTTAATTCATTCAGACGGATGGAGAAAGTCTCTAGTTATTGCGAAGTTCTGGCAGTTAATCCATGCTGGTGATGAATAATTGTTCTGAAAACAATTGCTCCAGGCTTTATTTCATCAAAGATATGAGCTCTCGGTTGCCATTTGGATTTAGATTAGATTTAGGGTTTGGCATATAGATAAGATATTTACTGTGGAGCAATTGTCACTGGAGGATGTGTTATACAGCTTCCAATAACTCCATGTTATTTACCAATTCATACATATATTGATGTTATAAAGATAGATCATTATGATAAACAGTGCATATCATATGTATGTATGCATTGGTAAAGGCATTCTTTGCTTGATGCAGATGCCATATTCATGAAGTTTTCCATTCATACCTTTACATTTTAATTGTTTCATTATACCCCAAAATATTTGATAGTCATGTTGACCTAATTTCATTTCCTGATTCCTCCTGCACAGTTCTCGCTCTCATCTTCTCCTGATGCTGACTGTAGAGGGCACCGACAAGGTGTCCAATGCTACCAGCTATGGCTCGTTGATCTTGGTTGATCTGGCAGGGTCAGAGCGAATAGCCAAGACAGGGGCTACAGGTCAGACGTTGGTAGAAGCTGCTGCTATCAACAAGTCACTCACATCACTGGGCCAGGTAAGAATACTGGGGTCTTTATAATTTAATCAATAGTGACAATTTAGTTGGAATTGTGCAATTACAGGCTGTATCAGGCCATACCTAAGGTTAAACTATATATATATATATATATATATATATATATATATATATATATATATACCGGTATAGAGAGAGAGAGTATTGTGTAGACCCCATACACGTACACTGGTCTTGTCAGGAATTCTGGATGAACCAGTGGGGAAAAGTTAGATAGAATGAAGACAGATAATGTGGCAGTGTGAGAGAGAGTAGAGTGAGAGATACACACACACAAAATGAAAAAAAGGCAGAGACAGACATACACTGTACATACAGAAAGGAAGACACATAAGGATAGATTCTGTGAAAGACAGGCAGAGAGAAAAACATACCGCTATAATGTGTGATAGTTTAATATTTATTACTTGTACTAGTTTTGAATGGTCATATATATTAGAAATGTCAGTCATAAAAAAATTATAGTATACCAAGGCATGTCGTGCTGGTTATTTGGACAGTCCTTTCAAACAGTAATTTGAAGAAGTTTACAAGCAGTGTTTCATGAATCTATCAAGAACCCCTCCCCCTATCCTACTAAGATGTCCAAGTGAAACAACATTTTGTTCTTGAGGCAAAATCAAAAAATATATGTTTAAAAGTAGAAATCTATTTAACAGATTTATAGGGAGCTATATATCTCCAGCTATTAACAACAATGCCCATATCACTTTTGGTTTCATCATTGAAAACCTGAAACTAAAATTATCTTGATTTATAAATTTATTTCTTTTAATGTGCAGGTTTTTACAGGTTTGCGGTCAGGAGCTCTTCATGTGCCTTACAGGAACTCCAAATTAACCCATTTACTCCAGCCATCTCTGAGTGGAGATGCTAAGGTAACATGTTTGAACATACATGTAATATATATTTTTATACAACACCTACATGGATCCTTGTCATTTGATTGGACGATTGTTGGTCACATGATATTCAATAGATGGTATATTGCACGGTCGTGCATTTTTGGTTATATGCGCCGTGCATTTTTGGTTATATGCAGACTGTGTACCTCTTTGCTGCATGTGCGCGTATCCCTGCGTGTATCTGACGCGAAGGCAATCTGCATGTAATCGAGAAGGCTTGACTCAAACTTTAATTCATCTTTATAAGGAGTAAAGCATAATTTGTTGATAAACATTCTATTAGGTCTTCTTCGATGTTGTATAAAACAAATAATGAATGTTTTTCATTCGTTTAATAGTGCAAATATGTTCATTCGTTGAAAGATTAACGTTAATTCTATTCAACTCGGCTGACGCCTCGTTGAATAGAATGTTAATCTTTCAACTCATGAACATATTCGCACTATTGAACTCATAACCATTCATTATTTGTATAATAATACCTCCATTTAAACAACACATTGGAAAAATCCAGGAGCATTTGATTGGTCAATTTTGAATTGCTCTGGTGATAATTTCTCCTGGCTTTATGTCAACAAACATACAGGGTTACGCTAAAAATAGCAATGGTTAGGTATAGTATTGGGTTCAGGGTTGAAGGTAGAAATGTTAGTTAGTGTAGGAAATTACCTCAAAACAGTTTCCCTAGGAGCAAGTATTGTACATCCTGCCTATCACCTGACCTACATTTTTTATGCCATGCACTAGCTGAATGCCTCTCCAATCATGCAATTTTGTTGAGCCAAAATGGATGATTCAACCACACGATATTCATATGTGATGTAGACTCTAATGTATAGGACAAAATCCCTTGGAATTTTTGCTTGTATATAACGTCTTTTCCAAATGGCTTTAATTTGTTTGCAGGCTTGTCTCTTTGTGAATGCGAGTCCCAGTGAAAGCAATGTTACAGAAACAATCAGCGCATTACAGTTTGGATCTAATGCAAGACAGGTCGCTCTGGGTCAAGCTACTAAGAACACAGGCAAGAACAACAAGAAGTAACTTCCATGACAATAACAGCAGGAAAGGTCAGAAAGTTTCATCATGATTTTTGTTGTTGAAAGTGTTAACAAATATTGCTACAAAGAATAAATGCAAGAACAAAAAGAAGTAATTTTCAAGAACAACAAGAAGTTACTCCCTACTGCTTCAGAAGGAAAGGTTGGAAATTTAAATCAATAAGATGGATATGTATAAATAATTTTTATGTAATCTTACAATTAAAAAACAAACAAACAAGAATTAAGTGCAACTATGGAGAAAAACATCATGAGAACTGCATCAAATCTACACGAATCTTGCATTCAGTGTTCTAAATCTATAAATTTGTTTCCATTTATGATAGGCACAAATTCATTTCCTAGCATCCCAAGTAAATTGAACACCAAAAATAATTTGTTAGTAAGATGTGTTTCATTGATAAAATTTCTTTGAAAAGAAATTGGTATGCATGCATGGTGTTTTTAAATTACAAGAATTTTTATGAGAAAGAAAAAAAGAAGAAATATCTCAAACTGGGATATAGACACATGTGAGAACTTTTTTTTTTTTAATTTACATGTATTACAGGGTAATTTTGTTTTTAAAGAGATGTCTGTGAATCTAGAAAACATCTAGCGTTGCCTTGCCAGAGACACTTGCAAGATTCAATTATTTAAAGTAATTGTACTGTACATGTGTATAATTGAGAGTACATTTATCACACTACCTTAAAGTGGAATTTCACCTTTATATTCAGTTAGTTTTAATAAAAGAAGAAAATGGGAGAAACAAATTAGTGAAAGTTTGAGTAATATCCCATTAAAACAGGAAATTTATGAATGTTAATGTTGTCATCATCGAAATACAAGTTGACAACACTGTGACGTATCTTGTGAGCTCCTCTCCAATTTGCTTCAGACACACATGGGTTGTATAAAAACATATTTGCAATAATTATATTAAAGGTGAATGTATGATTGAAATTTGACTTAAGGGAATTGAAAAAATTGTTTAGTAACAGGGCAAATGGGAGGGGACCTTGCAAGATATATCACAGAGTTGCCAATTTGTGTTTGATTGATCGCAGCTTCAAAACTTCATAACTTTCAAATTTTCACTGACCTGTTTCTCAATTGTCAGTGCTTCTATTAAAACCTACTTAATATCAGGGGGGATTTCCCCTTTAATGAGTGAACCTTATGTTAGTGCCTGATATTGATGTTTAGTAGGTATATGTAGATGAGACCGTGTGTGACAAGAAGTTTGGCACCAAATGAATGCCTTATACTTGAAATGTAATTTGAATATCATTAATGAAAGATATTTTTTGAAAATAGGTGCTTATATATTCCATGGAGTGTACATTGTACATCTAGAGATAAGCTTTATTTCATGTTTTTAAAAATGTATATATAGTAGCAATAGTATGATATTTTGTGTAAATGATCTGTATATTGAAGATGTGAATGAACTATGAAGTAATAACTGTATGGCCAGCCTGAGAGTAGCCAAGTGCAAACTATGAATCAAAACAATGCTGAATATGTAAAGCTATAACAGTTATCATCTTTGGACCTTCAAATGTATTTTTTTCCATTGCAGAAACGATAGTGGATGTATACATGTATACTCTCTATCTGTATTTAAAAAATATATATTTATGTACTGATATGTGTGTGCTCCACTGTGTTTTCCAGCTTGCCTTTAGTACTGCACAGAAAAAATAATATAATCATATGGCAAAATTGTTTAGCGAGATTAGAGATATATACATTGCATTGGCAATCAGGGTAGATGTATTTTTGTAATTTGATATGGAGACTGATGTATGTTAATATGTTTTGTAATGTAGGGAGTACTAATAAAGTGGTTGTTTGTATATTTTATGTTTTCTTCAAAAATGTGAGTGCCATTGAAATCTTCATGTCTGTTAACATACAGCAAAATGCCTTTGCATCTTCTTTGTGCCTATAATATTCTATTTCTGGGTGCTAGAAATAATGCTAGTATTCTATCTCTCGTCAGACTGTGATAAAGTGAGGATGTGTTGAGAAAAAAACAACCCACAATGAGCTGAACAAGATGGGAGCAAAATTACCAAGTCTAGAAATTGTAAATGGAAAGCAATTATGAGCAACCTTTCACTTTCGTAATCCTTGAAATATTTCATGTTTTACAAATGCCAATTATTCAAGAAAGATCGGTGATATATAAAATGTATGTCCTTTGATGACTAAATGTGTGCACTTTTACAGTAACAAATTTGTCTGTGTTTAGTTGAATATGGATATTGAAATAAGAAATAGAAAAAAGTGTGGAAAGTACTTTAGGGTCATTACTGTGGCATATCCAACATACCGGTACAATGTTGAGAAAAAGACAAATTGATAAGTGGGATGTGGTTGATGTCTACATTTGTAGGTGATGACATTGAACTTAAGTTTCAAGTGGCAATTACCCACCAGTGGTAATATCATTTTCAAAGTCACAGGAAGTTGGAATGCATGCAGTCATGTTCTCATGTTATTTTTTGGTTACAAATAGCCGGATAGACAAATAGAAGGATGTTTTGAAAAATACGAATTTTTGAAAGTTATATTTAACATCTTGTATAGATAACAATGTGTAGTAAAAGTATATGCATTAACATGTACATGTACACATGTACATTATTAAACCATACAATGTTCTGACATAAATAATAATTATGAAGAAATTCAGTATTGAATGAACAGGTTGTTTCCTGTAATTATGGAATTGAAATCATGAGAAATAAGTTGAGTAAATTAGAAACAAATTGGCCAGTTTCTATATCCATACCATATCTCATTTCATACCTTTTTCTCTTGTTTGAAAGTTACACTTTTGATCCCACTACAAAACCTTAACCTCCAAAAGTTTCAGCTGTTTAAGTGCAGCGTTCTTCTTTTCAGCTGTTCAATTTCCCACTTTTATGGCTAAAATAAAAATGGGGAAAATGGAAAACTACTTTGTATTAATAAAGGATATTCAAGAAGGTGGGGAAATTTACATGAGTATGATATTGCATATTGCAGATGTAATTCCTTTTTATAGATTGTTGATTCAGGTACTATATCTGCTTTAGTCCATTATATATGCTGGGCATTATTGAAATACAACTAGTAAGAGTTTGAACATTGAAATTGTAAAAAATCCCCTCCCTGAACCAGAAACTGAGAACAGATCATCAATGTTAAAGGTATCTATCTATCTTTCATAAATATTTGTGCTGTTGCCATGTTATGATGTCATTATGTTGTGTTGTATACTTCTGAAATGAATGTTTTTCTTATTTCTTAGCCATTGTAATGTATGATGTCAAGCAACACAATCTATGTTTAATTGAGTACCGGTAGTCTAAATGTTCTAATGTATTCAATATTTCTGTTGAACAGTGTTTAAACCTGTATGGAGAGTAATATTTTTGTTTTTACTGTGTCATCCGATACTCTGTAAGTTTCATTGTGCAGATTTGATTACAGATCGAAGTGCATTTAAAAAAATGTCCAAGTATTGATCAAATGCCGCTTATTTCTT
Organism: Strongylocentrotus droebachiensis; assembly: GCA_035222895.1. Taxonomy (NCBI): domain Eukaryota; kingdom Metazoa; phylum Echinodermata; class Echinoidea; order Camarodonta; family Strongylocentrotidae; genus Strongylocentrotus; species Strongylocentrotus droebachiensis. Next base: position 24,572 of record JAVYIG010000002.1, read on the forward strand.
CAGGGTAATCTGTGTAAGGTCAAAATGATGAATTTTATTTCTTTTTACGGTTTTGACTTTTAAGATCTGAATTATCAGAATAATCTTGTGAATATTGAAGAGAGATCTTTTCTCCTCTCAGGACAGAATATATATGTTTAATAGTAATGTATTTTCAAACTGGGCATCTTTTCTTTACCAGATGATGCTACAAGTATCAATAAAAGGTATGCATGCCTGAGATTTATAATAGAAGCTTATATATTCAGGTCATTTATATATGGGTATAGTTTTGATGCATAACACATCTATGTTTGAGTGTAAGTAATTGTTGATATGTGACTTCCCTTTCATAGAGAGCCTATTATCTTTACAGTGAAATTAATGAATTTGTTTAGGGCATTAGTTGAAAGTAACACATTTTGTCAATTGTCAGTGACTAAAATTATGATCAAGCCAAATATATAGACCGTCAGGAATTATGTATACATGTACTCAAGCATGTAAAAGTTATATATTTTTAAATCATGAATATCATTTATTTATTTGAAGTGACATCTAAATTTTTACAGATCTGTACATTATTATATGAGTTGTAAACTAGAACATATTTTGTGCTGTGCAAATATTAATAAATGAAAATATAGTATAAAAATCTATGTGTATCAATTATGTGTGATAGCTAGTGCATGTAATGTTATACTTTGTTTAACAATATGTATGGGTTCTAATAGAAATCTTCTTTGTCACTGGGTATATGAGAGAAAGTAGTTAAAAAGTGAGAATGTACAGAAAAAGAGACCGATTTGTGAAGAGCTGAGAAAGGAATATAGGCTCAGTCATTTAGGTGCTCTAACTAAAATTTAGACAGCTTTCTGACTGCTTTGTATGAAAAATTTACTTTTGAAGGGTGTGAGAGAAAAGAAAGGGGGTGGCTAATGAGGATGAGAGGATTAAAATGATTAAAGTTATGAAGACTTTGAAAGTTTGTTGTTGTTGAGAGAATCATCCCATATGACTGACCACCCAGGAGACTTAATTAACAACAACCCGTATATATGACCACGAATCTTGGTCTCTTGATAAATAATAATAAAAATAATAGATCAAATAGTGCTCAACAAAGACCCACAGTCTTGGGTAAAGAGGGCATTATTTGTTGTTTATTTAGTTAATTGTTTTCATTGACAGTGCACTATTATATATCAGGTATATTGGATGCTCTGTTTCAAATACAGTCAAGATTGCCGAGCAATGAATTATCTGATATACTGATGTTAGACCCATGTTTATCTCACTCAAAGTTTATATTTATTGCTATTCTGTTAATTGATCGATACAGCTTACAATGAACTTGTAAACAAATAAGTAAAGTATTACTGACAAAGGACAGTTTTATCCATCAAACATACACTGTCGCTCATAACGTTGGAATATTTTTTTTTTTACCCCAATTTATGGAATTATTTTGACAATGATTTATTCCTAATAGATCTAGATAATACATTCTCAGATTTTATTGAATAATAATTTGCCCGTGTTTGTTTTGCGTGACTGCTAAAACATGTGCTTATCAACTAGGGGACATACGCCTTTAAGTCATAAATGACAGTAGGATTATAATGCCCAACAAAAGGGCACTAATATAGCACATCGACACGGTTTTGATCATGGGGCCTCACAGTTACGAGGCCATAATTGCTTTGCCACTGAACCATGACTGTACGCAGCGGGGGCTAGGGTAGGGGGCAGTTCCCACAAATAAAATAAAAAACGAAGAAAATGCAATAAATTATCAATAATTCATTGCATTTTACCATGGTCCCCAACATGAAAAAATCCTCTTTACCAAGGCATTGGCACATAGAAGATTTTTTTTTTTGGGGGGGGGGGACCGGGGGTAAATTCAATGAATTATTGAACATTTTTGGCATTTTCTTCGTTTTTTTTTTTAATTTGTGGAAACTGCCCCCTACCCTAGCCCCCGCTGCGTGAAACCATGGTTCAGTGGCAAGGCAATGGCCTTGTAACTGTGAGTCCCCAGGATCAAAACCGTGTCGATGTGCCATATTAGTGCCCTTTAGTGGGGCATTAATCCTCATTACTGTCATTTATGACTTTAGTTCAGTTCAGTTCAGTTCAGTTCAGTTTATTAATTTTTCTCAAGCATAAAAACAATATTATAAGATATACAAAAAATGGCAAATATACATAGTAAGAGAAAAAACGGAAACTACAAAAAAGTTTATACAAACTTGTATGGCGTAGTTCCCAGTAAAGGGGAAAAAATACATGGTATAAACAATTGCAATAACAAAATACAAAATTATGCAGATTTATAAGTAACACACTACATCAACAGACACCAGCAATCATACAGGGAGGGTGGGGGGATTAAGGGGACTTAAGGGCGTAGGTCCCCTAGTTGATAAGCATAGTAGCATACACATGCTTTAGCAGTCACGCAAAACAAACACTGGCAAACTATTATTGAATAAACTCTGAGAATGTATACTATTATCTAGATCTATTAGGAATAAATCATTTTCAAAATAATTCCATAAATTGGGGTAAAAAAAAAATATTCCAACTATATGAGCAACAGTGCAGTATACATTCTCAGATTTTAGAGAGAGAATAAGTCGGTCCCCAGATGTAAATAACCATATTTAATTGATACACGTCTGTACAAAAAACAAAACAGTTGTACATACACACACACACGCGCCTACTGAGAAAGAGAAAGAAAGAGAGCCAGAAAGAGACAAGTGAAGATAATCCAGTACACCTCATTAATCAAATTGAGTCTGAGAATCTCAATCCACATATTTACAATTAATTCAAATATTTAGCCAGGAAAGCCAGATATTAAAAAATAATCATTTTTTTTCCAATTTTGGAGTTATATATGATTATTGTTGTTGATGTTTTTAAAAAAAGAGCCATATTGCATGGGGGAGGGGCAGTGGCGGATCTAGCTTTTTGCTAAGGGGGGGGGGGGGGAGAGTTGACCCAGTGGCGGATCAAGGATTTTTCAAGAAATTTGAAAATTGCGCTGACCAATATTTCGCACAGTGGGGGGGGGGGGGGGGGGGAGGAAAGTGAGCACTAAAATCGTTTTGCTTCCCTTAAATTTGAAAATTGCGCCGACCAATATTTCGCTCAGTGGAGGGGGGAGGGGGGTTAGAAAGCACTACAACAAAAAAAATCATTTTGCCCCCGACATTAAAAATTGGCCAGCCCAAGGGGAAAGGGTTTAAACCCCTCAAAACCCCACTTCTAGATCCGCCCCTGGGGGGGGGGGGGGGTTTATCTGCGCCGTAAGCCGTAGCCTGCGGCCGGTAGCTTTAATTTAGCCACAAAGCCATGTCCCATTTTAAAACTACATTCAATTAAGAGTCCCTTATTTCCAGGTTAAATTTTATTTTTTACATTTTCTTCGTTTCATTCACTCTTCAGTCCCCATTCTTTTTCCAGATCGACTGTAAACATCTTTGTAACATGAAAACAAGGATTTTACTTCTCATATAATATAAAAGCGCCCTAATCTTGAATGTGGTGATACATTTGGATGCTCTGTTTCAAATCCATTCAAGATTGCCGAGCAATGAATTATCTCCTGCTACCTTAATTGTCCTAAAAACCGAGGGCAGATCCAGGAATTTCTTTACGAGGGGGGGGGGGGGGGGGGGAGCACACGGGGGGTATATATTTATATATATTTATTTTTTGGGGTCCCAAAAAAATCGCAACGACTCAGCCAGCCGCTGAATAAGCGGGAGGGGGGGAGGGGGGGGGGGGGGGGGTAAGAGCACTTTTTTTTTTTTTGTTAGTCCTCCAAAAAATCGTAACGCCTCGGCCAGCCGCTGAATAAGCGGGGGGGGGGGGGGAGTAAGAGCATATTATTATTTTTTTTTTTGCTACCGAATATTTGAAAATCGTGCCGGCCGCAAATTGGCTCAGTCCCCACTGGGGGGGGGGGGGGGTAGTGCCATGGGCGTAAATCTGCAATTATATAACTATTGTTCAGGGGGGATGATCTATTCATTCATCCCCCCTGAACAATAGGTATTACGTAAGGATTTACGCCCATGGGTATGCGCACTATTTTTTTTTGGGGGGGGGGGGCCGGGGGGCACGTGTCCCCTGTGCCCCCCTTGGTTCCGCCCCTGGATACGGTGATTGTCCTCCCAGACAATTCAAGGAGATTGACCATTTTGTGACGTATGACACGCCTGCGTGCGCTAAATAGGCCTGTTTACTAATGATATGCGAGTGACGTCATAATCCCTCGCACCCTAGCGATTGTTACTACGTAGGGCAAGCTTTGCGTGGTGCGGCACGGTCGCCACATTGTTTTTCCATGCCCGCTACGCTATACACATACAAAGCCATTGCTAGCGACCGCGACGTTTTTTCACCCTAATTTCTACAATGGCATCGCCTTCGACATCGAGTTGTAGTTCCAGCAAGCCGTTTTCGCAGTGGACAGTGAAGGAGCTCACCGATTATTTAAGAAAGAGAGGAGTTACGACATCAGGGTACAACAAACAGAAACTAGTTCAACTTGCGACTGCTGTGGCCGATATCGCTTTGCCCCAAGACCCGGACCTTGCGAGCTTCGACTCCGCACGGTCGCTGCGGGAGAAGTTGGAGCGTGCGGGGTGCTCGTTCGACGACCCAATGAAAATCACCGGCTACACCGAGAACTTTGAAAGTATACCAGATTTCGGATTATACGACATTTTCACCTACAAAATGTTTTGAACAGACGTAGGTATTCCTTGAAATCCTGTCGATTCCAAAGTCCTTTCTTCCACAATTCTTAATCCATATTTTACACTTCTCCAGGTTCGTCTTTGGTTTGGGGAACGGGATGAAAAACACACCATTCATATGGGGTCTGTCTGCGTACCGTGAATCGCTGTTACACGTGCCGTAACAGCAATGCTTACCTCCCATTTTTGCGATATTTCGTCGGATTTCGGAAAATAAAATCGAAGATTTGTCATGTACAACTGAGAAAAACTATATTTATTTTAATTATATACCCTAAGGTTGGAAAACAAACAGTTTTAAACGAAGTTTATTAGGACGATGATCAGCCTTTTTTTCCTCGCATTCCCCACATCGCCGTATACAAAGTGTGTGTAGCAGGGCCGTAGCAGACACTGCGCTCGGTTTGTTTGCCAGAGCTTACAACCGTGTGCAAATTTAAAGGTCCGTGAATACATTAGTAAACAGGCCTATTGGAGGTTAGTACTACCGATTAAAGTGTTCGTTATCATTTCTCAGACATCTTGACACATAGACATTGGCCTCCTGACTGGAATGTTTTGGGAGTTATTGTGGCGGTTTTGGGTTGTGTAATGCTTGTCTTTGGTGGCGAATCAAATTGTCGTGGTTTTGTGTTGCCCAGGATTCGTGACGAAATGGGATCTTGTCCTTGAGTCGAACAAGCAAGCCAGTTTTCTACTCAGGGTAGATATTTTTTGGGGTGAGGGTTCTCACGTCGTTTCGCCATCATTGTATAGATTTGTGTGTATTACTGCGGTTGTTTATCATACGTTAGTATGGGTGCATGTTCGATGTATGTGTGTGCGATTCACATGTGTGTCGCAGTTTGGTTTGGCTAGTATGATTCTCGCTCGAATTTCGAGAATTTAGCCTCATTTCAAGGCGCGGTGTTGTTGATTATTTTTCTCGCCGCTTTGAGGATGCTTTGTGTATTGTCTTGCACATTTGTGCTTGTCTGTAGTTGTTCAGGGCCCCGTCTTACAAAGAGTTACGATCGATCGAAATCAATCGTAAGTCCTACAATCAATCGCAAGTTTACAGTCTCCTATCTCTTATGTACATAGTTACGATTGATATCAATCGCAAATAAGTTACGATTGATATCAACTCTTTGTAAGACGGGGCCCAGGGCTACATTTTGTGTGGGTTGGTCTGTGATTAGCTGTTGGTTATTGCTATTGGTAGCTTGTTTCCCGTTTTTCGGGAGGTTGCCTTTCGTGGAAGGTGTTTGCTAATCCGGTTTGGTAGTGTTCAACCGTATGGCGAATGTACAGAGTTTTGTAGATGAACCCACAGTTGGGGTGTTGGAGCAGTTGAAGAAGGCAGAGTTGCTTGAAGCTGCTCGTATTTTGGAAATTCCTGTTGGATCGTCAGATAGGAAGGATGATATTAGGACTCTCGTTCAGGGGTTCTTAATTCAGACTGGTGTTTGGTCAGCCCCAGTGGATGCTGTTGGCGGTAAGGTGGATGCTGGTAGTGGTAAGGATAATGACGTTTCAGAATCCTTGACTACATCTGGTGCTTCTGAGTTGGGCCTCAAGACGCTTGAAGCTCAGTTGAAGATGAGGGAATTAGAGCTTAGAACTAGGGAGGTGGAGTTGGAAATGAAAAGTTTAGATTTGAGATCTAAGGAGTTGGACATGCAGGGTAACCATTCTCCTGTGAGTACGTTTGATGCCAGTCGGCATATTAGGCTCGTCCCAAAATTTAATGAACGTAAGGTTGAAGAATTCTTTCAGCATTTTGAAAATGTGGCCATCAATTTTGGTTGGGACAGGTCCGTTTGGCCGACGTTGGTTCAGAGTACTTTGGTAGGTAGGGCTCAGGAGGCTTATGCCTCATTGTCTGTCGAGGAGAGTAGGGATTATGATGTGCTCAAAACCTCAATTCTCACGGTATACGAGTTGGTGCCAGAAGTGCACAGGCAGGCTTTTCGCAATAAAAAGAAGGGTGAGGATGTAAGTTATGTGGACTTTGTCCGACAGAAGGTTTTGCATTTTGAGAGATGGTTGGCGTCAGCTGGTGTTGACAATTTTGAGCAGTTGAAGGAGCTTACTCTTCTTGAGGAGCTGAAACGTTCTGTTTCTTCGGATTTGAGACAGTATTTGGACGAACGGGCAGTGAAAGATGTGAAGAAGGCTGGTGTGCTTTTGGATGAATATGTGCTGACTCACAAGGAGGTTGGCAGAGACAAAGGCCCATGGAAAGGTGGATCTAATGTCAATCCTGGTCCTGGGAAGATGGCCCAGAAGCAGCAATGTGGCCCTAGCCCATGGAGAGGTGGCCTTTATGGCAATCCTGGTCCATGGAAGATGACCCAGAAGCAGAAACCTGGCCCTGGCCCGTGTTCCTATTGTAAGCAAGATGGGCACAGGATGTCTGAATGCCCTAAGCTTCAGAGGAAGAATGAGAAGAAGAGGCTGGCAAAGAAAGAGTCTGCTTCTAATGAAAGCATACCTGCCAACCCTTCCAAATAGTTTGGAGTATTCTGATTTTCTAGATTTGTTAGGACCTGAAAATACAGAATATTCTGATTTTTCAAATTAAATTTTTTATTTGGTGCTTAAGCCAAATTAAGCATGTTTTATCATGTGCCGCAATTTGAGAGTTCACATATTGCGTGCGTTGAATGGCTGCATGATCAAGCAGCAAATTCGTATCGCTTTTTGGTACAGATTTACCTTTTATTGCCAGTTACACTGCCGCTGCAAGTGCGATTTCTTATTTCGAAGGCATTTTCCTCCAGTCAAACAACATCCTTTCAGGGTGAATCCGGTGAAGATGGATCTTTATATGAAGGCTAATGATATTGAACCAAGTAAAAATCAGTGGAGTTCTTGTATTTTGGTCCCTAAGAAGAATTTTCGGTTTTGTACGGATTACAGTGTGTTTAATTCCAAGACTAAGACAGACTCATTCCCCATACCCCGCACTGACGTCCTTATATAGATCAGATAGGGAGTGCCAAATTTGTGTCTAAGTTGGACCTGCTGAAAGGGTACTGACAGATACCCCTGTCGTCAAGGCTAGAGAACTGTCAGCTTTTGTTACTTATGAGGGACTGTACCAGTACAAGGTCATCCTGTTTGGCATGAAAAATGCTCAAGCCACTTTCAACCAACGCAGTGACTTCAGAGCTGGTGGGATGTCAAGACTACCTGGATGATATCGTTGTGTATAGTGACAATTGGGAAGAGCACGTTCAGCGAACAGAGTTGCTATTCGACCGCTCTCTGAAGCCAACCTAACTGTGAACTTGAAGAAGAGCGAGTTTGCTCATGCACAGGTGTCATTTCTAGGCCATGTTGTTGGGCTTGGAACTTTGCGACCAATTGATGCTAAGGTCCAGGCCATCCTGAAAACAACCGGGCTCTGCAACACTTTCTTGGGATGCCCGGCTCAGAACTGTGCAGATGTTGCAGAACCCCTCACATCTCTTCTGTGGAAGAATGTGACATACTCGTGGACTTCAAGCTGTCAAGTTGCGTTCGACCGATTGAAGTCTTCACTCGCCAGCTCACCAGTTGTAACAGCGCCAGACTTCTACAGGCCTTTTCTACTCGAGGTAGATGCCAGCGACGTGGGGGCTGGAAGCGTCTTGATCCAAGCGGATGAGGCTGGGTTGGAGCGCCTGGTATGTTACATGTTGAAGAAGTTCAACAAGCATCAAGCAAGATATTCAACAATAGAGAAGGAAACCCTAGCTCTTATCCTATCTCTCCACTACTTTGACATTTATGTAACTGCAACAAGTACTCGGTGACAGTCAGAACTGGCCACAACCCTCTCACCTTTCTAACTAAGATGAGAAACAAAAACAGCAGACTAATGAGGTGGTCTCTCATGCTTCAGGAGTATGATCTGAAGATTAAACACATTCATGGAAAGGACAATATCATTGCTGATACATTGTCTCGTGGATAGATTGCAATTTGCAATGTCAAGAAGTACTTATCGCATTTGTATATGTACATGTAAAATGTGAAAAAAATTGTACAGTGTACTGTTTTGCATATTGTGTTTTCATTCGCAGGTATATGCAATTTATTTTCCAAATCATACTTTTTGTCCAGTCAACAGAGGTTAACATATATGAAAGACTCTTAAAGTAACAGTTAAACATTGTTTTGTATTTCACTTCATCAATGCATTTTGGTCAGATTAGAGTCGGTACAGACAATTAAGACTGCTACAATAATAGTGATACTATGTTCAAGAGAAAATGAAAATACTACATTTGTAACTTCTCATTGTTGGGGCTTGTTCAAATACAGGTGAGAATAAGACGGAGAAACTAGTAGTGTTTTTGGTGAAGAGAACATAATTATATACATTGTTTTTCATTTTGCTTGCAAGAAAATACAGCACAGTTATACTATTTGTCTGAAGGTACATGCAAAACGTATGAATTCTTTTCGAGAGGAAAAGCTCTATAGCAAAAGTCATGCTAATGAGTGTACAGAGTACAAAAGTAGATGTATTAAAATGCATTGTACATGTTATTGAATGTATCAAGTTGTATACATTTGTGGAAATGTCAAATGAAAAAGAGCAAGTTTAAAAGTATTCGCCCTTTCAGAAAGGGATAATTGAAAAAGCCGTTAATTTGTGACATTTTGTTTAAATTCATGTATTAAATGGTTTGTCCTTGTTTGGAGGTCAAAATTGTGCTTACACTCACTTGGTGGAAGATTATTCATCTTTATTTCTATCTTGCACATATCTTTTGAGCTGCTTATACATGTTTGATATCTAGTGATGTAGCTATGGTAACGCCACACGACCAGGAAAGGTTATGAATATTCATCATACACTCTATCGTATCAGGTGACAAATGTAAATTTGTTCGTTGCATATTCTATCTGGATATATGTCATTGTTTTGACAGTATTTTGCATTATTACCTACAGGTATATAAGCATATTTGAAATATTTCAGATTCAAGTTGACAAATTTTTGACAAATTTTTGTCAAGTCAGAAGGCAGAGAGAAATTATGTTTTCAGTTTCCAGTGGCGATGATGTTTATATTTTTTGCCAGTTGTTCTTTTAAAAAGAAAAGAAATTCTTGTAGTGGTAGTAAAATATCCAGCATTGCTGTACATTGGATACATGTGTATATAAACTATTTACTAAGCCATGATACGAGTATGAGCTTGGCCAGACTATTCAGTTTTTGTTACTATGTAGATGTATCCAATAACAATGTTTATTGTTTTATGTTTAACTGCTTGTAACTTACAGAGCATGCTTTGTGTCTCTGCATGTTTTTGCCAGAAAGTTCTTCCATAACTTTCTGTTTTAAGGCCGGAGGGAGATGTGACGCGCCTGCGTGCGCTTGGAGGTGAGACTCCTAATTAAAGTGTTCGTTATCGCAGACATCTTGACACATAGACATTGGCCTCCTGACTGGTATGTTTTGGGAGCTACTGTGGCGGTTTGGGTTTGTGTAATGCTTGTCTTTGGGGGCGAATCAGATTGTCGTTGTTTTGTGTTGCCCAGGATCCGTGACACCTTTACATAATAGACTATGCCATTTCATCTGAATATTCATTCATGTCGTATTTTGATACCATTACGTCATCTTTCGTACGCCTTTCGAGCAACTCGTACGTTTCTATCGCGTCCCCATAGCAATCTACTATCCTTGGAACATAAGCCACCTCCAGCAGTTGAAGCAAATAAGGCCCCGCCAGCGTCTTATTTTTTCGTACCCCAGCAAGCCCAGATGGAGCTCGCGAAAGGAAACATGCGCACTCGCGATTGAAACCAGCGCATGCGCACATGGAATCCGGTAGGGTTGTTGATAGGGTGATAGTAATTATACAAATCAATCTTTCATCAACTCATCGTTAGCTCGATCGGTAAGGACAGGGTATTACTAATATACTTGGAGTTGACTCGAGGGTTCGAAGCTCAGTATTTATTCAGTTTTTTTGCCTTGAGTTTATAAAAAGTGAGGTAAAGCAACAAATAATCAAAGTCTAATTGTGACCTCTTTGCAATACGTACTAGCTTGCTATGTATGAAAATGAGCTCATACTGGAATCTGGGGTACGAAAAAATAAGACGCGCCCCGCCATTCAAGCTCATTTGATCTCTCCCGATACCGATCATGTCGAAATATGATGCTTGATTATTTTGTGTACATCTGCTCCCAGTGGCGGATCCAGGGGGGGGGGGCCCGGGCCCCCCCCCCCCCCCCCCTTGAGAAAAAAATCATGTAAAATCACGCGATTTTTACCTTTTTTGGGGGTTGGGCCCCCCCCTCTGGCGCTCAAGGGGGGGGGGGGTGCAAATTAAAAATTTTAGAGGACCAAAAAAAATGTGCTCACTACCCCCCCCCCCCCCCCCCCCCCCACTGAGCGACTTTTCGGCCGGCGCGATTTTCAAATTTTCGGGAGCAAAAAAAAAAAAAAAGTTGGGCCCCCCCCCCTAACAAATCCTGGATCCGCGCCTGCGAAGAAAATGGGTTAATCCATTTTATTTGAGACGCTGACTATTATTTTCTCACCCTCATCACTGTGGTTGTTGAATCGTCTACCATCAGCACGTTCCTTCCAGATACTTTGAATTACTTTAATTTTGATACTTTCCTTACTATTTTCATTCCAAAAAGTAAACGGGCGGCTTGACGTCCAGTACCACACATATTGAGCTTGATAGATACGGGGGGCGGGGTGGTGGCATTGTACCGCTCTGTTTTACGGAAACGGAATCCTGGATCTGCCCCATATCATTTTGAAAAATGAAAACCAACAAAGAGAAAATAAAATAAAAAATGACATAAAAGGCTGTAAACAAATCTATTTGGTTAAACATTTACTGTTATAACCGTGTAACTGTTTTACTACAACTCTAAGTTGGATGTAGATTATACGATTTTATATAATGATTTACGTATGTTTAATCCTAACTCCGTATTATTCTCTTATGTGTGATAAAGCTGACGTGTTGCGGGCTTCATACACTGATTGGATGGGCTGGTTACCTGATCAACCCAACCTTATACCTTATTCATGCTGTAAAATACTTGATACTCCAGGATGTCATATCGTTGGCTCAGCTATACCTTGGATATATATACAGACGTAAGAATTGAGTTTATAGAGTCAAGTATACAGAGGCGTAGCGTGCGTCCACCGTCTGATGGGGGCATTGGAACGATATGACCGGGATGGGGTGGTGGGGGGGGGGGGGCTGTCTTCCTCGGAAAATGAAGCGTCTGTTATTCTCGTCCTTGTCCATTTCCCTTTCTCTATTCTCGCCTTTTCATCTTTTCATACTATCTTCATCTTTCAATATGGGGGGGGGGGCTGGGTGCCTTCGTGACCCCTTGACCCCGTGCCCCTGTATAGATTTGACAATACTTAAGCTGTGGTTATTTTCAACCTCTTCACGTGGGACCACTATGGTAAGTTGATGAAGGCTCTTGAATCTCGTACGAGTAACGAGAGGTCTGTCCCTGCCAAACATCTTTGGACAAGATATTTTCCCCACGTTTGACCCTGTCGACCAAAGTGCAATTTATGCTGATGTAATATAAGAACAAAGTGAATACTTGTGCGGTTACTTCAGGTTAAGAAGACCAAAATTATCTCACTTTGAACAAGAGCATCAATCTCTAGTATAGTACGGATTCCAAGTCTATATCTTTCCTCCATGAACAAGCGGTTGTATATCATTTCGTATTAGGGAATGGCTGACAAGATCGCACGAAATTTCGCAACCGGTAAAAAAAATATAAAAAAAATAATAATAATAATGCATAAAAGAGTGTTTTCCAGATTTCAAAAATATACTGACAGTGTGATCGTCCACTTTTTACATATTGTGTCGAGAGATGATCCAATAATTTGTTAACAAGCCATGTTTCAAAACTTCAATTTCAAAATGTTCAGAATGGACACATCGTGACTGATTGACCACTGAGTCCAATGCTTTCAATATATAGACACACAATGGTGTAATCTTTAAAATGTGATTCTTTTTTGCTTCTAAGGTGGAAGGTCGCTTGCAGTTAAATCAAAAGTTGACTATAATAGGGAAGTATATACGCATGCGTAACGATCCCTGATTTGTTGTATGTTGTTTTGATTTTATTTCAGCCGTGCCACTCCACACTCAAAGATCGACTGATTTATAAGACTGTACTCATCACAGGAGTTGCCTTTGGTGCGGCCGTTTATGATGTGAGTGCATCTCATGTTTATGCTCGCTTTCTATTTTTTTTTAAATGCTCTAAAAAAAAACTCAGAATCTAATCAGAGCTTCTCCGACGCAGCAACAGCAAAAATATAAGTTGGGCATTATAGGAGAAACACATGCCTATACAACAATTTGAGCGTACTATTACAAAAATACTATATTGTGTTATTGTGTTATTTTAAGCATTGAAATCAAGAAGGGGCCAGTGACTGGGAGGCGACAATAATAACATTATGCCAATACAAGAGAAAAAAAGGTCAGAGTGTGATACAGGGGGCAGGGCGATTTCTTCCTCAGATTTGCTATTGAATCCAATGACCGTCCGGTTATATACTGTCGTTGTCTCTGCATCCATAAATATATTTAGAACGTGGTTCTATATCGACAACACTTATTTAGGAATCCGGATTGAATTTGAATTTTTATTAGTAAACTTCATTCATATACATGAACATTTTGTTTCACGATACATATATCAAACAATTATATAAACAAGAACATCAACAAGTGGTATAGTTTCTAGAGTAATCACAAATTAACGATGAACATTGTCGCTTGTGTATACAGTGGTAAATGATTATTGTAACAAATTATAATTATATGACACGTATACCAGCCTTTGTTTGACAATAAACATACACAACAAATGGGAATGAAAATTTCGATACTGATGTTCTAAAAAATGAAAAAAACAAAAAAACGGGTGGGATGCTAAAATCCCCTCGAGTATTTTTTGATTGTTTTACTGTAAAACCTACTTACAGAAGTTATCAAATATATTTTCATTCTCAAGTTTCATAATGCTTACAAATTTCTCTTCATCGCTAAGATTTTTAAACTGTTCAGATATTTCAGCCATTTTTTTCCCAGCCTTATTGAATTTATACTATATTTTATACTATATTTATATTATATACAGTGCAATCCATTATGGTATGAAATTCATCCCCAACCCTTCCCAAGTTACAGTCATTACAAGTTCTTAAATGTGAAGGTATTTTTTCCGGACGTCTGTGCATGTCTTCCGGTTTCTATCGGTAGGTTATGTGAACTAATTCTAAATCGGCAGATATTTGTTCGTAGTTTACGGTTTTTAACGGTTAATAAATATTGAGATCGTTCAGAACCATTTCAAACTGTTCTCTATACTAAACTGTCCCTGCCGTCCAAATAGATCCGGTGGTCGTTTTAAATCTATTTTATTATTCTCACAGTAATCGTTATAATCGTCTCGATAGTGGTTTGCTCTATATTCTTTACTTTTATCGGGCAGTGGTCTGAATAAGTTGTAAAGGGTAGTACATGAAAGAATGATATTTGGTCGTATATTTTACTATCTGCTATCATAATTAGAATCAATAACACTCGGTGTTGCTCCATAGCATATAATGTACGACCATTTAGGATTCGGAAACACACATTTTACATAATTCCAAAATAACTTTCCCCTGTTATTTGGGGGCCTATAGTATCCTGGTTTCCGATATAGCCATTAGAATGTATTCATTCTATATCCTATATTGAGGAATTATTCTAGCTACGTTGTCCTTTTCTGATGTATTCTGATCAGATATGGTACTTGTGTAACCATTGAAATCCCCTATTATTTCTAACTCCGTGGCCCGTATTCTACTCAAATTAAAGTCCTACACTGTAAAAAAATAATAGTCGAAATAACTCAATAAAATTGAGGAAAAGAATTGCCTTATTTTTATTAAGTAAATATTACCTACGGCATCTTAAGTAGAATTTACTTATTTTGCTGAATAAATTTTTACTCAGTTAAATCGAGTTACATTAACGTAAATAATTTATTATATAGTATTGTAATCATTTTAGATAATTAAAAAAAAGCTATGATAGGATTATATATTGCACGATTTGGTACCCATCTAATCTAACAAGTAACATCCACTAATCATTCACTACTTCTATTTAAGATTAATCAGTAATCACTAACACTAACAAACTATTACATACGCTTCAATTCGACACATATTGAAAGGCTCCAAATTTTATATATACTTGATCGTAGCATCTTAAAAGGAAAATTGGTTGACAATTTCCTGAAATATCAAGTTTTGATTTGTTTTGAACTGGGTAACAATTAAAAATTGTCTTGTCTTTGCTTAGCCATGTTAAATATATAATTTCTGATTTTGAGTTAAAATTACTAAATTAATACAAGTTGAAATTACTTAAAGTTCTTATGTATTTGATTTTACTTAAATATTCCACGTATGTTCTACTAAATTGAAAGTTTGAGTTAGCAAGACTTAAATTTAGTGCGTAAGTGGCAAAACTAATGTTTCAAGTAAATTCTACATGGAAAAAATACGTAAAAATTACCAATGAACATTTTTTTTTTACAGTGTACGCTCGTTTAAAATCGGGTTTAACAAATGGGAAGTTGATTAGTCTCATGTCTAAATATTTTAGATCAGAGTCGGTATTATGACCATGCATGCAAACCTTTACTGATATCTTTGACCTTGTATTCTCATGTTTATTTCAGATCTTGTGTATCGTACTAGGATGCTGCATCATGAAGATGTTGGCCAAGGAGGATGACGTCATCTAGACTGTTATATCATTATTTGACTTTCAAATAACACCTTTGTAAAAAAAAAAAAAAAATCAGTCTTATCTTTATAAGTCATTTTGGCAACATTATGTTTCAATATAAAAGGAGCCATGTTTTCAGGCTAAGCTTCATAAAAAGTATACTTTATGTAACAAAAAGAAGGTTTGACTGTAATAGTTGTATAATATTATATAAAGGACCGACAGTATGCCTTTACTATACGTAGCTCTTGCCTGTTTTCTATTTATATGGTTATTTATAAGTTTATACTTGATGATATAATCATTGCAAATTGCCTAATACCAAAATTGCGTCTTTCAAAATAGATATACATTGTGATTATATTATACATGTATTAAAACAAATATATTCATATATTCGATTGAAATATGTGATATTGATGTCATAAAAATTGGAAAATATTTGTAATACCATGCAAGTCGATACTTATTAGCAGCATCATCAATATTGTCATAGGTGATGATATTCCAGTTTGACAAATAAATTGAAATTTCGAGTATTACCCATGCAAAGATATAAAAGTATTATACAGTGCGTATAAAAAAAAAAAGTACCCAACTTCGGACGTAGAATCATATTTCATGGTAAATGGTATACGAATACCTCACCTTTCAAAATTGATGATACCATATTTATAATTGTCTTGCCATGGTTGACTGAGCATGAGGCTGTTTCAAAAGCATTGTCAAAATCCTCCTGTAGGCTACCAAGTTTGTCATTCCAATAAAACAATTACTCACTTGTTTACATTGATTATTAGGCAGTTGAAAAGAAAAGGTGTTATATAAACTCTAACTCAAGTAAATGCTTATTGCGAGGAAATTTTATGATATTCTCTTCGTTATGATGATTACAAACTTGAGTTCATTCGCACCCCTTGAGTTGTACAAAATGAATAAAGTTTATTTTTTATGAAAGTCTACTGTCGATTTTGTTTATACTATCATCGTCCAAATAAACTTATAACAATACAAATAATAATAATAATAATAGTTATATTGATAATGATAATAGTAATAATAATTACAATGTTATATTGTTTTGGTAATTACTCTGGATGAACAAATATTGAATATAATGTAAATTCAGAGAAAATATCTATATAATGTGAATGTTAAAGTGCTTATAATGTTTATTCTCTCTCTATACTCGTTTTATGTTGTATGTATCATGTCACATGTACATTTTATTTATTTTTCTCTATGAACAATGCATGTAAACGAAACGAATTTCCTTTTGGACCAATAAATTTGAATTTGAATTTGAATTTGAATTTGAATAATTATGTGTTATTTCTTTCATTTGGGTTTAGTAACCTTTGAGTTTTCATTCGCTATTTGGGATAAATCCATATGCTCCTTACGCGTGTGAACTGGCGCAACGGACAAGACTGTGAGCAGAGAGAATTTAGATATCATTAGACAATAAGTTAGTAGGCTGTTTAAATTAATTAAAGTTTATCCTATGGATTGAAACAAGGTTCTGTGAAAGCCTAGATACATTGCACCATTATGAACAATAGGGACTTTTAGATTCTGCACGACGAGAACGTGGACTGCCCTTTTAAGGCACTGGCAGTGACGTCACATTGCCTTAAAAGGGCAGTCCACGTTCTCGTCGTGCAGAATCTAAAAGTCCCTAATGAAGCAAGAGACATATGGCCTGACCGTCCACATTCATTCCATCAACCCAAACTTGGTATACAGGGCGGTTTTGACAATTTTTAAAGACCCTGGTGCTCAGTCGCCCGTGGCAGAAATATTATGAATAGGTAATAAGACTTCATCATGAAATAGATATTCAAATTGTATGCATAATACTTTTTAAACGAAAGTGGAAGTTCTTGACAAGCCGAAAGCTTGCCCGTGCGTGTATTGACCAGTTAACGGCTAGTTAGCATGCAATGACCCCGAATATCATCCACAGATCTAATGTGAAGACGTCCCACTTTGTACATTTTGAATAACGGCGATGGAGGTGCTACATAAATAGCCTTTGTTTCACCTTTTCAAAGAATAGCCTTTGTTTCACCTTTTTTTCCTTTTCGTCCTTAAGTCATAACCCCGCCCCCCCCCCCCCCACTCAGTGTTATTTAGGGTACGCATATGCGTGTTCCAACCGACCCCCCCCCCCCTTTTCAGCAAAAGTCCGGTGTGTAAAGTCAATACGGCTCGACCTTTTTCTTTTGTATACGAGCCTTTTTCAGCACCCCCCCCCCCCCTTTTCAGCAAAAGTCCGGTGTGTAAAGTCAATACGGGTCGACCTTTTTCTTTTGTTACGAAAAGGACATTTTGGCAACACGCATGCGGTCATTTCGAAACCTGAGTGGGGGGGCCGGGGTCATAACAGACAGTAATGAGGATTACTACCTCATAAAAGGGCACCAATATAGCACATCGACACGGTTTTGATCCTGGGGGCTCACTGCAATAACGATCGAGGCTATTGCTTTGCCACTGAATCATGACTGTACGCAGCAGGGGCTAGGGTACGTCGCCGCCCCCACACATACAAAAAAAGAAAAGAAAATGCAAAATATTATCAATAATTCGTTGCATTTTCCCCCGGTCCCCAACAGGAACAAGTCCTCTGTAGGGCCATGCATTATGGTTCAAAGCATGCCCACATGTAGGATTTTTTTTAATGTTGGGGGTCGGGGCAAAATGCAAGTGAATTATTGATAATAACTGTGAGGCCCCAGAATAAAAACCGTGTCGATCAGGTATTATTATTAGTGGCCTTTTGTGAGGCAGTAATCCTCATTACTGTCAGTTATGACTTAACCCTAATAAGGCCGGGGGGGGGGGCATTATGCCCCCCCCCTCCTCAATTTTTCTGATTGCTCGAGAACGCATATGGATGGCGCCCCGCCGCTCGCTGACTTTTTTCTTTCGAGTCTTGCGCAACTTTTAAAAGATTTTTTTTGAAAATCAGACCTATGGTTACGGTCACGTGACCTTTTGTCTTTGCATGTCAGCCCGAAAATCGCTCATTTTCGTGATTCGTGTACAAAACATATGGAAAAGTCATTTTTCCTAAAAACAGATCAAACATGGGTTATTGGGTCTTGTTTAAAGTTTAGGTGGTTGTTGTGGGAGTCAAAATAGTTGAATTGTAGTAAGAAATGAACTAAAACAACAAAAACAATAAGTTAAAAAAACAATTAAATACATAAGAAATTATCAAAACAAGGGATAACATAAGGAATAAGCTGGCTCTTCCAAATTTTGTTGTCGTATTATTATTCAGAAAGTGAAAAAGAATGCCTAAATATGAATAATATATGATTTATAGGTAAAATTGTGATTTTTATGACTTTATTTGCATAAGTTACCATAAATATGCAAATGAGTGAATTTTTCAAAAAATTGAAATCATACACTTCACTTGACATGCGTGCAAATTTTCGCGGCGATCGGCCGCTTTGCGGCCGAGATCTTAAGGGGGGGGGCCATAATGCCCCCCCCGGCCGTACTAAGACCTCAAATAGCCCGGCATTTTTAGGGTTAAGGACTTAGGTCCCCTAGTCGATTAGCATAGTAGCACACACATGTTTTAGCAGTCACGCAAAACAAACATTCGCAAATTATTATTCAATAAAATTTGAGAATGTTTATGTTTATTTAAATCTATTAGGAATAAATCATTGTCAAAATCATTCCATAAGTTGGGGTTAAAAATAATTATTCCACCTTTATGACCAACAGTGTATATACAAAATTATACCAGTTGTTTCCTAGTTATTTATTATATCAAAACATTTATTTTCACGTCTTAAATGTAAAACATGATATTAGTCGATGAACGACTAAGAACATATAATTCACAAAGTGAGTGTGCATTGTCAGATTCGCTTGACAGATCATGATAATTATATTTTCTGTGAAAACATGTAAATTAATCATGAATATGCATAATATATATTGAACTGGTGTTCTACTGTTTTTCAACTGGTAAATCAACTGGTAATCATATACTGGTTTTCAACTGGTAACCATCTATTGGTTTTCAACTGGTAGCAATCTGTAATCATCTACTGGTTTTCAACTGTTATCAAATGGTCCAGTTTGGCCACTGTGCTGCAACTAGAATTAACTAGTAGATTTACCGGTAAGGCCCATTGGTTTTAAATGGTATCAACTGTTCTAATGATATACCAGTACAGACTGCACGGTTAATGGCTTTCAAATGGAATCAACTGGTAAACTTTACACCCAGTGGTCCGAATTCACAAAGCAAGGTTTGAGCTCAGACCAAGGTTTGAGCTCAAACCTTGGTCTGAGCTCAAACCTTGCTTTGTGAATTCGGGCCATTGGGTTTCAATATATGTTCCAACTGGAAACAACTGGTCTCATTGCAAATGGTCCACTTTGGTTTAAAGGTAATACAAAGTTTTGGGAAATTTCGAAAATTGGGTGGATAGTGAATCTTTACAATTTTGATATATTTGGATGCCCCTGTGGATGTATTATAAGCACTAACAAATTTAGCCCCTAAAACACTTCTGTTTTCGAGAAAAATTGAATATAAAAATTTACCGGTGCTCCCGGTAAATGTTGATAAATTTCAAATAGCGCCTATGGCCGTGTAATGGTATCTGCGACCATGAAAATCTCAGAATATGTAGTTGTGATACATAATTTCCAAACCGGAATAGCTAATCGGTCGATTTTAGTCAAGAAACATTGTTTCATAGCTAAATTAATATCTTGACCTTGAGAGGGAGCTATACAACATAAAGAGTTTATTATTTATAATTTCATAACTTTAGACTCGATTTCAACCGCGACAACGATCAATGAATATTGTAGGAACGCATATGCTGCCAATATGTTAATTTGAACCAAATTCATGACCCCATACCAAAACTTTGTAATACCTTTAATGGGTTTTAAACTGGAATCAACTGGTACGCCAGCAAGGCCTATTGTTTTTAACTGGTATTAGCAGGTGACACAATAATTGGTTTCATCTGGAATCAACTGGTTTGTTTACAGCATGTGCCATTTTTATCAACTGGTTCCAGTATCGGTATCAGTTGAAAATTCGAAGTGGTTTCAACTTTTTTTGTTATGGCCTGGGATGTGTCTGGCCGGGTTGTTACTTTTCTAGCCAAACAAAATATAATATGATTGTTTATTAATTATGCATCTTCAGTTAATTAGTATGATGATGATGATGATGAGGATGATGAGGATGATGACGATGATTATGATACTATAATAATGATGATAATTATAATGATGATAATAACAATAATAATAATAATAATAATGATGACGAATATTAATGCCCAATCATTTAATTTATAAATTCATGGAAGTTGATTATGCAATTGTAATATCGAGGTGGGGGTGTTATTAGCTTGTGCCAGATTTTTTTGGTATTGACTTTGTGGTTTATATTACGGTTTCCCGCTATTGCGTATCGCTGACCAAGATGGGGGTTTTCCCTAATGACGTCATCTTTTGTATATCAAAACCACGGTCCGTAGCGCTATCGCTAGTTCTCGATGGTTTCTCGGCACGACAAGTACGTACACGTATGCTTTATACGTTCCAACACTGCACTGTATCTGTTCGCGAAATCACGCATGAAGAATGCCCGTCGCAATGGCTTCCAAACGAATGATGTATGTCCGGGATATTCCAGTCCCTGCACGGCAGCAGCTATGTGATCTCCTCGATGATATATCTGGCTTGAAGAACTGGAAACATTTAGGTAGGCCTATGGAGTTCATAATTAAGTCCACTACTTTCGTAGACTATAATATAAACAAAGTTTCAAGACGTAAAAAATATTCACGAAACGAAACCAGGCATAGACAGTGAGCGCGTTAATGTTATGCACATGTTCTACTTGTATTGCATAGACTCTTGACTAGAGCTAGACTATTATAATACAACTCAACAGGTACTAGCTACAACTTCATCATCATGTTTTCAGCTAAATACACATACATTTGGAATTTGTACTCGATCATATCCCAAGGACCCAGGTCAAGAGTTTCAGAGCTCCTTTCTTTCTTTCAATTCAAGCATACCTATATTATGATGAAAAAACTTGTTTGTCATCATAATAATAGGCCTAGAGCATGAAAATGATGATTCACAATCTGAGTACACATGCTATTTTAATAAAAGAAGATATATGTAAGGACGAACAGGATGTTTGTATAACGGTGTATAGTTCTTACATGGTCTAGGGTGGACTTTGCTTTATGGTTGATATTGTAAGATTCTTTCATTGATTGAGTGCATATATTACCGATCTGCTGAAAATGATTGTCATCAAATATCATTCTTTCTTTTTAATTGGCTACTACTCCCCCTACATATCCTGGTTTGTTGAGTAGGAATAAAAAATTGGGTTACCGGTATGTAAGACTCTTTTACACTGTGAAGTGCTAGCTATGACTGGTTGATTATTTAGAGGTTTACTTTTGAGAGCTCAACAGGTTGTTGCCAGTGGTATTTTTGTGCATCTAAGTGGAATATGGCTACCAAGGAAATGCCAGTATTATTGAGGGACATAAAATCTGCAATTGTGAAGCAGGAATTATGTCATATTTTAGATTCACATCTACAAAGAAAGAACTGGATGAGCCTTGGTAAGTTGGAATCTAGACAGAAAAATCTGTCTGCTTGGAGGAGGGTTTTTTTTAAAAAAAATTTAATTATTTTTGTATGTAGACTCAGCGGTACATGTATATCCCCCAAAAGAAATACTGTAGACAATTTTTTTGGTCTAGTCATACTCATAACCATAATTTCAATGCGACAAGGTGACCATTGTCCATTAGAGGAACTGGGAGTTTAAAATATTTGGTGGTGGTCGTCGGTAAATATCTGTTATACCAAATAGGTGATAAGAAGAACAATTAAAAAGGTGTTTATGTCAACTTCTGTGCCAAACATTTTAAACTGTCTAATTCTTTATTTGCCCTGGATCAAAAGCCTGGATAAATACCGGTAGTCCACTGCCTGGACTGTTTCTGAGATAATTACACACCCTTAATGCCAAACCGGAGAGAGTCCTTGCCTCGATCTCATTCTCTTTCTTGGGGTCACACGATCTGTGTGGGAGTTGCGTGTAAGGGCGGAGGACATAGATGATTGAAGACTAATATAAAGGCAGACAGAATCTGAACTAAAGTCTGGACTGCTACAGTAACAGAAGTCAACCTTAGCGGTACCCTTTTTGTTTCCATTCATTAGTCGACCATGCAAAGCTCGGTTTGTGTAGAGCGAACATCAAATGTTATTTATAAATATTTGTTGGTTAACTCAGTCCGTACTGCATGATTCCAGTAGATTTACCTTCATGTGCGTTAAAAATAAAATGGGAGTTTTATAGTCTTAGACTCATTTGAAACTTAATAGAGTAAATATCATTTAATTAATTTGACTAAAAATATGTGGAGGTAGCATTGTACATGAATATGAGGCCTACAGTCCTACACAAACATTTACATGTAGTTTATGAGCATTACTCAAATATGAGTAAAATATGGGAATTCCCCAATCAACAAGTAAAAAAGAACTTTCTACACCTATGAATTTAAAATATGACTTCTGTTATCCAAAACACATAAAGATGACCTTGCATTAGTGCAATAGGAATCATTTATTTGCATATTTATTAAGTGATGTTCATTTTTTTTAAAGACTTTGTAACTTCCTCTTTCTATTTCAGAAATTTATCAAATCCTCTGACATATTTGTTATTTTTTCAGCTTTTTTGGAAATACCCTTGACAGTCCCTTTAATTGAATTAGAAAATGTTGGGAATTTCAAGTAATTTCTTTCAGGATATGTAGAGTTATATGTTGATGGTTGGATTTTCCGCTTGACTTGTTTGTTACATGCACATGTACAAATACATGTAAGGAAAGTGAAGCTCTATGTACACGGTTTAATTTTGTACAGATCGAATGCTAGGTTTAATTTATGATCAATAAAGCTTGAAAACGGCAGAATCAACAGATACATGTAATGAAGAAACATTAAATATGAATAATTCACATTGCATTTGATAGATTTTGTTGAAAAAGAAATGAGGGAAGATGTATCTCTTGGGTTGTATTTGTAATGCTATGGAGACTGAACAGCCCAAATGCCCACTTATTACTAGTGAGTGAGTTAATTACTTTAATCAGGGCATACATTCTCCATTTTACTTAGCTATCCGTGGTGTCACAAGAGGCTAAATAATTCATTTTAAAGGCAACACAAATATTGGAGCAAGATCAGGGAGTTATATCAGCTTTAAAACATGTGTCGATCTCTCATCATCATGACTCATAGCACTGCAATTTCAATTCAGGGTACTTTTTGCTTTGAATTTGATAATTTCCAGAAAATGTTAGAACATTCTATTTGACAGTACTGTTGTCCTCACTAAATAGCGAGGGATCATATGCTTTCAAACTGTGTACAAAAACAGTGGTGAATAATTCTGACAATTTATCCCATAATAGTACATGTGAGACTGAATCGACACAATACTGACTGAATCAAAACAATATCCAGACGTTTGTATTCAAATGTTTCAAATGTTGTTAATTTAAACTTTAATTTGATGATCACAAAACAGCGGGATTGCTTGGATTCACCAATGATGACATCGCCATGTTCCAGCGTTGCATGCTGCGTCCAGGAGGTAGTCCTACAGACGAGATGTTGACTACGTGGGACTATGAGAACCACACCATTGAAGAACTCTATCTCAAACTCTATGAGATAAAACATGCAAGGTGCATGATGTTTCTCAAAGACTTTGGTAAGTGGACTATACATTGGCATGCTTCAAAAGTACTTTTATTGTAGCTTTTGAAAAAAATCAGTCCAAAATTTGTGGGAAGCAAGATTATATGTGTGGTTTTGATGATTGAATGGAGTTCCTTTGCATTTTCCCCTTTATATTTTAGAGATGAGTATTATCTAAAACAGATTCATCATTATGAAATAGGTCCTATTTTTCAGCACAATGTGCAGATATTGTTGAAAAAATAATTTTGTGGAAAAACAAATGAAGAATGTGTTGCTGGCGTATATAAATCATATTAAATCATCACAGCAGCCAAAATGTATACATAACTTGAGAGAGAAAGCAAGAGAGAGAGAGAGAAAGCGAGAGTGGGAGAGAAAGAGAGAGAGAGAGAGAGAGAGAGAGAGAGAACTGTAAACTCAGTTCTTTTAATTAAGGAAGTGAAAAAGGTGTTCATACCGCATATTTCAGTATAAGCTGCCAAAGTTCCAGTTTTGCCTATTCACAATTGTATCTTGTAAATGCAAATAAAGATCACAAAATTAAAATAACTGCACAGTGATCCATAATACATAGGGTGAAAATTATTGATGCATGTAAGTAATATGGCTTTTGGCTGAGCACATAATATGTGTGAAAGATTGTAGTGTGTAACATGATATGATAGGATAAGATGCTGGCACTCAAGGGTCGTCAGGTGACGTGAAGTCACAAGTTCCTGTTGGCGGTTGTTGTTTTTATTGAATATTTGTATCGATTGGAGCCAGAAGAGCTTTAACTCATAAACTTTAACACAGAATTAACACCCTTTTGGCTCTGAACAGACAGTTTTCAAGGATGCATGTACTATTAATACAACATGACGATCACATCAGACAAATAGGGAATGAAAGACTCATATTTTGAATTTAGATTCAAATAGGGGAAATTACTTGTAACATACTCGCTTTATAATACTCTGGAAGAAATTTGCAAGATTGTTTTTGTTTGTATACACGTTAAAAAATACTGAGTAGATTTGTAATTTGTGTTATTTGGAGAACAAAACGGGCATGCATTTATATTCAGATGATTTTATATATTATTTGTGTATTGAACATGCTTTACCTTAGGTGATAGTATAGATATATATTGACTGCTATGAGAGGCATAGCTGTTTCTATAGGCTCAAGGGGACGTTACATCCTGATATGACCTCGAGGTGCGCCGGGGCTGGCATTAATGACTTAGATATTTGAATTTTCAAGACCATTTATTTACTGTTGATTTTTGCAGTGAGACCTGACTTGCATTACTTGATACAGAAGATTACAAACAGTGACCCACTGGTCCCTGAGCCACCTGTCATGAATGTTGGTCAACCAGTAAACCAGTTTCAACAAAGACCAGTCAATATTCCACCGGGTCCTGGTAAGCATTGCTACAAGTAGGTTATGGGGTCATGTTCTTTGAATCCTCTTATAGTAGAGGAAAATGTCTGCGTGTGTTTAGTAGTTAGTATAATTTGTGATTATATATTGCACAGCATGAAGAAATCGTAAGCAATATTTTATCTTAAGGGGCAGATCCAGGATTTTGTGCGGGGAAGCACGATACCAATTTTAGGGGGAAAGTTTTGTCATGTAATTAGAATATGCTAATCGGATTTCAAAGAGGGCATGAGCCACTTATGCCCCCCCCCCCTGATTATCATTGCAGTGTGGAATTTGGTTTATTGCATTGATCAGTTTGAGAAAAAAATTACAGTTGGAAATCTTCAAATTGGTATCATAAAGTCAAAATACAAAATAAACTTGTGAATCATAAATATAAATGGGAAGTGGGAAATGTTTTTGTTGCATGTAAACATCTATGAATATGATACATGTACTTTAGCAGAATTTTTTTTTATTTTAGAGAATATTACAGATTTTAATTGCCAGTATAGAGAGGTAAAGCTTACTTAGTCTTGTAGAAATAACTTTCTTGATGAGTTGACAGATCTTTGTTACCTTTCTTCTCCTTTAGATTTATGTTGTGTAATTGTATTCTTTGTATGCACTCAAAAGTTGAGTTATTCTATACACCCAACCCTTGATCTTAATTATCTAACATCTACCTAATAGTTTCTGGTTGAGACAAGGGCAAGCCCCCCCCCCCCCCCCCCCCTCTCTCTCACTTTGATGTATCAGGAATCATGATTACAGTATTATTCAATGTAATCATATAATGTTCTGATTTAACACTCAATATTGTCACTTCCTTTGATCCAAATAGTCTTGATCAGAAAAATTGTGAATTGCTACATATATGTGCTTTCAACATTTACAAAATATACATGAGATATCATTATAGAAATTGTCTTGTGTAAAAGCTGAGATGATATTATCTTGACTTCTACATCTATTAGGTTAATGTTATACATTCATACTATTTTTCTATTGTAGAAAATCAGTTTCCAATGCATAAGCCTCAGCCATCATCCCAGCAAAGTCCACACTATCCTCCTCAAATCCAAAATCACCCTCAACTCCCGCAACAGCAGCAACAGTGGGGGCAACAGACTAGTGGCAGAACTCCTTCAACTGCCAGCTACCACAGTAACATGAACCCTGCCTTCCAGCCTGTGGACCAGAGAATGATGATGTCCACAAGACCGCAGCAAGACGTTTACAATGCTTCAATACAACCCAACTACAGGCAGGAGTACCCAGGGCCTCATCACCAAGGCAACGATCTGATGAGGGCGCCGTCAGAGCATCCTCTAGGTGGCCCACAGCGTTACCAGTCTCATTACTCTAACAATGATAATTTGGCTTTCCCTTCTGCTGTGTCACCGGAGTGCCTTCAAGCTTCAAGGCAGCCCATCTTTCAGTCGCTTCCTCCTCAATCGAATCCCAGTCAACATCCACACTCTGCTACCCCAAGTCAAGCTAGCAGTGTAGACCAATGTAAGTTAAGTTAATAATCCAAAGTGGGTTTGGTTTTTACCTATTTGATATATAAACATGAGAACCGGTGTTTGTTTGTATTTACTGTGTATTTAAGTGTTTTCATCATACTCAAAGACTAATGAAAAGTGGTACTACAAGGTCGTTTATTGTCCCCAGTGAAAATATAAAACAAGTTCCTGATGGAATTATCTATAGGCACTTTCATATGTTCTTTTCTTCTTTTTCTTTTCTATAGAGAAAAAACATAATTTAATCTCTCTGATGAAATGAGACTTTTAAAGCAAACCAAATTGCATTAATGTGTCACAGTTCCCATATAGAATGACTGTAGAATATTTTCTTTGTTAGAATTAATCAGGATTAACAAAAATTGGAAGAGAGAGAGGTGTTTTACAATCACATATATCTGAAAGTGTAATTCATTTTGTACAATTAACCATTGGACTGGTTGAACTTCTCAAATTTTGATATGTTATGACATTTGTGGACCTAGATATTAAGCTAGTCTCTTTTCCTGTTATAAAAGTGTATGCTCATGACAATGTAGGTTCTTGCTCTTGTTATATTGTCTTTGAAATACATTTTTTAAATCAACAGAAACATTAAAACTAGGACTTTGTTCCGTTTTGTTTCCTTTGTCACATGTCTCAGAGAAAATTACACTATAACAGAGAGAGAGTACAACAGTATTAACAGAAATGACATATTGTCTGTTTTCTGATTGCAGGTCTAAGTGCAACCATCAAAGTGCCATATGAAAAACTGCGCAAAGCTACAGAGAACTTCAGTGCTGCCCGAAGACTGGGCGCAGGAGCATTTGGGGAAGTGTTTCATGCTCAGCTCGATATGATAGATGTGGCTATCAAGAAGATCATCAAGGTAAACTCATATGCATTTTTAAACGAAATGTCCGTGAAATTCAAGTGGGTTAATTCGCTTACATGAAGTATTCCTACCACCCTCTCTCTCTTTCGTTTACTCTCTCTCCTCTTCCATTTTCATCTAATTTCCTATTTGTATGAAATGTTTATAGTTTGTTTATATTATGTTTTTATGCCTCCGTTACGAAGTAGCCAGAGGCATTATGTTTTCGGGTTGTCCGTCCGTACGTACGTCTGTACGTACGTACGTCCCGTTCTTGTGATCGCGTTATCTGAAGAACCGATTGATCGATTCCTGTCAAACTTTGGTCATGTATGTATCTTGCAGAGCCGATGAACTGATTAGATTTTGGGTTCACGAGGTCAAAGGTCACAGGGCTCATTAGGTATGCCAAAACAGCTCGTGATCGCGTTATCTCAAGAACCGATTGATGGATTTCCGCCAAACTTAGGTCATGTATGTTACTTGCAGAGCCGATGAACTGATTAGATTTAGAGGTCATGAGGTCAAAGGTCAAAGGCCACAGCGCAGATTATGTATGCAAAAACAGCTCGTGATCGCGTTATCTCAAGAACCGATTGATGGATTCCTGCCAAAATTAGGTCATGTATGTTACTTGCAGAGCCAATGAACTGAGTAGATTCTTGGTTCATAAGGTCAAAGGTCACGGGCTCATTATGTATGCAAAAATAGCTTGTGAATGCATTCTCATTAGAACTGACAGATGGATTACTATTTAACTCAGGACATCTTGCAGAGCCAATGAACTGAGTAGATTTTAGGGTCATGAGGTCAAAGATCAAAGGGTCATATATGTATATGAGAAATTGCTTGTAATCACGATATTCTGAGAACCTGTCAATGGATTACAATTGAACTTGAATTCGAAAAATTTCTTCTGTTTTGGTTTGTAAAATTGCTCTATGACGGAGGCATCATTTTCGACTGCGCGCAGTCGAATTCCATCTAGTTATTGTATATTTTGTGTATTTTTATGTGTATTGTAAGATATTTGAAATGTAATTTGTTTGTTACAGCAGGGCTCCCTTGGAAAGCAGGCCTTGCGGCTTGAATGGGACCACCCTGCTTTTATAAAGAAGACATGAATAAATAAATAAATAAATAAATGAATAAATATGCATTTGAGATACCCAAAACCCAAATGCCCGAATGAGTGAATAGTCTTCTAGCTCTGATCCAAAGATATGCCAACTTTTCTTGCTGTAGCATAACAATTATCATCTCTTTACGAAGATAGATTGCAGCAGTTCTCATTTGAACACTATGCAGTAGATATGTAGTTTTAATATTGACATTTTTTTCTTAATTTTTTTTATGTTTTGGATCATTTTACAGAATGAGAATGTCAAGTTTAACGAGTCAATGATAAGAGGAGATCAAATCAAGGAAATCGAAGCTCTTACAAAGTGAGTATATTACTGCAGAGAATATATGATTCATGTACAGTTGTATAAATAGACTATGCAACGAAAGATCAGAAACTTGAGACCGAATGATGATATTCCCAATGTTACTTAATTATTGATCTTTCTATTTGTTATCATTTCTACGCCTATTTATTTCACTTTGCAATGATGCCAAATTTATAATGTTATGTGATTTAGGGGTGCACAGTATACATGTAACTTAATGTGCCTTCAAACTAATTTCCCAAGTTTTTAAGAGCAGTTATTACATACTATTGCATTATTCCCAAACTTTCAGAAAGGTGGTAATCAAAATTACTTTAACATGTTTTTTTGTTTGTTATGATATCGATTTGATTTTTTTTTGTTACCCTCGGCTTTGCTCGAATATGGGATTCAACCCATTGCATGTAAGAACAGGATGATTACTGTATGAAGCCTATTACAATGAGAAAACTCAGTCGTCCGTATGTTGATAAATCAGTCAAAGAGGCTTCTAGATATTGTATGATTCATCTTCAAGTGATTTTTTGCTGTTGCAGGTACCGCCACAAAAACATTGTTTCCTTGGCTGCGTATTCTTTTGGAGAGGACTGCATTTGTCTGATATTTGACTTCATGAAGAATGGTTCCTTGGAATACCAGTTGGAGGGCAGGGTAAGATGAAGCAGCTATGCAGTATACATAGCCCCTGTGGTTGGGGCATCATCATAGAACCAGGGGGTTCTTGGTTCCAAACCAGGATTTAGAGTCTAAAACTAAGTGTGTGTTCTACTGCCCTTAGTTCATTTCTCTCTTAAGCACATAGTTACTAAATTCATTGCCAGAAATCAAGATAACCTTTTTTTCCTTCTTTTTGACCATAAAAATGCTATTTAATTGAATCAATGAATATTTCAACCAAGATTGTCAAGTTTTTCATGTATTTCTGCTTACATTGTTTTATAACCAAATAGATCACATTTTTATTTTCCATTCCCTTGGTATTGGTTTAATCCTGTGTTATATCAGCTTAGTATTCAACATATTTTCTTATCTCAACAAAACACAATTTCATCAGAGATATGAAAGGTTGCAACTAAAATGTCTAATAAAATGATTAACCCCTTTCGTGGGTTTGGTAGGAAGAAACTTCCTGTTGTGTATGACCTTTTGTTACCTCTACCACACTCTGTATCTACTCACAGGCTCCGCAAGGACCTTTGGAATGGCATAGAAGGCACATGATAGCAGAGGGGGCAGCCTTGGGTATCCAGTACCTCCATACAGCCGATAGTGCTGTGCCCCTTATACACCAAGATATCAAGAGGTGATATGATAACATGGCTTAATCAAATACTTTTTGCAGAAATATTTAGGTTTACGACAGATAGAAATTGAATTTCATATTATTGTTTGGTTTGGTATGATCACGTGTCAGAAGATAGAAACATGATGATGCACAATGCATTATTTCTTGTTTTTTAATCAAGCAAGATATCAAGAGGTAATAACATTAGGCCTAGAATAAAAACTTGTTGTTTTGCCCTTTGAGACCGACCCAAAAATCTGTAAATCTATGGTCGGCATTTTTTTTTAAAACCGTTTTTTAGATTTGTTTTTATTAATGAATAAAAAAATATGTATTTTGTTTGTTTAAATGGGATATAAATGCATAAAATCAAATTATTGAAAAATTTCATTCGTGCAAACCATGGATGATTATGAGGTGAAAACAGATATCAACGGAATGATGACGTTGAAACACATGTATTAAAGGATAAACTGAGAAATATCAGCCAAAAGAGGGCGGGAAAAAAAGGAGAAACAAAAAAAACATTCAAATCTGAAAAATATCGGCCCAAAGAGGGCGAAAAAAAAAAAAGTTAAAAAAAAAAAAACTTTTCCGACCGACCGACCCATGTTTTGGCACCCAAAGGGCAATACAACAAGTTTTTATTTTAGGCCTTACTGAAACAAATATTAGCTGTGATCATTTTCTGAATTACTATAAAGATTTGACTATGCATCTGATATGGGACAGGCGATTTCTATGAACGGATGTGGTTTATTGTTACGGATACAATATGTATCAAATACATAGGTTTGTTTGTTGGGTTGACTGATAATAAAGTACCAGCACATTGTAGCTCTCCAGGGATTGAAGTAGATACAGAGTCTTGATTGATCAATCATGTCTGGAAGAGACCTGGGACCCGTTTCACACAGCCCTTTTTCAATGACAAATGACAAAAATCAGTGACAAATCTGCTGATAACCAATCAAAAGCAAGGATTTCAGTAGCTTATAACAAAAACTGTCATTTGTCACTGATGACAAGTTTTGTGAAATGCTTCCCAGGTCATCTACATAGCAACTGAGCATTTCAAGTATGATGTGATGATATTCAAGTAGTTTGTACTTGAGTACACTACAAGCGTTATAAATGATTGTATAGCTTGAAATATTACTTAGAGAACAGTTCATGAGACAAATCCTTGCTAACTTTAAGGTTCACTGACATCGGATACAGTAAACCCTGGCAGCGTTTTTGATGAATATGTATAAAACGTTTCAAATTTCTGTATTTATAACACGTACATTTAAAACCTTTGTTGCCTGCAGTTACTTTTTAAAAATCCTGTTTGCTATTTACTTTATCAACGAAAACTGTAAACCCCCAAAGTTTTCTGCGTCATGTTTAAACATATCATTATTAGTGCATGGTTTTGAGCTGATGGGTAACGTATGTATCATTGACCCTGATTAATCTTACCTTTACTCCATTTTGAATGCCTTGTCCCTCTTTTGTGTTCTTTTTACAGTGCAAACATCCTTCTGGATGAGAACTTTGTACCTAAGATTGCAGACTTTGGTCTAGCCAGACCAGGTCCTACACAGGGGAAGGAGTACACTACTATTAAGACCAGTGTGGTCTTTGGTACCAAAGCCTACTTGGCTCCGGAGTTTATGCGGGATCCAAAGCGAAAGCTCTCAAAGAAACTTGATGTTTACAGCTTTGGTGTTGTAAGTTGATTGACAAGTTTTTGAATGTAATG
The DNA here is from genome assembly GCA_035222895.1 of Strongylocentrotus droebachiensis. Classification (NCBI taxonomy): domain Eukaryota; kingdom Metazoa; phylum Echinodermata; class Echinoidea; order Camarodonta; family Strongylocentrotidae; genus Strongylocentrotus; species Strongylocentrotus droebachiensis. The sequence continues at coordinate 57,209 of JAVYIG010000002.1, forward strand.
TGATCCTTTGCCTTCAAATTGTTCTCATTTTAGTTTTTTATTGTATTCTTTCTCTCTTGCTTTCTCTTTCTCTCTCTCTCTCTCTCTCTCTCTCTCTCTCTCTCTCTCATCCCATTCCATTCCTCCCTCCTTTCCTTCTTTCATCCCACTTTTACTTTCTATTCTTCCATCCTTTTCTCTATCTCCCCCACCCTCTTATTCATCCATTGCTACTCTTCTCTTCTCCTTCCACTGCCCTCCCCCCCCCCCCCTCCCTCCCTTCCTCCTACCCCCACCCCTCTCTCTGTTTCTTCCTCTGTCCACCCCAGGGGTCTTAGTCATGTAGAAATACTGTAAGCATGCATGACCACAGCTTTTCCAGACACCCCCTAAACAAGGATTTCTTCTGAAGCCAAAATGCACCCTAAATGAGGATTTTTCATGTTTTTATCCTGAATTCGCGCCCTAAATGGGTATTTCACAAAAGTGTACTCCTAAACAATTATTGTAAAATTGTAACCCCTTGAGCATTTTGAAGTGTGATATGGATAACCATTTAAGTTGTTCACAATGTCAAATAAATCAAATTGCGCTTCTGACGTAAAATTCATAATGTTAAAGATTCCCGTAAACCCCGGACGTAAACAAGCATGTCACATAAATAAATAAATATATAAATAATAAATATATTAATATTATAAGGCCTGTATCATTCATTAGGGAAAAAACAATTGCCAAACACTTTTAATCAGTTTGTGTTGTTCACCCCAATGTTTTTCCAACTTACAACAAAAATATTTTATTATCAATTTTTTTGTATAGGTCCTTCTGGAGTTAGTGACAGGAGAGAAAGCAGGACAAGCAAAGAAAAGATTTGGGACTTATGAACTACTGGTAAGAACATTCATGTGGTAAAGGTCATACACAGTCTTGGTAAATGTGGAATTCTTAACTTGATTCTAGGTTTAATCTTGCCCTAAAATTGATTTTAAAAAATGTAATTAGGCCAATGTTTATGAAGTTTAGCTGTTGTTGAAGATAATTGAGACACAGTGCCATGATTAACTACATGTATTAGTTGAAGTTAGGCTTAAGTTTGTTAAAAGGGAAGTTACACTTTTTTATTCTTGGTTCGAGTTCTAGAACTGTTTACTGTTTACCTCGTATATAAAAATAAAAAGATACAAAAATTAAAAAATTGTTGTTGTTCTTATTTTCTGTGATTATTTATGTATTCAAACAAATATTTATCAATTTTGTATTTAGCCCAAAATAATTGGAACAGTACACTTTTTATCACATCATACATTTGTTTGTTTCATGATCTAGGAAGGATTTTAATTCTTTTTAAAGCCATGCCTAATGTTCAATCTCTCTTAAAGGTAAAGACCAGTATTGGAAACGCCCTAATTTCAAAAAATGAAATGAATGCTCTTATTACCAATCATGTGAAAGAATATGTTTTTGACTTATATATGATGATAAAAATTTTGCCGGGAAACCGCCTACTAATTGATATATTTGGTAAATTAGTTTATCTATTGGTGTGTGAGAGATAAACGCAAGTGTCGCGCACGTGTGCGTAGTCCCATATACATCTTTCTCTGTACAGTGCTTGTAACTTTATGAAGACTGGGCCAAATTTCTTATGATTTTGATGATTCCAGAACCTTGCAGTACACACCAATACTTATATGCTAGATGATCAACCTTTTCTGATCAATTCCACAACATTTCTTTCACAATGCAATCGCATGACCATAACTGGTCTTTATCTTTAACTTTTTTTCTTGTAATCATTGGCTCAGTGGAGAAGTGTTGACAAGATAATGGATGCCAATAAGGGGAATCCCCATGCCGCTGCTAAGATCTTGCAGGATCCCAAGTGTCAGGTCTGGCCCTCCAAGTACATGATGGAGCTCGTTGAGTTAGCCATGGATTGTCTAAAGGACTTCAAGTACAGACCAGAGATGGAAAAGGTAGGCCATTGATAAACGGCAATCGAACCCTTTCAATAAGTTGATTTGTATGAAAGCAGAAAAATAACAGAAACAGAATGGCAAAATTTTAAAATGAATTGAATCAATAGTAAGGAAGTTATGCCTATTTGAAATATGAGATCACTAAGTCTATGCAATCTCAAATTGGTAGTTTGGTTAGTGGATTGTGACGTAAGACGTGGATAACTCTCCCATTTGCTGTGTACACAAATATCACTTATTTATTTTTTTCTTGTAAGTTCCTACTCTCTTGGGGCACTACTCAAAATATATTATAGCTAGCATAATAGTATAGGTCCTCTAAAAAGAATAGACCCTCCTAAGCCATGAACTTTTGAAAAATTTAAATTTTAGTCATTTTATATGTTGGAACAGATGGGAAAGTAGTCCGGCACTACATCACATTGACATTACAGCTTCAGCCAATTTGAAGTGCCCATACGTATAGTGATTAAAACTTTTAAAAATCCATAACTTTCTTAAATTTAGTCGTATTTAATTGAAACTTTCATTAGTTTGCTTCTCTGATGTTTCTGTTTTCGTTTAGAGTAGTTGTCTATTTGGGTTGGGATTTCCCTTTAACCAGATGTTTGTTTAATTAATGATTGCTCAGGCTGTATTTTGTCACATAAAGTGGGTAAGGGTTATGGTTAGGATTACTGTTGCAACTGGATTTCAGGTTACTTTTAAGATTAGATTTACTGGTTGTGTTTGGTCTAGGGTCCAAGTTAGGAATTTTATTATTATACTTTTTGTTGCTGTTTCTTGTTATTGATTTTGTTGTGTTACCGGTATTATCATTTTATTTCTAAAATCAACATAAAATACTTTTTTTAAATGCACAAAATTTGATAGAATTATAGGTGGAGTACTCTAAGACATTGACCATGAATCAATTGTTGTCTGAGTATTTGTGTAGAACCATGGCATCAGGTCCTGGATAGGTTTATTAGTTTTGGATGCATTGAAATTTTAGAATATGATGTATACGTCTTTGCATCAGGTCCTGCCAGGTCCTGCCATTATTGCAAGCTTCCTTAATAACCAGCAATTAGTTGTTTCTTATCTTATAGTTGTATTTTAATTTGGAATACATTTGAATACATTTGAATACAAATGAGGATTCAAAAGAAAAGGATTCCTCATGCATGCACCTGTAAAAGACTGTTTTAAAGATCATGGATGTATTTCCAAATGAATACAAAGAAAGAATGATTCAGTTGGCATTCATGGTTGCTGTGTGTTTTTATCTCGTGTAGGTCATCCTGACATTGTCAGAGATGGGAGTAAGGATTGATCAAGAAGAGAGACATAGGTCTTCAAGAACTCAAAGTAAGTGATGAATATGTTTTGCAATATCAGTGGTTATCTATATAATTTCTAGCACCATCATTCAATGTTGATATTACTAAGTTCATTATCAAATTTGTTACTGTGTTATCATCCTTTATATTTTATAATCCCGTAATCATTGTTGTATCATGACATTTTTATCTTCTAGGTGTTTGAAAAATATTTTTGATAAGCAAGGAGTGCTAAATAAGGCCAAAAAAAAAAAAATTGTTTGGTTGTCCTCGATTGCTTTTCTGGAGTAGGGCTGGGCGGGCGGATTTTTCTTTTTTTTTTTTTTTTTTTTTTTTTATTAAACTTCATTTTTTGTGTGTCTTTTTTTTTTTCTTCTTTTTTTTCCCCTTTTTTTTTCCCATTTTTTTTCCCCATTTTTTTTTCCCATTTTTTTTTTTTTAAATATTTTTTTTTCCATAAAAAAAAAAAATCATTGGGTTTGTCAAGCATTTAAACAAACAAAGTCTATAAAACACTTTAATATGGTAAAAGACTAGTTTAATGTACAATGAATATCAAGACCAACACAGAAAGTATTTTGGGCTTTGAAATACAGCACCTTTTAAATCTCCATTGTACTACTTATAGCTACTTGCGCCCTCTATGTAGCAAACAATGCCTAATCGGTGACCATCGGTCCCCCATGATCCTCTTTATCTTATATTAACTGAGAGCTGATTTGATGAGATAACCACCTGTCCAGTGACCTTGCAGGGTGGTCTAATCCCTCCTGTAAACTAGTACAGATGGGCTTTAAAATGAGTTTAAGAATGCTCAGAACCTGATTTGAATGAACGGCATTTTGACATAAAAAAATAAAAATGGCAAGTTTAATAAATACCTAATTGCGTACTGAAAAGACAAAACTGGCAACGGGACGCATTTTGATCCTTGCCAATGCATAAAATGGTATGTTTGGCATTTAAGATTACTCCCCCAAAAAAATTATAAAAATAAAAAAAAAAAAAAAAAAAAAAAATGAATTTAAAATAATAAAAAAATTGAATTAAAACAAAAAAAAATATTACAAAAAAAAAAAAAAAATGCGAGCGGCCCGAAAATGACGAGCGGGCGGTCGAGGACAACCAAATGATTTTTTTTTTTTGGCCTAAATACTCGGAGTTTGTAAAAAAACAAACAAACAGTGGTGTTAAAGATGTTTGAGTTACATGTAGATGACATGCGATTGTAGTGACATTAAACTTTCATCTTCCCCCCTCCCTTTCTTTATTACTTCTATCAACGTGTATCATCATTATCATCATATAATTGGCATTTTCAATGTTGTTATTAGTGGTTAAAACAATCTTTATTTCAAATTCTTTTAAGACATCCACCAGTGTTGTTTAAATATTTAAAAGCAGTATTTAGAGGCAGTGTCCGTTCTTTAAGAATGGCTGTTGGGTATTATGACAAATAGTATTATTTTCTTGGCATTTATCATACATGTGTCTTTGTATAAAAATGATATGAATTGAAAAACAGCCATGAGCTGTATATTCAGCATTTGCTGTGATGAATGAAAAGATATGCTATATTATATATTTCTTTTCTCATCACAGATTTTCCCATCGAAAACACAGACCCTCTGGAGCATGGCAAGGCTGTAGAATCCTCAGATCCTAGTCAGACAACTGAAGGCCAGGACCAGTATGGAGCTAACGGAAGGCCTGGGATGCAGCATTCTGAGGGTGACTACAAGAACGAGAACCCAAAGTATGAGAACTATGGTGGCTTTCAGGTATTGGCCAATGGTCCTAAAGTACAGGGTAATGTGAATAATGAGAGACCGCACGCTCAAGAGTCAAGACATGAATTGCCAGAAAGTAGATTGAACCAGATCTCTTTCCAAGATCATAACCAGATGAGGGGAGGACTAAGACAGGATGAAATGTGTGCTAGGGAGAGGCAGTTTCAGATGCAGCAGCAGCTACAATACAACAACCAACAGATGTATGGACATCAGTATCAGTCGCCGGCTGTTTCGACATCAGGTAACTCCTGTATGGACAGGAATGCACCCCCATCCCATAGCAGCATGTCCCAATCTCCTGGATCATCCTACCCAAGCTGCGTTGATTCATTCAGTGTCACACCTTCATCGGATGCATCATGCGCACGCTTCCAGGGACCGTACCTGGGGCATCCTGGAGACTATTACCCAGTACAGCCCCAGGGACACTACGGAGATCATATGAATCCTCGTCTGATGCAGCCACCAAACATGCCCCGTCACACAAGACAAGACTTCAACCACATGGTAGACGGTCAGTATGAGTACTATGGCCAACATCCAGACTTTGGACCTCGTCAGATGGGAAGTCTAGGACCTCAGGATGTTGGTTACCACCAACAACCCAGCAAGGAGAGAGATGAGGACTTGAACAGCAAGGGATCTGCTGACTCGACACCGGTCTCCTCCTCAAGCTCTGCTGTCGTCTCCTCGTCATCCTCTACTGACTCGCCCAGAGCTTTGCGGTACCCCAAGATGCGCACTGTGAATCTAAAAGCTCTTTCCATCCTTTCGAGCGATACCTCCAATTTCACAGGGGATACTTCCCTCTCAGAATCAAGCAAAGATCTTCCTCAGAATGAAGGTGGAGGAGAGTCAGGAGACGGTAAGGCAGAGGAGAGTTGTCAAAGAGAGCGCATTGGAATGTTACAGAGTGGAAGAGAGGAAGGCATGGAGCAGAGTAATGAGGTACACAGGAGAGAACCTGGTGAGAATACAGAGCCACAAACACAACCTTGTCTGTGAGAAGCTATCGTATATTTTATTTTAGCAGCTGTAGCTGTAAAAAAAAAATGAATTAAGCTTTATTGAATCACATAGATAAAGAGGAACTAAAATGAACTCTAACTTTTATCTGTGGCATGAAAGTGTCTACTAGAATTTGATACACAAACAAACTTTATTGATTCCATCATTGTTAGATTAGAGGTGTAATTTCATGTTTATTTTTATGCCTCCGTTACGAAGTAGCCGGAGGCATTATGTTTTCGGGTTGTCCGTCCGTCCGTCCGTACGTCCGTCCGTCCGTACGTCCCGTTCTCGTGATCGCGTTATCTGAAGAACCTATTGATGGATTCCTGCCAAACTTTGGTCATGTATGTATCTTGCAGAGCCGATGAACTGATTAGATTTTGGGGTCACGAGTTCAAAGGTCAAAGGTCACAGGGCTCATTATGTATGCAAAAACAGCTCGTGATCGCGTTATCTGAAGAACCGATTGATGGATTCCTGCCAAACTTTGGTCATGTATGTATCTTGCAGAGCCGATGAACTGATTAGATTTTGGGGTCACGAGTTCAAATGTCAAAGGTCACAGGGCTCATTATGTATGCAAAAACAGCTCGTGATCGCGTTATCTGAAGAACCGATTGATGGATTCCTGCCAAAATTAGGTCATGTATGTTACTTGCAGAGCCGATGAACTGATTAGATTTTGGGGTCATGAGGTCAAGGTCAAAGGTCATGCGGCTCATTATGTATGCAAAAATAGCTTGTGATTGTATTATCATTAGAACAGATTGATGGATTCCTGCCAAACTTAGATCATGTATGTATCTTGCAGAGCCAATGAACTGAGTAGATTCTTATGTCATGAGGTCAAAGGTCAAAGGTCATGGGCTCATTATGTATGCAAAAATAGCTTGTGAACGCATTCTCATTAGAAATGACAAATGGATTACTATTTAACTCGGGACATCTTGTAGAGCCAATGAACTGAGTAGATGTTAGGGTCATGAGGTCAAAGATCAAAGGGTCATATATGTATATGAGAAATTGCTTGTAATTACGATATTCTGAGAAACTGTTGGATTACAATTGAACTTGAATTTGAAAAATTTCTTCTGTTTTTGTTTGTAAAATTGCTCTATGACGGAGGCATCATTTCGACTGCGCGCAGTTGAAGTTCCATCTAGTTATTCTCTACAATATATTTTTTTATCAGACATGTATAAAGATTTACATTTAGTTTCTCAGACTCCTCTAATAAAAAAAATGAAGTGCGCAAAAACTTGCTTCTTCATTTGTGGATAAAAACCCATTTCCATGAGATCATTGTAAATATGCCTATTAACATTTATTTCATGAATGTTAATATTTGACAAGTAATCATAATTATAATTATATCAAAGGTGATGGTAATGAAATGTTGGTACATGTAATTGCAGAGTTTGAGATCAGGGCCCTTTCTCGTGAAAAAAAGTTACGATTGATTCTAAGCGATCGTAACTTGATATATCAAGCAAAACTCTGTACAAGGAAGATTGTATGTTTGCGATTAATGAAAGGACTTGCAATCGATCAGGATCAAATCTTTGATATACGAGTCTGTGTATTATTACTGGAGTTAGGATTATTGGCTTGATTTCTTCAACCACTGTATATTTTACCACATACTAAAACCATACGGCAGACATTCATCCGTAGTCCTGAACATGGTGTCGTTTTTAGTGAGTTTGTGGAAGACTGGAAGTTGATCATTATATGAAAAATGAAACTCAATATTACATTTAAGAGAGATACATAGTTTTCAAGTGTCCAACTTTGATGTATGAATCAATAATCACTACAAATAAGCATCGATAGTAAAAAAAAGAAAAAAAAAAAAAAAAAAAAAGATGAATACTGAATCACGTGAGGAATATATTTATGTAGGTGAGACTTTTATGAGAAAATACAGATTGAAGAGTAGTATTTTTGATATAGGCTTCCATTGTATTCATGTAGGATATTATTGAGATTTTTATTAGACACATTCACACATTGGTTGGGTAAAACAAGAATTTGTGCATGCATTGTTTTGTGAATGGTCAAGATTCCCTTCAGCTTCGTGATGCAAAATAATTTAATCACAATTGACTGAATGTGAAATTTCTGCAATTCCTGACAGTTTCCTATAGCAGATGTATCTAGTGTGACAGTATATGTATATGACATGTTGCTTGAAATTATCAAGGTTTGTAAACTTTATATCTGTTCACATTTTTTAACAATGTATTTACCGGTACTTGTTTGAGCTAGGTGTATGAGATAAATTATGTGAGCAGCGTACATGAAAGGTGAACATTGAACATACATGTAGTGAATTAATTTAGCATTTTCGCTAATCTTAAAAATCAATCTTTTGAAAAAAATTCAATAATGTGCACCTCAACTCGAGATGGGAATGATTTCATGAATTTCTTAGGGAAAAAATCAAGAGCTGGAACCAAATGTAGGTGTCTCTTGTCATTTTCTTTGTGATATATGAAGCTGTTGCACTTCTGAATACTTTCAATTTCATTTATCATCTTGGTTCTTGTAAACTTGTTCATATGTACAGAGAGAGGGTCAATCAAAGTTATTTATGTATTAAAACATGTACATAAGTTATTTCTATGTAGGAGCCTTTTCAATGCCTGCCATGTATTAGTGCATGTCTGCCAGTCATTAGAATAATCTATTCCTCTTCGTAAGTTTTTCATTTAGTTTTATATACATGTAGGATACCATTTTTATTAATATATGATTATTATTATCTAAACACAAACATTCCTTGCCTATAAGTTTTTTAATTCTTTAAAATTTAAGCAAATTTTATATTGAATCGTATATTTTGTCTACAAAAGGAGAAGAGAGTGCATTTTTTGTAGTTTTTAATGTGGCTTATTGTCTTTGTACATGAATTTTAAATTCAAGTTTATAAATGAGCAAGTGTAATATGTATGCAATCATGAATTTCTAAAAGCTTAGAGCTCTTATAATTAAAATATATCATCAAATTACAGCAACGTGTTGGTGTTCTTTTCTTATGAAGTTAAGGTTTCGTCTTCCCTTTTAAATATACCCACTAGTTCATCAGTGATGTTTGATTTCTCAAAGTCAATATTACTAGAACTTACATCTGTAAATTTGCAGTGATCTATTCAGGGATCGTGTTCTATGCTCAAAGGTGTATCCAAGAACTAGAAAATTAATGACATATTCTGGACCCTTTCATTTTGTACCAGAACCTCTGCATAATCTTGAAGGAATTTCATTTTTTACCCTCAGCCTTTCACATTGTATATTGACTAATCCTGATTAAAAAATAATTTCTTATTACCTTATTTTCTACAGGAAATAAAAACGTACACAAGCACATAAAGAAGGGTTCTTCACAAATAACTTACAGGATAATTTCAAATCTTTATTTTAAAATCTTTTCCAATAAAGCTGTCGGTTGGGTCACAATTCCCAACACCCAGCATAAAACAAATCTTAAAGGTCAACATAATTCCATACAATACATGGCCAAAAAAAATACATCGTACTGTATTCTAATCTCTCATTTATTGATATGAAATGCATTTGAGCTATGTGCTGAGCTGGGACAAAAAAAAAGAATGATACAATATTAAAATAGATTATAGCACATGTATAGCTACATGTTTACCACTTTACTCATGTATTCAAATCTATTTAAGTCTTTGTAATGCAAAAAATAAAAATAAATTTTAAAACTATTGTTGCAAATGACCCCACAGCACTTGTACGCGCAAGGAGATCCGTATGAGGTTCGGATGTGAAGCAAAGAATCAATTTTACTTGTCCTAACTTACACAGTCGCCTACAGAAGTGATACAAGATGCTTCTACCATATCACATGCAGCCATACCCATGTATGAGTACAAACTAGGTAGATTTCTTGGCACTCCTTCAACATTGATTTACCGGTAGTGGTAAAGGAAAGATGTGTTTTGAATATGATAATCCCTCTAGACTCTTCAAAACATATTTTACATTTCCCCTGTCATATATTCCCTTAATTTATATCGCACATGTAAATATTTATTGATAAAGGAGAAGAGCAAAGCAATGTTTATCCCAACATAATTCCTTGGAAGAATCTCTTCACCCTTTATCTATGGCATTTCGTGTACATTGCAGAGCACAGAAAGCAAAATGGTGGAGTGATTATATCCATAACATTTGAACTGCAGGCTTAGCATGCCATGTACACTATGGTAAGTTATATATCAATACTTGTGCTGCTAACATTATGCATAAACTGTCCTTGGACAACGTTTTTATAAGGGTATCATAAAGCTAGCATTAAGTTATCACACCAAACCATTGTGTTGTATGGTTTGTTGTACAGATGTACACGTTAGTCTACTCTTAATAGACATGTTTAAGCATTACAAAGCCATGCAATGAGGGTCTGCAATGCTAGTAACTGAAAATCTAAGAAACGGGCACACCTCATTTCAGAGTCTGTAATTTATCAAGGGGTGCAAATACCAGATTCTTAGAGAATACTCAGGGGTTCACCTGTGTGAGTATATCACCATGTACACTGACCATGCTATCAAGCATGATTCAGGAGGATAATTCAATTCAACAGCTTATCTGAACGTATATAAATATTTATTGAATAACACACATACATTACATCTTTCCTTCCCAAACCACTATGGATACTCACTGGGCAGCAAATAGTTAAAACTATGTCATAGATAAAGATAATCACAAAAGAGCTATACTGACGAAGTGCATTATTAAAAGTTGATGGCTTTCCCACTGTAGGCTGCCATGTTGGCTTCTCTGAACGCCTCAGATACAGTCTGCAAGAAAAAGATTGGGAGAAATATGTCAAATTTGTGTATTAAACCAGCATACCTTTAGTCTGATATTAAGCTAACCCCTGAATTTTTCAAATTCATATTTTGAGATAAATGAATTAAGATTACAAAAAAGAATCCACAGTAAGGGTCATTATAACTTTACATCTGATTTTGAGATGCTTTGAGCATTACAACAACCACTTTTGAATATTTAGATGTAGATGCAATTATGTTCAAATACATACAAATGGATTATTTATATATAGAGAGACACAAACTTGCATGAAACTCTTTTCAAAACATTTCTAATAACTTCACTGAAACTGACAGTTTAAGTTCCAATGTATATGAAAGTGCTTGGCAATACTTTCATTGTTGGTGATTTAAGGCAAGATTTAGTAAATTTGTGGTTCTTTTGATGATTCTATAATAATCGTCTGTTTGGAATCAGAAGGGCATTAACTTGTATACTTTAACAGAGTTAATGATCTTCTGGCTTCAAACAAACGATATCATAACAAGCCATTGTACAAGATAATCAACCATTCAGAAGGGCTTTTTATCATAATGCCACTTTATGACCATTAATCATCTGTATTTCACAATGACCCTTTCCAGGGCCCAGGCACAGGTAACACCAAAAATAAATAACTTGAATCTTAATAACAAATTTATGCTACAAGAAGAGAAATAATATAGTTGACTTACCGGATGTGCATGGCAAACACGAGCTACATCTTCACAGGAAGCTCCATACTCCATAGCTAATGCTGCTTCATTGATCATCTCGCCAGCCCCTGACCCGATGATGTGAGCTCCAAGAATTCTATCGGTAGCTGCATCACTCAGCATCTTCACTAACCCATCAGTATCGCCTGAGGAGGAAAATGAGAATATGAATCATTGGGTGACACAAGGGCTGTGCATAAGCGTGTAATGAGGTACTTGAGTACTCTCCCAGGCTAACATGCGAATACATGAATACTCGGAAGCCATGTTTAAAAAATAATAAATAAAATAAAATAAATAAATTGCCACCACCATACTACGGTAGAAGTATCCCAGGTCCGTCTCCGAAAACTCACACGATTTTACTTCGAGTTGCAGTTGAAGGCGCTGATTTAATAATATTAATAATAGTAACAACGTTGTTATTAAAACCAAAGATGACAGACTAATTTTCCTCAGAGTCCAAACAGAAATCCGGACATTTGGTCCCCGCTTCCGAGTGGTGAGTTGACAGTGATTGAGCTGGGAAACATTTTTACCCACGGTACCATGCCGGCGCTCTCCCGGGCATGGGTGAGCGTCGGCCTGGACAGTGCCAAAAATGGCGGCTGAGTATTTAAGTACGAGAAATCGTACTCGAGTAGTTGTCAACAGTGCGAGTACTTGAGTATTCGAGTACTCGTCGCAGCCTTAGATGACACCAAGCTATATTTATTTCTCTGTGCAGTATACTACAGGTAATCAAGTAAGTAGTCAAGGGCAGAAGGGCAACGTCACCGACTACATGTAGACAGTGCGTATTACATGTCCAAAGATGAATAAAGATGGTGTTTCAAATAGTAAAATATTGGACTTGTTAGCAATACATTTGCATGATCTGGACAAGAAGACTAGCTTTTTCTGGCTTAGTTGCATCCGATACGAGCTAATGAACCATAGTTATTGCAAGGTAACATATGTCAAAAGGCTAATGTTTAATATGCAATTAAAGGTGCACACTGATTATGAAATCGCCCTTTTGTCATCTATTTCCCCTTTATTTGAAAATGCATGGAAGAGGTGCCAAGGTGCCGAGATGCTTCTTTCAGGGAGATATGTGCACTATACGAGTCAACATTATTGTCATCATTATCTTTTTATTTCACATGCTCATACAATGAATTTACAACACTTTAGTAAGTTAATTGAAATTGCAAATGCAAAAAAACTCCCATCATTTAGTTCTGCCTTTCTCCCAGTAACTTACCAGTGGTCTTAGCTCTGCTGTTGGCTGCAAAGGGGAACTTTCCCACTTTGTACTTGATTCCTTCTTCCTTCAGTTGTTCCTCAGTCTTGCCTACCCAGGCTACCTCAGGATGGGTGTAGATCACAGAGGGAACGCAGTTATAGTCAATGTGAACTGGTCCACCAGCCATTCCCTCCACAGCGATGATTCCCTCATCCTCGGCCTTGTGTGCAAGCATAGGCCCCTGGATGCAATCTCCAATGGCAAACACACTGAGGACAACAAGGGGAGATTAGATGGCATAAGTTTAGATCAGTGTGTCAATATGGCAGGGAATAGGCTGACATCAACATTTCCATATCAAGGTCCTGTAATGGCTACTACAGTCAAACCTGCTTTAGTGACCACCTGTCTAAAAACATCACATTTTTTGTTTCCCTTGAAAATGGTTTCTCATTGAAACATATACTAAAGGAACCTGTCTACAAAGACCACTTTTTGTGTTTCCCTTGGGTGGTCGCTATACACAGGTTTGACTGTAGTAACTTTTGTACAAAACGGAACCAGTTTCAGGTAAACGTTTGTCACAAGGATACTACATAGTTTGTAGAACAGGATTCTGTGAATACATTTTCATGACAAGGATGCTGAATTTCACTTGTTTTTCTTAATTGTATTTGATTTCTTTAGTACAGACTTGCATCCTAATCATTGAGTGAGGGTTTGGGTTACGTTATATTACATATGATATTAACGCGATGAAAAAACAAATATGAGCAATCAGTCTATAGCATCAACTGGAAACAAATTCTCTGAGAACTATATCTTGGGTGATGTGATGTTTCCTCCAGTTTCTCACACAAACTAATTCAAGGGATGCTTCAGTACACTTTTTTTACAATCAACCTAGATGTGTTCACCCTTTTCTTTTCCCAGTTTATACTCAAATGGCTAGACAATAAGTCTTTTATGAACTAAAGAATATGATGCACATTACTCACCTAGGTACGGATGTTGCAAATCGGCTATCTACAGGTATCCTCCCCCTCTCATCAAGGGAAATTCCAAGCTCCTGATATGAGAAGAGAAATGGCAAAGAGTTATTATCTTTATTGAGAGCACTCATAGAAAGAGGAAGTGACAAAGACTTTGAATAGGAAGATAAGATTTAAATCATGCTTTCTTCAGGTTTGAAGAAGAACAAAAATCAACATCGAAAATACTATGGAGAGCAAGATTAGCGATAAAAACAAACACATAGTGAATTTAATATTTCTCCTTACAATTCTGTATAATCAGACAACTGTGGTCACTTTTGTTTAAGTATGTGAATTGGACAAAAGAAACAGAAAAAATAAGAACCACCCAAAACAAACAAATTCTATCAGAGTAAATGTTGAATGCATCATTTCATAATTTAAAATAAAATGTCCTAAAATTCATGCAATTCAATTATGGTAAATTTCTGATTAAAACATTATGGAGCAGTAAACTGGGCTTATGCTGGCCTTGTGTCTGTTAACAACCCACCTCTAAGCCTAGATTATTTGTGTAAGGCCTGCGTCCAACGCACACCAGTAGCGTGTCACACTGAATATCTTCTTTCTTGTTGGGATCTTTGACTGATTCTACCGACACGCTGATATCATCTCCTGTCCTCGTAGCTCCGGTCACCTTGGTGTTCAGCTTGAACTTGATGCCTTGCTTGGTGAGAATCCTCTGGAAGTTCTTGCTGCAAAGATAAGATAACATATTTCAAGATATCAGCTTTCTGTATACTTTGGGTGAGATAGAGCAAGCAATGAGGGATTTGTATGACACATGCTCTAGCGAAAAATGCTGTGCAGTCTTCAACTATTTAAATTCATACCTCACCTATATCTATGACAAAGTGAACCCAAATATATAGGTTTGGTATAAATCTTTTTACTTTGACAGAGTAAAGCTAGGATCAAACGTAACAGGAGCATATGTTGTACCAGCCAGCCTCTGAGGAAGTACTAAGAAGACCTGAAGTAAAATAGTAACTATATAACGATCTTAGGACAGAGCAGACATGATTCTTCAGAAGCTTTAACACTAAGGAAGTTTAAGGAATCTGGCAATGACAGGATAATGCGAGGGGGAGAGGGTTAAAGGAAGAAGAATACTTTGGATGAATAGTGTGACATTATAGCTTGAAGAGACAGGAGTGAAGGGCCAGGGGGTGAAAGCAATATAAAGAATTCTGCTGTAATCATTCAGTACCGCAAAAAGGATCGATTTGAGATGGAACTACTTACGCCATCTCCATATCGATGCCCACACCACCTATGTGACCTAGGAACTCAACGGCTGTGACCTTGGCTCCAAGACGCTGCCATACAGAACCCTTATGATGGAAGAGAAACAAGAACATGCATCATTATACAGGAAATGGAGAGAATGCAAGTACAATTTCATTGGAATAATCACCCCATACATGTATAATGTTGATATTAGGTAGATTAAAAAAGCATTACATGATGAAAAGGCTTATGAAGTATTGGGAGAGTCAATAATAAAGAGAAGAGAGAGAGAGAAGAGGGGGAGGAGAGTGAGAGAGAGGGAGAGAGATAGGGAGAGAGAGAGAGAGAGAGAGAGAGAGGGGGGACGAGGGGAGATATAGAAATATACTAACGTTATGTACTTTTTACCAGGACAAAAGCACACTCATGCTCCTAAATTGGTCAGTTGGTTCATAGTGTCCTTTCCTCATTTTCTGCCACATCTTGGGCAACATCTTGAGGAATTTCAGAAGTCACTGCACTATATATCAAGCTCATGAAAGCACTCCTACACTCCAATAGCATACCAAATATTGATATTGGTACATTTTAAATTACTACAGGCTTTGATAAAACAGAAACAAAGTTTTTAAAAAGTATCCACGGTCCTGGGAGGGTCCTTACCAACTCTAAGCCAATGACACCTCCTCCAATAAGCACCATGTGATCTGGGACTCTCTCTAAAGACAAGGCTCCTGTGGATGATACTACAGTCTTCTCATCGACCTTTCAAATAAAAAATAATGGATAGTTGATAGTACATTAGGTTCAGTGAGACAGAAACAAAAACTGACAGGAGGAAAAATTCAAGTGAAGAAAGGGAGCATCATTCGACATCCATGTGTGCCAACAACAATTAAACAGTATTTCAATGATGAAAGATATTTCTATGCATATCTATTTTTTTATAAAATGTTAAACTACATTTCAAATGACTTGTTAACCACCTGCATATATATATATATATAAACTAAGGTATGCATGTGTAGTATTCCAAAATCAAGGCTCAATTTACAGGTATTGTGCCTGATTTTTTTTTTTTAGCAACAATCCCTTTGAAACTATCAAAGCATGTATTTGTTAATGATAAATACATTCTTTACAATGACAAGATGACATCTTATACAAGAATTTCAAAAGCATGAAGAAGCATATGTGGTGGGAGTACATACCTCAATACCAGGGAATGGCGTGACCTCTGAACCTGTTGCTATGAGGATGTTCTTAGTCTTGACCACTTCTTTGATCTTACCATCAGGATGTAGGACAGCTACCTCGTTGGGTCCCATGACCTTACCATGCCCTTGAATCCTGGTCACCTATATATGGGTAACAGACAACATGACCATGAACAATAGAGAGGAAGGTTGAGGAGGAGAGGGAGGGTAAGAGGGGAGAAAGGCAGATGGAAAGAGACAGAGGGAAGGAGACAGAGGGAAGGAGACAGAGGGAAGGAGAGGTAGGAAAGGAGAGGGATACAGGTAGTGGAAATGGAGAGAGGGAGAGAGAGAGATAGAGGGATTGAGAGGGAGAGAGGAGAGAGAGGAGAGAGAGGGAGAGAGAGAGGAAGAGAGATAGCGAGTGTGTGTGTGTGAGAGAGAGAGAGAGGGAGAGAGGGAGAGAGAAAGAGAGGGGAAGAGAGAGAGAGAGAGAGAGGGCAGATCAGGAAAAGAGGAACAAAAAACATTCATTTCTTTGTGAAGGGTGAATAGGGAGTTCTTATTATTAAAATGTCATGGCCTTGCTGCACAAACGGGTAACAAACACTATACCTTGGAACACAAGAAATTACCTTTTGACATGATTGATTAGACTTCATAAATTAAATGTTCATAATAAAATTACACACAAATGCTTTCACTAAGGTAATTATATACAAACCATAGACAGTTAGCATGAAGTCTCCCCTTTCATGGCTTAGGTGCTACATTTGCAGGAAAAAAAACAATGGATTGATCAATTATGAGAGCTGAATAAAATATTCTGTTAAACTGTCATTTTTTAGGGGAAATTCACCTTTGCTTTCAGATGAAATATATTTGTTTAATGGTAACAAATTTGACTTACTGAGTTCTGTTTGAAGAGGTGCGCAACGCCATTTGTCAGTCCCTTCACTGCATCTGATTTCTGGCCCATCATCTTCGGCAAATTTAGTTTAATGTCACCAACTAAACAAATGGATATATAATAGAAAATTCAGATAAACATTAATATGGTATAATGCCAAATGTTGATATATATATATATATATATATATATATTGAATAAGGCAGACTAATGGAACATGGTTGCTACTCCGAGTTTCACGCCTTGCGAGCGATCATCAGGCAACTGGTAGCATTCTTAAAAGTACATGATTACTCTACAACCTTGGTGCAAATACGTTCAAAATAAGACTTAACTAATACAATTCAATACAATAAGATTTACTCATGGGTATATATATATATGTATGAAGAGCAGTGGTCATATAGCATATACTATGATAATATCATCATGCTTATACTGAAGATGTGAAGGAATACATGATAACTGTGGTAGCATCTTAGAAACTTGTCATAAGTCCATGTTCTTCAACATCTAATTGAAGCAAAGCTATAAAGTTAATTTTTATTTCATTAGGATGTCGGAAGTTTTGGACTTTAATATGCCCTTATGACCGTTGCAAGATATGTTGCCCCAAATTCTTCATCTTGCTGAATTATCAATTTTTAACTTTCAAAGAGTAACTTACTCATGCAGTTTAATACATATATGTTTACCGGAGTGTTCAAATGGCACATGTCTTCTTGTATAGTTGTGATGAGTAGGAAAAAGAAATCCTCCTGCACACTGTATTATCCATTGATATCTCAAAATCATTAATCAAACATATCAGAAAATCTATTTCCAGGAATACAATGTTTGTCAGTAGGCGGTGTCACACAGAAAAACCCTGACCCATCTTGAATAAACCAAATTTTAGAAATCTATTTTTTACATTTACGTCGGTGACAGACTGGTGACAGACAGGCTACAAATAATCCGGATAACTAAAATCTGGATATTTGATGAGCCATTGCACATGCGCCGTTTAGGTATGTAAGCATTGTGACATCACACGTTCAATCAAAAGTAATGCACAATTAACGCGTCTAATATAATTGTGCGCAGGTTATGATAGCGTGTTAAAAAACATATGCCAGCCAATCATTAAGTCAAAAGTTGACCTTTACACTGACCTCAAAGGGGATTATTTCAACATTGGTGTCAGACACAAAAATCCCTTAAAAAATTCTTTCAAGGGTGAGTTTTCTTGCTTTGTTAGAGGATTTTTGAAGGGATTTTTTAATTGATGACAGACAGCTTATTAAGAGGAAAACTAAAATCCGGATTTTGGGCCTCTGTGTTACACTGCCGAGTGTGACCGCACTTAACCCATGGAATACTGAATTCTCTCATTCCCATGGGTTTGATACAGGGATCACTTGGTTCCCGTAGACAATGGGTTAATGATGATTGTATCACATACCATCAATGCCTCTGCTCTTGAAGTCCTTCGATGCAGCCATGTGGTAGAGATGGGAGTTATTAAGAAGAGCCTTGGATGGGATGCAACCCACGTTGAGGCAGGTACCTCCTAAGGTATCGTTCTTTTCTACACATGTGGTCTGGGTAAGAGAGAAAATTAACAAATTCATTTGTCCATTATGCTTTTTTGGTAATAGCTTGATTCAATTTATCGTATCTGTTCATAAAGCGGACAACCATTCTGAATAAGTATAACAGATCAAAATGTGGTAGAACATATTTTTGGGAAAGATTCATTGTATGGCAAATGAAAGGTATTTGTTAATTTCGTTTCCCAGAAACTAACAAGTTTTAAGTAGTAATGAAAATAATTAACATTAAATGTATAATTTTCCTTTGTATTTGGTGTCATGTAATCTATAGATGTGCCATCTTAATAAGTCATGACACACATGACTACAAAAATAATCGATACCTTCAGGCATGTATGGGACAGAGTAAGTTTGACTTTCTCTAAATAACTCCAGATCCCTCACATACAAACTCTACGGGAGGAAAATAGTCAGCGCTCCATGAATTTGATCTCTGACTCTGAGTGAGACTGTGAGAGTGACTGATGATGCAACTATCTCTCCTCTACTAGTTAGCTACATTCTGGCCATACCTTTAATCCCAGCTGTGCGGCTTTGATAGCAGCTACATAGCCCCCTGGTCCAGACCCAATGACCACCAAGTCCTGTTCCTCTACAGAAGCCATGTGCCGCCTCTGACCCCTCCACAGCGCCGATGTGCTACATCTGGACAGCTTGTGAACATGGTTGACCTATTAAATGACACACAAACATACGGTACATAAAATATTGAATTGCAGAATACCACATGAAAAAAAAAAATGAAAAAAATATTGCAGAACTTGCACTTACAGGTGCCCAGTGCTCAAGCCCCCCCCCCCCCCCCCCCTTAAAAAAAAAAAAAAATTGTATGAATCACTTTTCTTTGTTTTTCTATCCTTTTTTTTAACAGGGGCCCTCTGCATAAAGACCTAATTTCAATCTAGACCCTATTAGTAAACGATAGAGCCCTAGAAAATAAATTGAGGGCTGCTTGCAAAGGAAATCATTGAGATACTAATTTGTGTTTCATCTATAATTATGGTCATCTGATGTATTACACAAGATTTTTTTCTGAAATCTCCCTGAATATCTTTGGAATTTAGGGATTATGCATTATAACAAAAATCAACACAGTTTGAGAAGTTGACTGCTATGTGCTATGTCAATTTCTAGTGCAACAAGCATAAACCTGTACATAACAGAGCTGCCAACCTCCAGAACCGAAAATCAGTAATCACAAGGCTCAAAATCAGTAATTTTGGGTATAAATCAGTAATTTCCTATGCGGCGCTATGACTCTAATAAAAACGACACGCCAACATTGCACAGACACATGATTATCTGACATTTTTGGTGATTTTACTCACACAAAGTTGTTAAATAATGAGTTTCATATCATCACAACACAGTCTTCCAGGAAAAATGGGGGGGGGAAAAAAAATAAAAAAAAAAAAAAAAAAAAAAAAAAAAAAAAAATATATATTTTTTTTTTTTTTTAAATCCGTAATTTTAAACAACATTCCGTAATGGTCGTTAATTTCCGTACCAATTACGGGAAATCCGTACTAGTTGGCAGCTCTGACATAAGCGCATCATATACAAGTTTTTAATCACACATTTGACCAATTCACATGTTCAGAAGTAACAGAAAAATCGCACCGAGCAATTGAAATTTTTTAATACTGTGACTAATTAGGAAATATTCGCTTTATCTTGCTAAGATCAATATGATCACAGCCAGGGTTTGTGTTTGATTGAGAGTCAATTGTCCTCTGGTTTAAGTGAGATGATTGAAGGTGAACAGGAGTAGCCTGGAACTAGAAGGCTCTCTGGAAAAATAAATGCTTAAGTTACTCTCCAGAGAGCCTGGCGCACAATGGCACTTGGCAGTTTACAAGAGCTTGATAAAAAGTGTTAAGTTTGAAATGATTTACTTTGAAGGATGTTTAAAGGTAATACAAAGTTTTGGGAAATTTTGAAAATCGGGTAAAGAGTGATTCTTTACAATTTTGATATATTTGGAAGCCCCTGTGGATGTATTATAAGCACTGGAAAATTTAGCACCTAAAACACTTCTGCTTTCGAGAAAAATGGAATATAAAAATTTACCGGTGCTCCCGGTAAATTTTGATTAATTTCAAATAGCGCTTAAGGCCGTACAATGGTAGCTGCGACCATGAAAATCTCAGAAAATACAGTTGTGTATATAATTTCCAAATGGGAATAGCTAATCGGTCGATTTTAGCCAAGAAACATTGTTTTATAGCTTAATTAATATCTTGACCTTGAGAGGGAGCTATACAACATAAAGAGTTTTATTACTTACAATTTCATAACTTTAGACTCGATTTCAACCGCGACAAAGATCACTGAATATTGTAGGATCACATGCATCCAATATGTTCATTTGAACCAAATTCATGACCCTAAACCAAAACTTTGTATTACCTTTAATTTAAATTTTTACCATTCTTCACAGCCTTTTTTTAATTGAGGAAGGTAATGCTACTGGGATTGAAATGTTCTTCTGCTAAATTTTCTTATTATTTCTAGAGTATATTTCGGAAAAACGTTGATATTATACACTTTTTCTCAGGTTTCACTGCAAACCGCTGCATGTGCATACCGATGGTGGGTTGCAGGCGGGCACGCGCCTGTGTGAAGTTATCTTCTATTTATTGTCTCAGATCCTCATTACGGTAGATAACTTCACACAGGGGCGTGCCTGCCCGCAATTACCCACCATCGGTATCAACGTTTTTCCGAAAAATACACCCAAAATAACAAGAACATAATTGACATGAAACAGGTAATAAAAATAACAAATTTTAACTCATGATCGTTATTTGGACATTTAATGAATATTTACTTCATTTTAGGTATGTTTTAGTAGGGTATCTCCAGGCCAGATTTACGGGTCAAATTTTGGATAGGTTTCTGAACAAGTTGTTCCACCGTTGAGTCTTCGAGATATACTACAGTTCTACAAGCCTATGGTAGGATTGTACCTTTTTATAGTATTTCGTAGTTAAACAGTAGATCTAGGCCCAGTATAGACAGCAATAACCATCTGATTTGGGTCATTTCTTTAATAAAACTGACATTTGTTGTCATTCCCCAATACAGATGGCAACCCAGAGATCTCGTACCGTGGGGATGGCTATGTACATATTTTCGTCCACGACATTTTCTCCCCGATTTTCTTTATTTAGATCTAATTTTCTGATTTCTAAATCAGATGTAAATTAGGTCGGTATGTCATTTGTCCTAATTACAGTTATCAAAATTTGATAACTTAATATTAAATACGTAATTTACGGACTTACTTATATGAATTATCCAATTTGTATCTCAGATCTGCGAAGCAGTAGGCCTACGTTCATGCATTCAAAATATTACCCGGCGGCCGATATATTTCCGGGTCCACCTACCAAAACATAGCCAAATGGCCAATCAGAGCACTCGTTTCGTGGGAGTTCGTTGGTCAAGCTGGGCCGACTCGTAGCGTAGCTACGGTAGCTATTGGACGTTCGAAAAGAAAAAATGAATATTCATCAACTAAACCCAAGACGGATAATGTTGACGACGAGACTTTCTCGGATTAATCATTAATTTAGGATCTAAATGAGCAAGCTATCGTAAGTCAAATGAGCTATATAGATCTAGATGTTATTTTTAATTTGTGTTGTAATTGCAGCAGTTATGAGGATGTAAAGAGTGAAAATCTCGTTGCATATCTCATTCATCGCGGTCCGGTAGAACCGAACCATTTGTTCCGTACAGTGCCTCACAGAAAGAGGTCCCCAGACTTCAGTCTCTATAATCGGAGGTCTAGTGGAGCCAGACGTAGTCTCAGTGGAACAACCGACGATTAGAGAGACTGAAGCTTTCGGTCTAGGCCCAGTAATATTAATAACCGCCCCGTCACTATAAAGTGCCCAGAAGTTTGGTCACTTTCACTTTGTTGCATTGATTTGCGAGGTGCGTAGCTTAAATACCTGCGTAGCTTTAGGACCCTCTAGCCTACCAATTATTACACGACCGGCTCGAGGAGACTGAATTAGAGTTCGATTCGCCAGTGGATTCATTACCGTTTCTTCATTTGCACGTCTACCAAATGCAGCCTAAGCTGAGCTGAGCTAGCTGCGCCTGGATCATTCGTGATCGCAATAGACTCTACCGGCATAAATAATCATTGAAGCAGCCGACATCATCATCCTGTACCGACAAAGTATACCAAATTGTACTCATTCTGAATGACGCTAATATACATGCACTAAACCTTAATGAAATTGTTGAAGCTTTTCCGAAATAACATTGTCCGAAAAGAGAGAACTTACAGTGGAAAGACAGCGTCCAGCTCGGTTTGCGACAGGTAAGAGCGACATCTTGTTAAGCAACTCTTTACAATGTACAGATTCTGTCGATAGATGGCGCCATGCCATAGATTTGGGCCATGCCTTCAAAATAGGCCTACCATTTGGATCTTTTCCTCTTTTGTTTATTTATTTGATTCCTTCTTTCTTTTCGTTTGGAGAGGAGATTTTCGTTGTATTTCTATCTTAGGGAAGGAGAAAAAGAAAAAAAAGAGGAGAAAACATTGGGAGAAACAGAAGAAGGCAAAAAAGAAAGAAAGATAGAAAAGGCGAAAGAGGGATTGAGTCGGTGTAAAATTAATATAAGTTTTTTGTGCGAGAGCTGTTCTCTTTTGATAAGGGTGAAATTAGTTCGATATTCGATTGTCTATAATTATAGTGGGATATTAATGTATTTCGTTACTTTTTTGAAAAATTGAGGAAATCGGGAGAGTTAATTCTTTTTAATTAGAATACAAATCATCAATTTTAGGAATGTTGTCTTGTAAATAAGTGGTATAATTATGTAATCAATTTTTTACTCGTACCTTTAACACATATTTGTAATCTGTCGTTTAAGAATGGTGATTTTCTTTCAAACATGAAAATCTCCAAAGTGATTCCCTTGTTCAAGAATGGAGATACAGATAATGTTGATAATTACCGTCCTATTTCCATTCTGCTTTCTTTTTCTAAAATACTTGAAAGATTAGTTTTTACTATCAAGTTTTTTGGTTCGTTTCAACATTCTGTCTAATGAGCAATATGGCTTTCGAAAATATTCCACAGATCTTGCCATTCTTGATTTGTATGATAAAAAAGTCCATTATGTTGATGTAAATAATCATGCAATATGTGTTTTTATGCATCCGACTTGAAAACCTTCGATTTTATACGCCCATGATTATATTATTAGTTAAATTATATTTTTACCGACGGCGTAAGAGGTTTACCTCACAAATGTTTTCAAAGTTACCTTGCCGAATTTACATCTGTAAATTCTCATTGTTCTTTTTTTAAATCTAATATCATATGGCGTCCCTCAGGGCTCTATTTTGGGGCCTCTGTTATTTTTGATTTACATCAATGATATTGTAAACTGTTCCAATTTTTGTAAATTCACACTTTTTGCAGACAATACGACTATTAGTGCCTCAGAAAAAAAATTGATCTATTAACTCATAAACTGAATATTAATTTGGAGTATGTATACGAATGGCTAGTTTGCAATTAAAGGTAAAGACCAGTATTGGAAACACCCCAATTTCAAAAAAATGAAATGGAAGCTCTCATTACCAATCATGTAAAAGAATATGTTTTGATTAATACATGATGATACAAAATTTGCCGGGAAACCGCCTACTAATTGATATATTTGGTATTATTAGTATATCTATTTGACTGTGACAGATATAGGGTAGTCCCATATACATCTTTCTGTGTATAGTGCTTGTAACTTTACAAAGAATGGGCCAAATTTCTTATCATTTTGATGATTGCAGTACACACCAATACTTATATGCTAGATGATCAACCTTTTCTGATCGATTCCACAACGTTTCTTTCACAATGCAATCGCATGACCATAACTGGCCTTTACCTTTAAGCTGTCTTTGTTTTCTAAGACTAAATTTGTTATTTTCAAAAATGCTAGGAACCTAAATCCTGCATAATTATGACAATGTATCTAATTTTATCATCAATAGATTAATTGAACAGTGTAGAGTTTTTATAATTACCTTGAAGTACTTTTCGATGAAAACCTATATTAAAATTCTCATATTAATTATATTACAAAAAAGGTTTCTCAGAGCGTCGGTATTATTAGTCACTTAAGATTTGTTATTCCACTCCGTATCTTTATATTCATGTTATATAATGAATTTATTTTGCCATAATATGTTTTGCAATTCTGTTTGGGCGACGAAATATCCCTCTAAGTTGAATTACATAGACTTCAAAAAAGGGCATTACGACTCTGCTCTAATTCCCCCTTTTTAGCTTCCTCACAACCTTTATTTAGAAGATTCAATAGTACATAATTATGATATTAATAAATTGCAAATTGCGTCATTGATGCAACGATTTTTCTCAAACTCACTACCTCCAAACCTTATGCACCTATTTAGTCTCAACAATGCGGTCCATATCCACTACACAAGAAATTCTGATAAATTCCATCATTGGAATGCTTCGTCCAATATACTGACCGATTCTCTCCGTTATGTTGGCCCCAAAATGTGGAATTCCCTACCTCCATTTTAAAAGTCTGTCGGATTTAATAATTCTTTCAAAAGACTTTACAAGAAACATCTTCTCTCTATTTATAACGCATAATTTATTTTAAGACCACACCTATATACTAATACTCCTACTCCTACTTTTTTTTCCTTTTCTTTTTTTTTCCTTCTTCTTTTCTTCCAAGTATATATGTTATTATTACTTCTGCGCCTGGTACAATATTGTCAAGCCTTACTGGCTTTTACGGATGCACCATTTTTCATTTGTACTATGGTTTAAACCTTCATATTTTCTTTATATTTTGAATGCTGTTTATATGTCAATTTATATGTAATTTTGATATTGTTACATGTTATGAAATTCCATATTTTATCTTTGTATATATTGTCATGATGATGGAAAAACATTTCAATTCAATTCAATTCAATTGGCGTACCCTCTCTCTCACCCTTACCCCAAACCGACGGCCATGTCGTTTCGCATTTTATTCCCTTATTCCTCAAGTATAAGACCGGTCCACGGACCAGTCCTGGGTCTACCCCCGCCCTCCCCACACCATTGATTATACCTCCCTCTTCCTAAGGCCCACACTTCTTTGCCACGGTATTCATATTATCGAGTCAATAAAGTTGTTCGGATCTGGACATTGTAAAACTAGAAGAAATGGGACCGACACTAATATGCCTAATAATTTGTAGAAATTAATGGCAAAAGCAGCTGCATATCTTTAGGACACGTGTTTCTGTTGGCGCGTTTCCTCGTGAATTTCTTGTTTTTACCACTGTCACATTTTTCATAACAATGTGACGCGTGATGGTATATGGGTTTCCCAATTTTGCATTAATCAAGGGGTTTGTTAAAATGCGGTCAGAAAATCACCTGATCCCATAATTATAGCCACTAACTGATTTGTTTTTAATTCGTGCCTATATGACGTGATTTCAGTGGATATATGAGTAAGACTGAAATTTTGTATGCAGAACTGCCAAGTTTTCCAACTGCAATGTGGTATAACAGTCAAGAGTCCATTAGAGCGAAGCGAGCAATGCGAGCGGAGCGTATATAGGCCGGGGGGGGGCGTATTTTTTTTTCTGCGGCACAGATTGGGGCTTTTTTTTTAAAAGAGGTCTTGATTTAACCCTAACCCTAAATTTTCCCATAGGCTCAACACGCACCTAACCCCAATCTGTGCCGCAGAAAAAAATAACGCGGCCGAGGGTCCAGGGGGCCGAGCCGACTAAGGGAAGGATATCTAGAGGCCTAAAAATAAGGATTTTTTATGCTTAAGTTTACAACAACTGGGCATTATTTGATTGACTGATTATTGACTATAGCAAAAGATCAGTTATATCTTTTTAATTAATTTTTTGTTTAATTAACGGATTTTTTAAGACTAAATTATAATTAGATATTGGGCATATCGCCGTCCTATATAGCCGATATGCCTTTTGCTCGCCAGCCACTGAATTCTTCAGCATTAACAGTTTAACTTTTAAAAATCCAATTTATCCAAATCTATTATTAAAAAAAAGTAAATCTAATTTTAAACGAAAAAAATCCTAAGAGAAGAGGCGTAAATATTCACTTCTGAATGACCAACGCCTATAAACTAAAACAACAAGTGGAGTGATGATTATAAAAGATATGACAAGATAGGTGAGGTGTTCGCAATGTAATCAAGTTATTACCACCTGTCCTTCATGTGGTCTTTCAAATATGGTTATACCATCATCCGAATTATGAAAAGCAAACTGTTAGATAACGAAATGAGCAAATCTTGTGTAACATCTTACATTATCTGACTGTTCTCTTTATTTAAGGTCATATATAAGCCCTAGTGCTAAAATGGCTGCAAAGGTCTCCTAACAAATCTCTTTTGAATGGAAAATAAGCCCTTTTCTGGGTTTAAAAAATACACAAATTAATTATAGGCCCACTTTTTGGAGCATTAAGAAGAGGGAATGGATTCTTGTGGGGAAAATAACTTCCAGGAAAAGAAAATGCCGGGGTTTTGCGTTTTTTTCTTTTCTTTGTCCTCTTTTACTTCGTTTGATCTGATAATTGATTGAACGATTATTTTTTCCTCTCTATTCAAGTGATTATGGCCACTGCAGTTTGGCACAACTTACACATTCATGGCCTATGAGGGGCTGTTTGAGCTACAGATCTACCAAAGCAAAATGTACAATAATTAATATCCCATCACTTTAAAATATTTGTTTGCAAATGTTTTACACCCATAATGACGCCATTTTGGTTGATGATGGTTCCACAGCAGGTGCTGTATAACTAAGCATTGAACAGAGGCAGATCTTGTATTGACACATCCCTGTTTTCTCAATTTTTGTTTCAAGTTTTCTTAAGCAATCAGTCAGAGTTCTTTTATTACTCTGCCAAGATTAATAAGCTTCCGGCTCTTTCCGGCGCCTTTTCGAGAAGAGGGTTTAACTCCGTCGTAATGAGTAATCAGAACAGCGGATTTCATCTAACATCAATGTGCATTGCATACAGAAAAATTGACTTTCTTATAAAACATTTTTTTTAAACAACAATATATGAAGTTTTTATTGCACTGTTCCGAAGTTCTTCATGTTTAATTTCTGTGCATGACAGGACGCCACCTGCGTTTGAAATAATGATTTCTCATTTTCTCGGGTCAGTTTAATTTAATCCGTTTGCGAGTTTTCACAAATTAAAACAAATAGTCGAAAATGAGAATACAGAGGGGAAAGTTTAAATGAATATTAAACAATTTACAATTGTTAGGCCAAGACATAATCGGTTAAAAAGATGAATTTTGTTACCCTTATTAGTAATGTGGGCCGAATATAATACGCGACCCCACCAAACGTTTTCATTATTTTTAACAATAATATTTGAAGTTTTACCAACATCCCTGCTTAGATAATGAAGTAAGTAGGTCCCAGGTGTTTGTGAACGTCGCTTTCTCTGTTATGTTTTCTCTAATCACGTGTGTTTGGCGGAGGCGGGCTGAGCCTGCGAACAAGTCGCCCTTCATTAGGCCGTTACACCTGCTCACAGCTAGAGCAACGACCGATCCCTGGAACTCTGCGCGTCGTGCTTCATTTCGCGCCAAAAGTAATATTCGACAGGGCGGTGAGCTTATATCTACCGTAGATTGGCTTGGAAGAGCTTCAGACGTACGATTTTCTTCTTTGTGATTGCATCACGATTTAGTATACGCTCCTTTGGGATAACATTGGGCAAACTTTGATCCGCTTTCACCGATTCAGAGACCATGAAGCCTACAAGGAAAATATTTCCTGCGTAGTCCGACTTTAGCAACTTATATTTGTTTACACCAGCAGCTGAAGGTGAATTCATCGTCTGGTTTCAAGATAATACACTCAGAAATAAGACAAACAAGTGCATCTGTCCTGAAAAGGACACTGTTGCATCTCTTTCTCAAATAACATATTATTTTCGATTGACTTCGGTCTAATTCCACCACGCAAGTTAAAAACGCAAAGGTTTCTGATGAAGATGGATTTGTTAAAGACCGTAAGCGTCCTGGTCGTTTTAGCATCCAGCGTGCAGCATGGATTGGCAGTGGCAGGTGAGAGTTCTTTGCTTTGTTATTAGTTCTTACACTTTCAGCGGGAGGTATTGGACTTTGATATTAGGATTGCTTCAAGGGTGCCGTATGTGATGATGCAAATGCATAATATTATTATACATGATTACATTGTGATGTGTTGCTCCCGTCTGAATTGAGTAAATAATAATAATAATAATGAAAATAATATTGGTTATAACAATAATACTAATATATTGCTTAGTAAACACATAATATCAATATGGTCTCTTTGAGTGTCAGAACATCACTGTATTAATGTCAAGAAACATAGAATATCATAGTATCATAAAATGGAAAATGCAAGGAAAAGAAAAGCTGGGAAAAACGGGGCGATACGAAACAAGACAATACATGATGCAAGACAAGCAAAAAACAACACAATCACAAGAACGGGACACTAAAATGTGCATTATGCAGCTATCGAATGCACTAAAAGCACTGCGTGACATTGGTTTGACATAAATCAAACTCCGAGGGAAAATGTGAATTGTAAACATGAATGATGGCATGCATTTGAAGCAAATGAGCATAATGTTACATGGATTCCTTATAAGTGTTAACTATACAGTGCGTCCCAGAAAAAATGAAACCGAGAATTATCGATGTTTTATTATAACTTAATCACAATTATAATTGATAAATGACACATATTTGGAAAGCTTTGATCCTCCTCTTTCATTGATGCAACTCATATAATGCATAATAACGCATGAGTGATTAAAATGAATTGGAAGAGAGGAAACCAAAAAGTCATTTGGCGGACGGTATCTGAATTTCACAGAAAAAAATCACATTTCTAGAAAGTTGAGTAATCTTCTAATTTTATCAGGAGTGATTTTCCTCACCATCCCAACTGGGGGAGGATGGGAATTAGCACCAAAGTAAGATGTTATTTTGGCGAATATTGAACAATGATCAGAAATATCAGAAAGAATGACTACACCTGATTTAGCATCCATATCAATATTAGAGAAAATCTTGTCAATTTAACTCATTTAAGCGCAAGAATGAGAAGATAACGGGTTTAAAAATCAGTGGAATGAATGACAATGAAACAAGTGAATAAAAAAGTATTGAGAAAAATTATCGTCACTGCATTTTAAAAGATAGATATTGAAATAGCCCATCGAAAAGCAGTGAAATACAGGATTGGAGAGTATAAATTGTTGCATTTCAAGTAAAATGTGTTTTGATCAGAAAATATCAGAAAGAATGACGACACCTGATTTAGCATCCATATCAATATTAGAGAAAATATTGTCATTTTAAGCGCAATAATGAGAAGATAACCTAGTGGGTTTAGAAATCAGTGGAATTAATGAAAATAAAAATAAAAAATTCGTCACTGCATTTTAAAAGATAGATATTGAAATCACCCATCAAAAAGCAGTGAAATAAAGGATTGGAGAGTATAAATTGTTGCATTTTAAGCCAAAATGTGTTTTGATCAGAAGATGGTGGTCGATAAATCGTGCCTACAACTAAGGTTTTTTTCTTGGACAACCTAATTTCAATAAAGACTGTTT
The DNA here is from genome assembly GCA_035222895.1 of Strongylocentrotus droebachiensis. Taxonomy (NCBI): domain Eukaryota; kingdom Metazoa; phylum Echinodermata; class Echinoidea; order Camarodonta; family Strongylocentrotidae; genus Strongylocentrotus; species Strongylocentrotus droebachiensis. Next base: position 87,731 of record JAVYIG010000002.1, read on the forward strand.
CCATGGTTTGGTTCATTATACTCAATCCAATCAGTGCATTGTAATGAAGGTGCGCTGGAACATACAATGCAACTCCTCCTCCTCTCCAATCAACTCTATTGTTTAAAATAAGGTTATGCTTAGACAAGGAATACATAATGTGAGGTTCATCTGTAAACCAGGTTTCTTTCTGTCACACCAATCACAAAACGATACTTGGATGCTATCTTACAATACACTCTGCTGCTCAAATGCTTTGTTTACACTGCGAATATTAGGATATAAACAATTCAGATCACTCTAGGAAGCAGATTGTTAATTGCTAATAAATTGGTTCTCAGTAAAATACTCATCGAGACTTGACAAATGAAATGTCATTGACATCCAGAGCATATTCGATTTCTTCTAAATTGTTATTAAATGCGTTTGAAATATTTCGTCATATTGCTCATCAGATACGGAATTGCTGCTAACATTATGCTGTAACTGTAAAAGTAAATATAAATCAATATCGTTTACATCGTTAAATAGAAAAGTACTTATAATCTAGTGTAACATATCTGAGTGATAAAAAACCTCACATGGGTGGGTTCACGAACAAACGCAATACCATGTACATATTTGAATAGCAGTGCAATTTGTTGTATTTAATCATTTAGATGTTACAGGTAACCAGTGAAGTTGAGATAGGATAGGAGGCAATAATGTTATTTTCCTTTGGCTACTAGCAGCAGAGTTTTGGATACGCCGTAATTATCGAATAGTAACGACTCTTGGATTCCGAAAAAACAAACTGTTATTATCTAAATGACTTTAAATGAAAGCATGAACTTGTTTTTTGTTGTTTTTTGGTTCAGAAATTTTACAAATAATATTGTCTACAGACCCTTGGCAGCTGGCTAAATACAAATATTATTGACATGACATGACATGACATGAAGGATGTGAGCTAAAAACCCACACATAATTATAAGCGGAGCGCCAAAGTCAGAAAAGAGAGGTTTGGTTACCACATACTTCACAAACTAAGCACACCTCATTTATTAGAGAAACAAATTATCATCATAAACAATATTTCAGAGGTTTTTTGTTTTGGAGCTATTGTCCCTAAATCGGAGGGTGCGCCCAAAAAACGCCTCTTTTGACGAAAAAAGTATTTTGTAACAGAATATGTTCAAAAGACCTTGAACCAACATGCGTTGGTGTCATAAATTATATTTTATGGAAAAAAAATTACACTATCTATTTTGAATACCGATTTCAATGGAACAAATGGATACTGGCAAAAATTAGGGGAAAATAAATTTGCAGGTGACTGAATTATCCATCATAATGACACCAAACCTTTGGTCTATGTTGATTAGAGGTTTTACTTTTTATCTTATCATATCGATTTGCACACACCAAACACGTCCACAATACACCAATACATATTACAATATATGCATACAGTTAATGTAGATGTAGGCGAGAGACAAAGGAAGGAGGAAAGTGAGGTTTAAAAGAAGTGTTATTCAAGGAAGAAAAAGAAAAAGAAGAAGAAGAAGAAGAAGAAGAAGAAGAAGAAGAAGAAGAAGAAGAAAAAGAAGAAGAAGAAGAAGAAGAAGAAGAAGAAGAAGAAGAAGAAGAAGAAGGAGAAGAAGAAGAAGAAGAAGAAGAAGAACAGAAGAAAAAGAAGAAGAAAAAGAAGAAGAAAAAGAAGAAGAGGAAGAAGAAGAAGAAGAAGAAAAGAATGAAGAGGAGGATGAGGAGGGGAAATGGATGAAGAATAGGCATGATGGGGGCAATAAACTTGCGGTGAGTTAGTCTCAGGTGTAGCTCTAAAACTCTCCGACAATATGGCGCCACAATTCTTTTTTCTGATCCCCCATTATACCTTTTCACACCCATTTTTTGTTTGCGCTTAGTATTATGAACCTGACATGGCAACAGAACGGATATTGGCTAAGGGCCTATCTCACTGAGCAGCGAATGCTTGCGAACGTAGCGAATTTGGGGTTTCGCCAGAGTTTGTAAAATGTTGTAAAAGGTTGCAAGAAAGATCGCAAACAGTTTTCTTTGTTGTAAACAGTTTTTCTTGTCGCAAAGAAATTTTGAACATGTTCAAAATTTCTTTGCGAATTTATTTTTCCGCAAACAGTTGCAGGCGTTTGCAAAACAGTCGTTAGCGTTTGCAAAACAGTCGTAAGCCTTTGCAAACGGTTGTTAAACGGTTTTGCTCTTTGTTTTCGTCAGTTCTCTGTGTTTCGCCAAAGCTAGCGACCACGTTACCATATGGTTCCTTTATAAAATCGACCCATTGAGTACCAGTAGTTAGCAAAAGGTCTCAAACGTTCACAAATAGTGGCAAAGGATTGGCAAATAGTTGCTAATCTTCGCAAAGTTGTCGCTAACATTTGTTTACAGTCGCTTATAGTCGCCAACTGCCTTTCGCAAACACTTTCGGAGACATTATTTCGCTCCAATGTTGCTAAACTTCACTTAATGTCGCTGATTTTCGCCAACATTCGTCAGAAAAGTTGGCGAATCCAAATTCGCAACGTTCGCAAGCATTCGCCGCTCAGTGAGATAGGCCCTTTAGGATGATAAATTCCTATCTACATTCCGATTTTTATTGGTGTACACCCCGCGAAGTATTATATGAGGTTAAATCCAATCAGGTTCTTAATGTGATGTGAAATGGGAAACGTGCCGAGGAGTAATGGGCGGAATCAAAATCTTTGCTTTAATTTTCCTTTAACAAATCTAGAGGCGTTTTGTATGTTCACAATGTAATTGGTTACAAACTAACATGTTACGTTAGGGTACATTAAGTGAACACCGGTCATTCGTAGTGATTTCCTAGGACATTATAATCCTTGAGTAAATCTGCGATGGGGTATAAATTGGAATCGTCACTAGTGGTGCGGTAGGTCTTTTTGTAACTTAATTAATTATTAGGAACTAGAAAAAAGGAAGAAGAGGAGGAAGATGAAGAGGAGGAGGAGGAGGGGAAAGAATGAAGAATGGGCATGACGGGGGCAATAAACTCGCGGTGAGTTAGTCTCAGGTGTAGCTCTAAAACTCTCCGACAATGTGGCGCCACATTCTTTTTTTTCTGATCCCCCATTATCCCTTTTCACACCCATTTTTTTTTATTTGCACTTAGTATTATTAACCTGACATGGCAACATAACGGATATTGGTTAGGATGATTATATTCCTTTCTATATTCCGATTTTTATTGATGTACACCCCGCAAAATGTTATATGAGGTTCAATCCAATCAGGTTCCTAATGTGATGTGAAGTGGGGAACGTGCATGCCGAGGAGTAATGGGCGGAATCAAAATCTTTGCTTTTTTTTTCTTGATTACAAACGGCAGGTTACGTTAGGGGACATTAAGTGAGCACCGGCCATTCGTAGTAACTTCCAAGGACATTATAGTCCTTTAGTAAAATCCTCTCTAGTGGTGCGTTAGGTCTTTTTGTAACTTAATTAATTAGTAAGAAGTAGAAAAAAGAAGAGGAGGAGAAGGAGGAGGAGGGGGAAAGTATAGAATTTGCATTATGGGGGCAATAAACTTGCGGTGAGCGCGGTGAGTTAGTTACAGGTGTACGCTCTAAAACTCTCCGACAATGTAGCGCCACAATCAGGCCACAATTCCTTTCCCACAATCCACCATTATCCCTTTTCACATCCAATTTTTCGCACTTAGTAAATACGAACGACATGGCAACAAAAACGAATATTGGTTAAGATGATATATTCCTTCACCATTCCGATTTTGTATCTATGTACACACCGGAAGATTTAATATGAGCTTTAATCCAATCAGTCCTTTATTTTGATTGAAGTAGGAAACGTGCATGTCGAAAAGCAATTAGCAGAATTACGAGCTTTTCTTCATTTTCCGTGAACAAATTTAGAGGCTTTCTGTGTCTTCATAATGAACGTGGTTACAAACGGACAGGTAACGTTAGGGGAAATTAACTGAACACCGGCCATTAGAAGTGATTTCTTAGGACATTATAATCACTGTGTACGTTTGTAATGGAGTATAAATTGGACTCGTACTTAATGGCGCATTAGGTTTTGTTGTATAAGTTCATTAATTATTTTCTACTTTGAAACATGTTAGTGTAAATTCGTGTCAAGCTTATGGTCTAGTTGAAGAAAATCAATTCCGCTGCATCCTCTTCAATCAAAGGTGATGCTGTGTACAGTCTGAGATATTAAATTTTGATTAACAGTTTACTCCATTAATGACGGGATAATTGTCTTAACGACAGAGCCATCTTCCTAACCATTAGCCCTGCCAAATATGCATTGTTCTTCCAATTAGGATTCTAATCAGGTATGTCTATCAAAATAAAGGTGGAGTACACTGGAAAATAAAACAGGTGTGATATCAATAGAGTTCGGCTCCATTAGCGTAAAGAGCCTAAATGGTTTTTAATGTCTCAGTGAACCCGTCCACTATTTGCTGGTTACTCTTACTGTAATGTATATGCTTTTGTGTTTGTTGTGTTTGATGACCTAATCGAAACCACAGTGCTAATGGTTATTTAGCTCCATAATAATTAATACATTAAGCTTAGAATTATTAGCTATGACCAAACAAAATTGGCAACAAATTTATTGTTTTATCACAATTACATTATACAAAACATAATAAGAGCAGATCATCATTACGAATAACAGCTGTGTTGGTATTTTTCAATTAATTCTTTTATTCCTGTTTACGAGTATTTTGAGTTCCTTCTTATCTATTTTCTTATGAACTGACCAACGTCCATTTATTAAGTTTTTTATTCAAAAACTTAATTCAAAGGTATTATAATGTTTTTCACTATTGAGCAAAAAAGAATATACAAACTTGAATTTAATATCTATCTATACCGAAAGGGTGAAAATAATCATTATTGTGTTAAATTCTTGCAATTCGTCATTGACAAGCGGAAATTAGTAGATATTGATAAAATTGCTTATTAGAGCACGATATTAAAATTCTTTTTGTGCTTGTATTGTGCTGACGTCACTTTTCTATGACATTATTTTTTTCTTGTAGGGGAAAAGTACTGTCCAAAAATCAATCATCACGCAATCGCTAAGATTATATATATAATAGTGAAACCTGTCTATAAAAACCACACCTGGGAGATCAATAAAGTGGGCTTTATATGCAGGTGGTCTTTATGTACAGGTTCCTTTTATAGTAAATGTTTCAATGAGAAACCGTTTTCAAGAGAAACAAAAATGGGGTCTTTTGTAGACAGGTGGTATTTGTAGACGGTTGTCACGAAACCAGGTTTCTATGTAAACAGTTTGATTTAAACAGGTTCCTTTAGTAAATGTTTCAATGAGAAACCATTTTCAAACGGGGGGGGGGGGGGGGGGATGGGGTCTTTGTAGACAGGTTGTCACGAAAGCAATTTTGACTGTATTTATAAACAATTTTATTTAAAGAGGATTGCTCCCTCAGCTTAAACAAATACTGTTCTTGAGGGCCCTGTATAGCTGGATATCGAAAGAATTTATTTATTTTAAGGTCTCTAACATAAAATCATATATTTCCTTACCACTTTCGTTTTTACTTGAGTCACACCATTATAATTTCACACAAAATGACTCGATTTATTCAAATGTTGGATTGTGAAGTATGAGATTGTTTTTTGATTCAAAGTGCTTTTGATAACATGATGTAACCTGTATAATCCATATTTCACGCATGAGTGATTAAAATGAATTTGAAGAGAGGAAAACAAAAAGTCATTTGGCGGACGGCATCTGAATTTCAAAGAGAAAATCACATTTCTAGACAGTCGAGTTTCTGCCCTTTCATATGACACCACATTTAGTAAAAATGAGCTAGGAATGACAAAGTTCTGTTTGTTTAAAGTAATGCTAGCATTTCCATAATTTTATCAAACGAATTCGTTTTCACTGGCTGTCTGCTGTAGCAACAAATGGAATTAACAAAAGACTTAACTCCGTTTCGTTGACAATCAGCCGTAGACGAAATACTTCATGCATGGCTGATTGTCAACGAAACGGAGTTAAGTCTTTTGTCAATTCTGCTTGTTGCTACGACAGGGAGCCAGTGAAAACTAATTCGTTTGATAAAATTATGGAAATGCAAGCACTACTTTAAACAAACAGAACTTTGTCATTCCTTGCTTATTTTTCATGATTGAGGTGTCATATGAAAGGGCAGAAACTCAGCTTTTTAGAAATGTGATTTTCTTTTTGAAATTCAGATACCGTCCGCCAAATCCCTTTTTGGTTTCCTCTCTTCATATTCATTTTAATCACTCATGCATGAAATATGCATCATATGAGTTGCATCAAATGAAAGAGGAAGATCTAAGCTTTCCAAATATGTATCATTCATTAATTATAAATGTGACTAAGTTATGATAAAACATCGATAGTTCTCGGTCTCGTTTTTTCTGGGACGCACTGTACAATCAATAAGATTTATTAAAAGCGACGAGTCCAGGGCCCCATGGAATTTATCATGATTATTTATACTGTATTAAGACGCAATGATCATTAGTTGGCCTATTATTTTGTTCATAATGACAAGAATTTTTCTTTTATAAAATGATAGCTTTCGCAACACATACAATATGTGGTACAGGTGCTTACAATATCGTCACATGCGAAAAGATGACAGCTAACGTATGCCGATTTTCTTTACCTTATTCTTACTTATAAGAAATACACCTTTTCAACTTCAATTTGTGATGAGACTATGCGTCGATTCGTCGCAGGTGTTTCATATAATTAGAAGTATACGTGTTAGTGCGACAGTATACTAGTATACAATCCAACATCGTCATAGACGTTTCGTACATAGGGATCTCTATTTTCTTCTTCTACATGAGAAAGGTGTTTCACTGTGTATCTCATTCACAGCTAACTGATGCTCCTGGGACGTAAAAGCAATTTGGGTAAGTATATTATGGGCCCAATCAGTGCCCCTCATGTAGGAAAGGCAATGGAAATTATGATGATGTTCGCAATACGACGTCTGTCAATGCAAATGCTTAATGGGTAAGGAATTATTTTCTGGATGATTGTCTGAATAATCCAAGATGAAATACTAGTAACTGGATTGTGCTATTTATTGCTTCAGAGATCATCCTTCTACAATCGATTTTTAACGATAATCGAATTTCTGACTTCACCCTGGATTTCTGGATTCAACGCTAAAATTACCTATACCCTAACTCGAATACAGCATCGCAACCCAAGCCTTACAATATAGTTATAGAGCATTTCAAATATCTATTTTTAAAAATTATATATATATTTATGTACATATACTCATTTTCCTCAAATTTAAAGATTTGAAAGAAGTTTATTATGTATTGTATGTGATATTCTTCAAAAGGTAATTTAGACAATAATTTAATTAAAGAAAGGAAAATAATCCTGGGGCCAAAATGTGCGCCAAAGCCACTATGCATACAAATTAATTTGTACTTCTTCATTATTAAAAATGAAGGAGGCGAAATATATTGAACTGTGTCACATCATATCAACTTTGTGCATACATCAAAACTAATAACTGAGATATGTAGGAGTAACCGCGATGGGCTATTTCAATGGCGTATCCAGATATATTGGTAATGGGGGGGGGGGGTGGGTGGAATCCTCTCGGAAGGAATATGCATCTGGGTTGCCCCTCATCCGTCGAACTTTTTTTCTTTTCTGCATGTTTGTAGGGGTGCATCCGACAGCATGCTATGTTGACTATTTCCTTGCATGTCATGCGAGGGCTATATTCGGATTTCATTAATTTCAATTGGCCCAATTTGTGAGAAATTTGTTTTCGCCTTCACAAATTGATCCGATAAAGAACCGACCATTTAATCTAACCGACACTTAATGAAGCAAAAATGCTTTTAAAATGAAGATAGAGTTGACACCTTCAACGTATAATTCTTGCTATGTTTCTTTCTTTCTTTCTATCTATCTCTTTCTCCCTCCCACTCTGGTAACTTCTTCTTCTCTCACCCCTCCTTTTTCTCCCTCTCTCTCTCTCTCCCTAACAATTAATCTATTTTAATTCTCTTTCTCTAGAGCTCTCTTTATACTCACCTTTATCTCTCTTTCTTTCTCTCTCTATCTCTCTTCGTCTGAGTCTTTGTCTCTCCTCTCTTCCTGAGATAAGTCTGGTACTAAGTATTTAAATGGAACAGAGCTCTAATTAACCTATATAAGTGGATATTGAAACGCAAAAAATCACAATCAAATAGTGGGAAAAGACCGGGTCAATTCTATATATTATTCTAGTGAATCAAAGCAGGTGCAAACATTGACTGGTTTACTGAGATTTCCCTCACACAATCACCATCATCATCGATCATCTTCAGGCAAGTATCACATCCTCAGCTGCTTTCCACCGAAATCAAAGCAGTTTCATGACAGTGATTCCTTACCACAATACATCCAGGCACATGGTTTAGAATGGACTTTAACATAATTATAGCCTGAATAAACAATTGGGAATTAACCCAACTATCGATTAGATTGATTACAAAAATGAGTTCTTTTATTCGTATTTCTAGCCACAAATATCTTCTGAAACATGCAACGACAAAAACATAGTAAAATACATACTATTCATGCCTATCATTCATCCTTATTCACTAACTTGAGCATTTTTAGAAGGCGTTTTCCATCGATTTGTTTGCAATAACTCTTCCTTTCTCTCATTCACCCACAATGCCTCTCATCAACTTTCCATCTACACTATTGTGCTTTTGACTTTATGACTGATGATGTGACATGATTTTGCCGCCAAGTTTTGCTACCCAACGGTCTTGCCTCGGTCTTGCCTAATTGAAGATCATCATTATCACATATCAATCATTGAATGTTGTTACGTTTGTTCTTGCTTCTCAATTTTCCGTTGCATAAAAGCTTTCAATTAATGATAACTTTTCCATCAAAGGTAACTTCAATAGAAACATTAATTTGATTGGCTGTTGAGTGATGTTGCGATGGTAGTTAATATATTATATTTATGGCAAAGTTACCATCAGCGGTTTTATGCGACAGGGTCCAAATGTGATATCTGTTGATGAGAAAGCTTGGGGGCTTATTAAGCGAGATTTCTTCTCAGTTTCAAAGGTCAATTCAACCCTAATAAGCTTATTGATATAAAGGCAGAAAGATACGAGAAACAGAAAAGCGAAAGTTTGAAATAAATCGGGCTGTGACATAGCCACAGACAACTCTCCCGTTTGTCGTGAACACAAAATATAATTAGTGCCTTCTCCCTTGCGGAACTTCTCAAAATATATCATTGATACCACATTACCGTTGGCTCTCTAAACAGAACAGACCCTCCTGAGTCATACATTTTGAACATTGACATTCTAGTCAATTTATGTATCAATGGGAAAGTTGTCCGTCACAGTGACATACCGATTCAGCTAATTTGATGAGCCCATACATTTAGCGATTAGAACTTTCAAAAATACATGAATTTCTAATTTTTGTCCGATTTCGTTCAAACCTACATCAGTCTGCTGTTCTGATATTTCTCCTTTTTTAGTAGTAGTTGTTTATTAAGGGTGAATTTTCCTTTAACTTTGTTTCGAATTGAAATGTTGCTTGTTATTGCACTCACTATCCAAATTGACCTTGTGTAGGCCGACGGGGATGCGACAAGAGTATATATGGGCCATCGGGTGTATGAAAAGTCAAAGGTAAATTTGTCTTCATGACATCCATTAACCAGCCCATACCCTATTTGTGATTTAATTTTACTCTCCGTGAAATTCAATTTAAAACGGTGTGATTGTAAATTCATACAGAAGGTCATGCATTGATACATTGGCGGACAGAATATTGCGCATTGAAGGATCAAAACAAACTATGTCACTGATAAATTTAATTAAATGTCTCTACAACATATCTGAATGCATCAATTTCATGGTGTTTTTAAAAAAATTATACTTTAAATGTCAGGTACCAGTCTTACAATTTAATTTCATGGAGTAATTGGTCTTATTATTAATAATCAATTTTATTTTTTGATAAATACTGAATTTTATTGAAAACATTTGTACAGAACTTTTCCAGATTTCAACAATGTACTTTGTAAATATAATTAGATTGGTCATTGTATAATTGCCATGTAATTTGAATTTTAATCTTCATTTTTATATCGTATATATATATACAACCGTAATTCAGCTTATAGCTGCAAAATATGTTTTTCGGTGAATCATTTTTTTTATTGAATTGAATCGAATTGATATCCCTTGAGAGTCTATTTAAAGCACATTACCTTTAGGGAGACATCGTTATTTAATTAAGGTATAATGAATTACGATTAATAATTGTTCATAAAATTGCCGATAAAAGTTTGATTGGAATTGTGAGGCAACAAAATGATGTTATTTTGAGGTGTGTTTTTAAAGGTAATAATCTAGTAGGCCTAGGCCTTATGTTCCTAAACGACGCCACAGGGTTAAGTCTAAACCCACAATCCGATGATTTATCCTTTCATAGAACACGACCAATAAACGAATTCTTCACAATAAAACGAAACAAAAACGACTTGGCTTACACACGCATTTCACATATACACCCTACAAAAAGAGGTCTAATGATGGAAAAACATGCCTGTACCTGTACATAATAAATTCTGTCCTAGTTACTAAATTGGGGCCAATTGCTTTCCAATTTTACGCAAATAACCCTCAAAATAATGCTGCCGTAATACATGCAGCTGGACACTCAACGGTATATCCACTATATTGGACTATTCAAACATTTCCCGAGGACGTTTTACTTTAAAAGCAGATGTTAACCTTTCTGTCGGATATTACAAGAAAGTCCAAACGTTTGAACTTAAAATCATACAGGAAACGTGAAAATTGATGCCATGAATAGACTGATTAATTATATATTTTGTCCTAGATGGTGTAGAAATTGGAAAACGTAACCCCTATTGGAATATGAGAAAAGAAAAGAGCAAGAGAGAGAGAGAGAGAGAGAGATAAGGAGAGACAAATAGAGAGAGGAAATACAACGTAGCCTATTTGAATGAGAGGATTGTAATCATCTACTATACTAGTACCCTGAGGGTTTCGTCCGCCCTCTAATTATTGTGCCCCCCCCCCACCCCAGACTTTACCAGCGCTTCGCTACTTATGTACCGATTGCAATCTTCCAAATGAGCTCTTACTATTTTCAAACATTTTTCTTCAATTTAAATGTGAAATTCCGATCAAATTACCGCTAGTGATAACCATGACATTGTAAATTGATAAAGTGCACTATGAGAATAATCCAATCGCTTTTATTACAGTGCTATCATTGCATCCCTCCGATCGCTGGATTCATAAGTGCACACCATGTCCAGTTCTATTCGCAGGCAGCATTTCAGCACTACTATGGTGCATTTGCACAAGATCTTGCGAGAGCCTATAAGATGGGGGGGGGGGGGGGAGGGGGAGGGGTGTCCGGGCGCTTAAAAAAAACAACTTGATTTTCACGAAAGTATGCATTAAATAGCACTAACCATCATAAATACTTGTCCTTTATAAAATTGTCTAACATCAGTCTTAAGACTTCAAATCATCGATTCAAATCAACTGTCCGGGCGTGCAACATCTGGGTATCCCATGTAAAGATCAGTGGTTTATTGTGAGTAAAGCCATTGAAGGGGCACAGGCACCATCAGTGGAGGTGGGGGGGGGGACCTTTTTTGTGGGGTGAATGAAATTCGACATTATTTTAAATTCCACTGATTAGGAAGGATCCAGGAGGGGATCTTATTGTATTCTTTCCTCACACTTTTCTTTCCTTTTTTCTTTTTCTTTTCCTTTCCGTTTCATTTTCCGCCATTCAAGGAGGAGAGCACTTGTGCCCCGTGCCCCCTGTAGCTACGTCACTGGTGAAGAAAGAATATGAATGATGCGAGTGGGACGGTAATGTGATACTGCTCAGTATTGATTTAGGCGTATTGTATTGGAGCAAAGAAGGTCGCATTAGTGGTAGAATTGAGCCGTTATTGAGTCGACATTCACATTCGAATAGGAAGTATACTCCGGCATGTCTTGGCTCCAATCCTCCAAAGTCGCTTTATTTGATTGGTTTTCGTGAATCGTTGTTTTCACTGGACGATCTTCACCTATCTATAAGTGGCTTTTTTGTCCTACTTCTTAAGCCTACGAATGTGCCCCTACTGTTTTAGATGATAAGGTGGTGGCGTTTTTGCCGTTTGATAATTTTGTTTTCTTTTTAGAGAAATATTGTGCCCCTCCCTTTTTTGTTTTTACATTATCCTAGATCCACACCTTTATGTTTTCCCAGGGTTTTCAGAAATTCGATTAGTCTGTTCGGGATGAGGGGATTGTACATGAGATATCGATCATTCACTTTAAGACCTCTAGCCGTGCGTCTGCATGTTTACAATGAAATGTCATGTATGAGAAAATTCAATTCAAGTTCCAATTATCATTTCGATTGTATTCCCACTGGAATACAAAATGAATTCGATTAAATTAATATGACAGATCGAAAATGTCTTCGATTAATATTGTATTCAATGCTAGGCATGTGAATGTTTAACATGGATGTTGGTCAAGGTTGTATGGAAATCATTATTATTTCTACAATGAATGCCCGGTGTTAGTATGTTATCAAGGTAAAGTTATGAAATTTGATACATTTTGTAAATGTATTCTTGCAATTAAATGTTTTAGGGACTAAATCTATCTGGTCTGTTTGAATTATGCTTCTCCATTGTGTTGATTTTTCATCTGTAGGCCTTAGTCAACAGTCTTTATATTAACTAAAATATCTATTTAGTGGAATATCTAACTTGTTGAATGGAACAAAGACAAGTCCATTAATGTTATGATAGCAAAGGTGCTTAGGAGCTGAATGTAAATAAAACTCGATAGTTTATTTCAAATGATATCATTCTAAAGAAAGAAAAATCTTTAGAAATGATAATTAATGTTAAGGCCGTATTTTGTTGATGCTTGTTTATTGCCAAGCGTCAACATCATATCGGTTAGTTAGATGTATAAACACGATGACATTTGCAAGGGATTCAACGCGCAGTCATTGAAATATAGGAAACTTGGATGATTGACGCCATAGTATTGGGTAATGACTAGCAAACCATACCAAACGTCCTTCTTGAAAGAGCAAATGCTTCGTCATGCATTACTAGCAATAATTAGTTGCTTCGTTGTGAAACATTTGATTGATCTTTCCAAGATCCTCTCATGTTAGCATGGCTTTTACTTGACTTTTATTTATCAGAGAAGATCAGCCTACATTTTTTGCATTTAGATTGTATAACCTTCTTTTTGAGGCTATTCGATACTTAATACATTACTGCAATTACAGGAGTAAAAAAGAAACAGTAATTAAAAAAAAATCAGTCATTGAATATGGTTTGTAAATTGAAAGAACATCACAATCACACAACTCTCTGCAGCAAACCTGGTAAGTGGTGACGAAGACATTTTTGTTGGACTACATGGACGTGACGTGACCATTAACATTTGTTGTCCCCTCTTCTTTGTAGTTTGAAAATAATAAATGGTATGCTGATCAATCATTTGTTTTGTTATGTATTTGTGTTATATTATCAAATCATGTTGGGTATATCTTGTAGTAACCGGTCTACACAGATATCTCTACACAGATATCAAAATGTAGATTTACTCCAAATTAACCATTATTGTCTATGTCGTTATTTCTTTTGCATTCAGACTGTACGTCATCACCCTGTCAAAATGGAGGTACTTGTGTGCCAAGTGTAGGAGGCTTTGACTGCAGGTGCCCGACCGAGTACTACGGCACCAGATGCGAGAACTGGAACCCGTGTCTGCAATACGACTTCTGCTCAGACCGTGGCAACTGCAGCAATATCCAAGGGTCTCAATGGGACTGTGACTGCTTCTCAGGATACGTGGGTTATAAGTGCAAGCATATTGACTCATGTGCATCAAGTCCATGTCCCGAGGGCACTACGTGTCAGAATGTTTGGCCTGCGTCCTATAGATGTATCTGTGAAAAGGACGGGTACTACGGTGCGGAGTGTGACAACTTCAATGCTTGCTCAAGTTCGCCGTGTTTGAACGGAGGACAATGCCTCCACGTATCAAGTCAGGAATACACATGTGACTGCAACCCAGACCGGGATGTGACCGGATACCACGGCCCGAAATGTGAGAAATTTGACCCGTGTTTACCCGAACCGTGCAACGAATTAGGAGGAATGTGCAGAAACATTTCCGAGATGGACTATTTCTGTGAATGCTTTCCGGGATTTCATGGAAATTTCTGTTCCAGTTATGACGTATGCATGACGTCACCATGTCTAAATGATGGAATCTGTGAATCGTATAACAATGGAACCAACTTTACTTGCCATTGTCCACCTATTTATCAAGGATCCCGCTGTGAAAGATTACGTGAGTAGCTATAACATCTTTGATAGCTTTTAAAGAGAATAAATAATAATTTTTAGCAAAAGCATTTCAAGTTTATATTTTTTCAGATGGCCAAGGTTGTGAATTTTGTTCCAAACAAAAGATTTAGTTCCTGTGATTTATGAAAAATATTGATATTGAGGTTATTAGTTTTATGACTTCACTCTGACGGTTTAATTGTCCAAGACCTTACGTCCACTCAAACAGGATATCCATTTAATATTTAATAAAAGGTCAAGACCAAGTGGAACACAAATACAATGCGACGTATTCACCGTCTTTATTATTGTGGTTTCTGAGCACGGTCGAAGGAGGAAATAATGAAACCAGTGATAAAAATATTATTGTGTAAGATGAGATCAAATTAGATAAAATATAATAAACCCCCACAGGCGTACGGTTTGAAGTAAAATAAAATATCAGAAGATAATACCTAACTCTAGGAATTGTCAAAAGAAGATATGGGTCTTTTGTGGGACTGGCATTTCGATGATAGCTCCCCCACCCCCTCTTCCTCCGTGCCCCATTATCGACTAGGCCTTAAAAGTAAATAATAACTTATCAAAGCTTTTATCATTGAAACACGATATTCCAAATGCCATTTGCTGTGAAAATAGTAACCCCAATGGAAAAAATGTATGTATACCGTATTCCCGAGTAACCCTACTTCTATCGGCCGCTATATTTATTTCCTTGGTGATGTACATCTAGCGGTGAACATTAAAGACATCATTATGGGCCTGATATCGATGCAATACAAGAAACAAACACGAGCGCATCTTGTGCTGAGGGTTGTAACTCGGTGAAATATAATTTGAGATATCCGTGACCTTGTCCCAAGTGAATGTTCTTCTATCTGACTAAAACTTTATTTCCACTCTCCAGGTCAATGTCTTGGTGAAGTGACCGTCGACATTAAAGGCATCATCGGTTGGTCTGATATCGATGTTGGAGCAAACACAAGCTCATCGTGCGCGTCCGGCGGGAATAATGTGACGCGCAGATGCTACTTCGATGAAACCAAGATGGCCACCAGGTGGACCTTCCCAGATACAGAAAAATGCGAGAAAGTAAGCTAGTTCAAATATCGATTACCAAACTACATTTAAATCATTTGAAGAGCATTAGCAATGCACATAGTTGAACAAAATATTTAGATTACGAATGTAAAGATTTTGCCCTATGACCTAATCAAGCAAGTTTTAGTATAATCTTAAACGACCCTTAATTTGCCAAGTAAGATCCATTTGTCCAAAACGGGATAAAGAGCTTTGTGTCTGTGTGTAAAATTAATTCAGTTTCAAAGTAATCGTTTGTTCAATTCTCACCACCAGGCTAACCTGACCAATGCAGTGGCCGCTACAATGACGTCATACCTTCGGGAGTCAACTGGAAGTAACCCTTCTGAGATGGGAGACTCGGAGGTCTCGTCTGCTTCAGAACTTCTCGATGCAGTTGTCGAGTTTTCCTACGAACAACATGAAGTAAGCGTTCTTATATTTTCTGTATTTTCTTTATTTTGTACATAAACTTAAAATAAAATTCTCAGATGTTCGTCGTTTGATAACTTTCATTTTGTTACCTGAAAATTGCTACCTCGACGTAAGCTGTGGCAGCCACTTCTAACTTATTGCCAGGCACCAATTTTTCTTCTGGGCCGTGTGAGCAAAATGTATATTATTGCGTTGTCCATGTAAGAATATTACGCTCTCAATTGAAAGACAAGTTAATGAACCACCATTCTTCACCCCCAACGGTTTGTCGTTCAAAAGCTTTCATAATTAAGGTTATTTCGTAGGGGAGAACGAGTATGACCGGAAAATACCTCTCTACACTCCCGCTTTATCAAGAAGTTTTGAAAAGCCATGACCTTCGAAACGAGCATCAACCTTCTTTTCCGAATGAAAGCATAATCTGAAATGCTCTCCACATTCAGACAACATTACCTTTCTAAAACAAATCCTATAGTAATGCTGTAATAGAAAAATATTCGTTAAGTTTACATTGGAAGCGACACATGCACCGCAAATCCCAAGAGTTGTTTTTATTCATGTTTATGGAGGGGTATAATGTCATTTGACATACAGCTATGCTAGTGCCCAAGAAGAGCGTGTTGCCACTTTAAGTGGCTTATACTCTTGGCGTTGCACTCTAAATGGCCTCAGCATGCGGTGCTCATATTATGCGCATCAACACTGGTGACAGAGCACTAGCTACAATACTCATGAAACTGACGACAGCATCTGCCTATATGAACCTACGACATTTAACCATATAAATGAGTATTCCAATTTCCCTCCGATGATTGACGTAGTCCAAAGGGGAACGGGGGCACTGTCCTGGCCCATGTCAAATGGCGTTAAACAACGTGGACAAGAAACGGAATGGACACATGAAAAGCAAATGATACGAACCCCTTTAACATTCTGCCCACGTGCGATTGGCTTATTATTTCTCGTACTCCATTCACTACTGCCTCCCTATCCGACACCAGTGCCCCTCAATGGCTGGACCCATGCTATACCACTAAAACTCACACAACTTGGATTTATTACAACGACATTGCATGTTATGGTTATAGTCAACGACACGGTTTGGGTCTGACCATGGAGCGCTAAATTGCAGCTCCAGTCAAGACATCTCGTACATTAATTTTGTTTCGATTTAAACCTCCATTCCATGTTCAAATCGAAACAAATTACGAGATGTCCTAGCACACATATCGGGAAACAATGCTTGCTGTTGTTTGGTATTATCGGCGTTTCATTCTTTTTTAGAATATTTACGCCTTTCACCTCTTTAACAAAAAATACTATTTGTAAATTCATACTCTTCAAAAATCATAGTTTTTGTGTGGTATGGAGCAATGTAATTATTTGAAGAATAGCCATTAAAGAAGAACCCCAAAAATACGAAACCGACTATGATTAGAATTAGAGTGATCAAATGAATTAGAAGCATGTTGGTATTTATTAGGTTCCTCAATGATATTATATACGATGACGTTATGATTTCAAGTACTAGTATACTATAAGGGTTAGGAATAACGCACATTCTGCTTCCCCGATCAATATCAAGTTATTTTTACAAGAGTAATAGGATTTCCTATAAGGCAATTAATGGTGGCAAATAACAGCCATGGTGAGTGGGTTTGGAAGTGTATGTATAACTATGACTTATTTTCTCTTATGGGCTTATCCAGGCTATATGGCCCGATGAGTATTGTATGTTTACCTTACATCATCTCTCTGGGAATGTTTTTTGAACACATTTTGAGATCATGCACAAATATGCATACAATTTCTTCCATCCACTTATTCAATCATAAGAAATAATAAAACAGTTTTAACTAGCTGTCTATAATTTAAATAATAATAGTATCATTTGTCACTCAAAGCTTTCTATCACCTCTTTTCTTGACCACAGATATATAAAATCCTTTTAACAAAAAATATGGCAGTAAATAATTATGACCAAAACATTTCTTTCCATACAGATGGCGAGCAATATGATGGAATGTGTGAGCAACCTACTGGAAGTTCAAGATGATATTTTAGAGGCGAGTGCACATAATTCGGGAGCTGATACCAGGTAGGATTTATATTTTTTCATCCACTAATATTCGTTCTCAAATTTATTCTGTCTGTCTCTTTCTTGTTTTGGGTACATTATGTTCTGCAGACTGGTATCTAGGATTAAGGTTATCAGATTCGCATTTACGTGAATTTCTTTTCTGTATGTGCTTTATAAATACATGTTTCCAACATGATAACAATAAATGAAAAGCAAAAAAGTCAAAATGTTGAATACTAAAATCCTAGATAAATATCCACAGAACATAATTGCTCAATTTCATGTTTCAACTTTGTAGCCCACGTTTGGGGTAACAATTTTGGAATAACGTTATGCTGTAGATCTAATTAACAAATTTCATCCATCATAATTTCCCTTCGTGTGTGACCTTTCTATTTGTCTATAGGTTGGTAGGATCACATATTCACCTTTATTGAAAACTGGTCAAGAAGAAATATAATTGATCGTGGAAACTGCCTGGATCATAGCAACACTTTTGAATGGAAGCGGATGTAAAAAAACGTGTTGGCTCCAGGATTCTTTGACCATCGGGGTCTATGTCTCAATAATGAGATTATGAGACACCCAAAGCGAATAGATTTTTAACGTTATATTTACGTCTAAAGTTTAAGTTTCTCTGACTACCACCACCACAAAAAAGTACTCAAAATTGGCCACACGATAACATTTTTGTATTTCAGCTCTAGTCAGTTGTATAGTTTAGTGCCCCCCCCCCCCCTCCCTGATTCAGCTGCTGAGAATGTCCACTTTTTACCAAACTGCCTACAATAATACATTGACTTAGTCATGACATACATTAAATATAAACAATAGTATGCACAACTTTCCTGCCTGCAATTTAAAACGGAACTATACTTAGAAGTCGAGTTGTAGACATGTGTTTATATCGGTCGTGGAAAACATGCAAAAAATCCTTTTCAATAAAGTATCCTCAGGAGGCAAAATAGCTCAAAGTTGTCTGGCTTTCGAATGAAAGCTTCTGTATTCGTTGCATCCCCTTCTCGAGTTCCTGGAAACAGGCTGGGTACATAATAGGTGTAAAGTCAGTAATCCCCTCTGGCTCTGGTGGCAAGATGTATGTGAGAAGAACATCATTCATGCTTTACAAATCGATTTCTCTTCTTACAAAGAGAATGATAAGAACGAGTTCATGAAGATGGAGCTGTATAGTACTGAGTGGATCATGCGGATGACAATCATGTACCTTCACAAGGTCACTGATACGTAGTGTGTGTGGGAGTGGTCCTATCATACTCCGTTCTCTTTCCTTTGTCTTTCCTTTCTCCTCTCATTCTCCCTCCCTCCCTCTCTCTCTCTCTCTCTCTCTCTCTCTCTCTCTCTTTCTCTCTCTCTCTCCCTCTTTCTCTCTTTCGGCTTCTTTCCACTGTGCCTCCTGAAGCTAGGTCAATGCCAGTAAGTTATATGCAGGGAGGAGATGCCCGAGGATCATTTTGATTAAGTTCACTTTCTCTCTCACATAATTATAATGCACGGGAGACTGCCGAATAAGTATCAAAATGAAATTATATTTCAAATAATTTCAGCTTTTCAGTATATCACCTACGTTTAAGGATCCATATGTCCTTGAATGCTTCTAGCAGCGTTGTTTAGGGGAAAGTAAAGGGCAGCAAACGTGTTTTCGAAGCGGGTCGTCAATTTCCATGTGTATAAAATGTCATAATTCGCTGACATCAGACTTGGTATAAATACGATTAATGGGTGTACAAGACAGTCTGCACACAGCAAACCCGTAGTCCCATAAAAAAAAATACCCCTTATCTCTTGGAGAGTCTTCGATGAGGAAAATGTACTTTACCATATGGGGAATGGGTGGAAATGCAGGGCATTACGTAAAAGGCCTTTTGGTCATACAACTGGCGGCTACTCCTGGTGGTTGACAACGGCTGTTATTGAGTCAACACCCGAATGGTTTCGAATTCCCTATGAGAGCCCACAAATACATGTATATACGTCTTTAAATGAGTCTCCAAAACACCTCGTCACTGAGAAGGGGGTCTTAGAAAGTAAGACGAGGAAGATACCCATGCAGGTTCGCTTCTGATTTCAGTATTTGCAGTATAGGCGCCTTTTAAAATTTGCTGTGTTGAAATTAAGAGATTATTTCACACGTTTGGACAATAACTGCGCAATATAAATTGTGTGCCTACCCTGTTTGCCATTTTTCCTGGATACGCCACTGTGCATAATAATCGTGAATACAGATGAAAAGCCTGAAATACAAGACACATCCAGAATTAATCTAGAATACAGAAGATACATCGGATCCACTCGATGTGCCATCTCTTAACTTTGACTTTACTCATACTTTCAAGGGAAATTACTATTCTGGCCTTGAAATGTAGAAAACATTGCAACAAAGCATCTTCAAACACCTTGCTAAAGTTACGTCCAAATTACTGTAATGGTACATCGGATTTATGAGTTCCTGACTTGTGTTTTCCAAAAACCAAGATAATTGCTGCGCTAGGAAAATTCTGAAATTGGAGGAGGATGCAGTCAACTTTGTCGAAAGTTGGTCGTCTTCTCTCAAACTTAGAGGAGAGATAGAATCAGAGAGAAATGTACAATTAGGTACCATTAGACTTATTTAATTATCATCTAAAACCAATTCGTCAAATTCATTCGATTAAATTGATATTCACAGTGTTTTTAAAACTTACTGACAATTTTAAAATGGGAAAAAGATGCTTTTCTCCGGGTAGTTTTCTAAGAGTAGTAGATCATAAAATCATGAGGGATGTGAAAATATATGGACGTGGAATGTTGCTAACATGAGGAATGTCAGCAATTCTATATAGTTTTCCTAGTTAAACTTCTCTTGTAGAAATAGCCAAATAAGAGATTATAGATAAATGACTTTCTTAGAATTTGCCGACTTCCAAAACGTAGTCAGGATCATACTTCCTTAAATGTATACATGTACATTTATTCTTGTTATACCCGCACAGGTAAGTACCTTAACCCTTTACTCTGCTATGGCTGGAATTTCGCACCTTCAAGTAATACATGTCAGAGACATGTGGTATATTATTTTGAAATACCTTATTCCAGAATTATATAAACCCTAATAACCTTTCAAATCATAGTACTCTGTCAGCTGGAGCTAATGTACCATCAGTCATTACTTCTCACAGATCAGAGGAATTACCTATTGGGCAGCAAGATAAGTTCCTTTCCATATTGAGTTACTGAAGGAAGCCGTGAACATGGTGAAAGCTATTATAGTTCAGTTAAACCAAATATATGATGATGAGGATATGATGATGAACAGTCGTGCTCCATCAATCACTCAGGTATATATGACGTCATCAGAACTCAGGTACGCGGAAAAACAACATCACAGCTCGCATCGAGTGTGATGATTTTGCACTTTTCCAATTTCAACTGCAA
The DNA here is from genome assembly GCA_035222895.1 of Strongylocentrotus droebachiensis. Lineage (NCBI taxonomy): Eukaryota > Metazoa > Echinodermata > Echinoidea > Camarodonta > Strongylocentrotidae > Strongylocentrotus > Strongylocentrotus droebachiensis. The sequence goes on from JAVYIG010000002.1 coordinate 109,174, forward strand.
GATCATGTACTCGTACGTAGACGTAATTGTTTGAGGTGTTCGGTGTTTTGGCAAACCAAACATTTTTCTTATTACGATATTAAAGAGCAATGTCGCTTTATTGATGATTGATGAAGACATGCTAAGTGATATGAACAATATCCATTATCGTCAACTGTTTTTGTCGGAAATTACAGTAATCTCTTTACCGTATAGTCAATACCCATTATTTTAATGTGTCTCCGAAATAACTTTTTGCAATAAGTTTTAGAAGCATAATTATGATGTATTGAGCACATTACTTTATAACTTGTTAATGTTTATATTTCAACAATGCACGTCGAATATGGTGACATTGTGATAGATTGTTTTCACTACATTTCGCATATTTACATAGTTTTTTACCACTTTTAATAATCTTGAAGATTGATTCGACCTGTCCTTTTAGAGGCAGGATCTTTCATCACAGGCTAACAAATGCTTTACGATCTTTATCAAAACAATTCAGACTTCCATATTTTTATAAATAAATTGATTGTAATGAAAACGTTTTGGACGATTTGATTAATGAGACTTCTAATAAATACTTAAGGCAGTGGGGCAACAATCTCCTTTTGACACATATTTTTTTTGTCTTGATGAGGGGTCATTTCCCAACAAGCACGAGAGGTTTGTATTATACTTTATGAGTATACCTGTATATAGTAGTACATTGGTAAACAGAGAGGCCTGGTTATCTAGGTATAATCAAGGCAGTAATTATTCCAGTTAATGACGAAAGGTCTTTATAATCACCTTCGTTCATGCAATCCCTGAGTCTGTTGTAGTTAAAACGACATCAACATTAGTTATTAATTACGCTTGGCCTGCAGCTGAACTTTAATCAAGAAAACTCATCTACTGCATTCTAAAGATCAAATATAATTTGACCTTCTTTCCCTGTTTGTAAATATTGCATCATGGATCTTAATTGAGCTTTGTTTATCATGTTTACGTTCGCGGTTTTGTTTTTAGATATGATTACATTTATGGTTAGGGTTAGCTATGTTTGGTTCAAGGCTGAAGTTAAGATTTTGGTATAATGTAGGAGAAATTGTCGTCAGAGCATGCATTGTACAATCTCTAGCTTCGTGAAAAAGAATTTGATCGAGATACACAACAATGCTAAAATAATAATACTGACACCGATTTTGTTTCTTCTTCTCTTTATTCTATTGAAATATTTGAGGTATGATATAATAGTACATCTAATCCATTACAAAATGATCTCCCATTACAAATTCAAGATAATGCATTTGTTCCGCTCTTATTATTTGTGCTTTATACCACAGACCCGACCCCTAGTTCGAATAATGATATTAAACACCGACGGGTCTTTAATTGTTTGTTTTTCCAGTAGGGCAAATGGCAGTTAAAAAAGGCGATGGATTTTTCAAATGGGCTTTTCTGTACATCTAGCTTTTAAATTAATGACAACATAGGGATACCTATCACTTACGTGCCGTTTTGCTATTTCGTTCTTTAGATATGCACGTAGTATGTATATAATGCGTGCACCATAGACCATTACTCAAATTAATGATTATGATCTTAGGGTACCATGGCAACGTATATAATTCTAGACAATTTTATCGATGGCCTACTGTAGTCCCACTTCTTGATTCACAAGACCTTCTCAAGGCAATGTACTTTAGATGACGTATACATGGCAGCTGAGTCCTTGCCCTTCCTTACTTCTTCCTCCTCATCCCCTTTCCAAAAACCTTGCTCATCCTTTCTCATCCTAAGAACAATCAGTGATGAAAGCTCTCAATATTTCATGAATGACGTCATTGGTCTGTTTCGCACACAGGCAATTCTCGTTTCCTTCAGCGAGTCATATAAAAGAGATTTAATGCATTGGCGAGATCTTTCTCATTTGTGTCGTTTAGGTTTCCTGGAAAGAAAGAAGAGGCAAGTAATAAGGAAATAATTGGGGGAAAAATCTAGAAGAAAACCCCTAAAGTGATACTAAAATGATAAACTGACGACCTTGATGATGGGAAGTAGCTTTAGGGAAAATTGTTCGTGAAGAACTTGTTTTATAGATTTGTATCATAATTTTTTTTACACTGACACTGTCACACAAAATGAGTTCAATTCTAACCAAGGCGGATGACAGTGAACGTGTGTTTAATATCATGCCCCTCCCCTGTTTCATAGGCGGAGGCTATGTTAGAATGGAAAGCAATCCGTCCCTCAGATAGGACGTTAAATGGGAGCCCTTTGCAAAGGAGATTAACCACCATTGCACGTTAAGAAAACACTGCAATGTTCGTATGAGAGTAGGGGGATTCTCCGGTGTAGTAGTCCACCTGCACACTCCAGTTATTACTGGAGAGATCCTAGGGGGTATTGGGTCAGTTCGCTTTTCGCCTTTCGGACACTAATACTTAATTATGTAATTTTTCGTTTACAAAAATTGATCAAAAAATTTATTACGTCATCGATGTTTGTAAAATTGAATAACATTGTGTTATGGTGTTTTTTCCCCCAAAATCTATTATTTCTTAGCTACATATTTTTTTCTATTAATTGATTTTCTAAGCATGATATGTTCATGTCATATTGTAAAAGAGCAGATTCTGAGGAACTAACACTTCAACAAGCTCTGCTTCTATATTAAAGTTAGTTCCTCTTTTCTCGTGCTTTTTCTATTATATTTGTAGTTTCATTGCATAATTTAAATTGATTTTCCCCAATTTTTCTATCACTGATGCATTGAATGTTATTTTGGGTTATTCAACTGAATTCCCATGAATATTTATGATTATATTATGTATTCGTAATTTATTTCTAGGAAACATCGTTTAACCACCAGCAGTTTAGCCGAGCAAAGTGTGATGAGGCTCTTTTTTTATTTTCTCTGATTTGAATCCTTCCAAAATGAATGAATGTAAAGTGCTTTCTAGAGGTGAACTTTTAAAAATAAAAAATGAGACTTCTGATAGAAAACTTTACAATTAAAGCCAGTAGAGACGATCGAAAGATTCGTGAGGCTTTTTTCGTCCTTATTAAATAAGGATATGATTACAGTTTGAAGTGCCACATTTCGAAATATTAAAGAAGAAAATTGTTATATCTGTACACCGTTTTTATATCTTGAGCAAACGTTTAAACGTGGAGTCCCATATCCATTTCTTACTATTCCGGGTTTGACATGTTTGTACACCTTCTGTCTTTAATATAAGTGATGAAAGCTTGTACTTTGTTACATGGAATCATATGATTATGTGAAGAAACGATAGTTACGTTAGACGACCTCCAGGCTATTGACATTACTTAATATCACCCTACCCATGCATGTCTCAAAAATCTGCATGTATGGCGTTTATTTTCCACAGTGCACTTACGAGTTATTTTATTTATTTCACCTGAGCAGGGGCGAAGTTAATTCTTCCTTTTTAGAGCGTAATTTTGAGGCTCATTAAATGGTCTCGTTTTTTTCTTTTGAGCTGGATAAAGCATGCATGGCCTGAACATGTCAATTATGATTTGTCCTAGGCGGTGCCGATTGTTTGGTCATCCATGTTAATATACGCACGCTTCCTTAAACTTTGGAAATAGATGGACTAGGGTATGAAATAAACTACAAGATCGTGATTTGCTATCGGAAGTCAGTAATTGTGTTCTAATATTACGAGAACGTGCTGGTTGGGGCAAATTTTAATTACTGACAGAAACCATCGAACCACATAATATGTGATTTAATAGAGAAAAGGGTAAACAAAATGATAGTTTTAGGTGAATCTTATCGATGGAAAACAAATCGATGACAATATCATGTAGATAAAGAAATCAAAGTGACGAAAATAAAACTAAACCACAGGACGAAACTTAAGGTTTCAATGCTTGAATCAAATAGAAAACAAAATGTAAATATCGATGGTTTTTAACCGTTGGAAATTGATATCATTTTTAGAGTGAACAAATGTCAAAGAAAAGGAACAGAAATATGGAATAGCAATAAGAACAGAAGTTTTCTTTTTGAATGCATTTCGGCAGCATTCATGTGAGGAATTGGTTGTGAAAAAGTCAATGCGGAATAAAGCATCACTACTGGTCCCGAACCCCAACTGAGTGTGCACGAAAATCAGCGTCAATCAGCAACCATTCTCAGATGGCACGAGTTAATCCAAATCTCGTTAAGTCGTCAGTCAGAAATCAATGTGTTCTGGAATGCCCTTATTATTGACGATCCAACCATCCTTGCAAAATGCTTCAGGCTGGAACTTGGTAGAGCGTAAGACGATGAGACTAGAGACAAGGACAAAATAATGTAATATTAACTTCTTCAGGATGCATTAAATGGAGTGTTAGGATGTCTTGCCGTAAATTATGTATGTTCTGGGTCAAGATGGAGGCTAAATTGTTCCCCATATACTATTTTTTCCAGGGACGCTTTATGTAGATCACATTCCTTTTTTAGACAATGAGTTATCTTTTCTTAGTTGAAAATGCAGCTCGACGTGTAACATGATATGGACAGCAAAATGTTGTCTAGCAGAGTATGCACAGACAACACGTCTGATTTAAGGGCTTACTTCGAATCATCGGGTCATCGTGTCCGGTCGGGTAGTCGCGTTACACGACCTTTCGTGTACGAAAGCGGAAGTTCATGACTTGTGAAGATGCGCGTTACGGACGCGACCTTTCGTAGATTTGCTGTATGTTTTTCATAAATTGTCGGGTAAATTTGACCAGACCGTAGACGAGAGGGGTTTGTTTCACAAACACTACCCCGACATTTCTTGAGTAAATTAGGGGCATGTTTTCACAAAAGGTCGGGTAACGCGATCATCCGACACGACGCGGTGACCTGATGTTCGAAGTAAGCCGATTTAAGAATGTTTAGATTTTCTATCCAATGGCAATAGTCAACGCCTGATCAGCGAAATGAGAAAGAAAGTGGGAAACGATCTCGGCTTCACATTTCCAAAGGTTAAATTCTTTAAATTGAAAAATGATGAAAAATGTACAGTAACTGTGAGAATCGTATACATCAATTAGAGCATAGGGAAAAGCCTAACAGAGTGTGCTTTAAGAGTGTGCAATAAGTAGATCACGTAACAACGATAACTGCTATTATACTAGATGTTGTGGTCTCAATGTCGAAATAAAGCCACGCTTCCTACGCGTAGATAATAATGACCGAAAATGAATATAGTAAAGCATATACGCCACACTCCAAGGCTGTGGCGTAGCTACACGGACGTGTTGCACTTACCCCCTCAAATAATGTAAAGGGTGAAGGAAACAAATCGTAAAGTAGATAAAAGAGGGAGAAGGAAAGGGGAAAAAAAGACGCTCTAATTCTCCGCAAGATTGATAGCCTTGTTAATTTTGCATTTTGACTCCAAACCGACCGATTCTTGGATTTTATTTCCTAATAGAAATTTTTGTTCGGTACGATGTGGTGTGCCCGAGATATTAACTGTAGATATGCAATGTATTGAAAACGAGGGCAATCCTCAGGGCTGTGAGCACTCAGCGGTGCTGCATCTAAAATGAGGACCATCTTGGGTACCATTACGGCGTGTAAGTTGATTATGGTAAAGGTTAATGAGACGAGACGCCAATCATTTTTTGCCTTCACGCTCTTATTCCATGACCCATCCTACATATTTATATTTATTGACATTTGTGATTGCTAAAGGGATAAATGGGGTTTGTTGCAGAGGGCGCTACACAAAGCAATTTTTTGTGAGATAATGAAAAACTGAGTGTCAAATTTGAAATAACTTTAATTAAACGACAAAATCATCTTTTAAAAAGAAATCTAAATCGGTTCAGAGACGGCTGAAATATCCATAAATATAACCATTGCTGATATTTTTGGGGCCCCACAAGTATTCGATAATTAGAACCAGCCGTTGAAAAAACGAGATAGCGCCTTAAACGTTTTAATGATTCAAATGATTTTATTTCTCATGCAAAACACAATACAATGAATAAGTATATTACCAAAAAAATATACAATGAAACGACAAATAATAGAAATAGCACGAGAAAAGAGGAACTAACTAGAAACAGAGCTTGTTGAAGTATTTGTTCCAGCCAATGCCAATGTTGGCTTTTTCGTGTTGGTTATACTACGCAAAACCAGCCTGCCCGTGTATTGTTACTATTAATTAATTAATTTTAACGGTCACCGTATTTCATTTTAAGTGGAGCTGCATTGGTATGATCAAATTGGCTAAATGTCATACATTGTGGGGTCTAAAAATACCTTCATAGCAATTTTAGGTACCAAAAGGGCACTAGAAGTGTCATAAATAAGAATAAGAGCAATAACCATGCACTTTGAAGGCATTTGCGGTCTGAAACAAGAACTCGAGGTGCAAGTAGGAGACAAATGCGATCGTGGAGTTATGATGCCATTAGCTGTTGCAATTCAAGAGAAGCGTGATATTGATGCATGATTTGATCCACTTTAATTTTCTCTATCACTACAAAAATATTTTATAATGGCCTTTTCATGTTTATGGGTAGTTTTGAAATCCCCCAAAGCCTTTAAACGTCGTAAGTCTGCTCCAGAAAAATGAGTTTAACGATGTTTTGTTGTTTTTCAAAGTTCTTTTTTTTTGGGGGGGGGGGGGAGGGGGGAAGGAATCTTTTAAACAAATTTATCTTTTCCCGTAGAAGTTTCAGATAATGCAGACACAATTCAACCACACTCCTTTATATGGGAATTCTAATAAGTAGGGCCTAGCGTGTCTAGGGATATTTGGTAGGAGTGAGGTGGGAGGTGGGACCAGGCCCTTAATTGCCCTCTCGGATTATGTTTGTAAAGCAAGACAAGTTCAATTACGTAAAATTGCAGTAGCTCAGACGGGAAGTGCACCCCGTTGGTTTCATGTTTCCCAACAACTACATAGAAGTATGTGGCTTGCTAAGGAGTGAAGATGAAATCGTAGTGAGTGATTTATCGACATACTCTCAAACTCTTTGGCCCGAAATCACAAAGCAAGGTTTGAGCTCAGACCAAGGTTTGAGCTCAAACCTCCTTTTGTTCCGCCAAACCTCCTTTTGTTATTTACAGGTTTGTAAATAACAAAAGGAGGTTTGGCGGAACAAAAGGAGGTTTGACCTCAAACCTTGGTCTGAGCTCAAACCTTGCTTTGTGAATTCGGGCCATTGTGGTGTCATTGGAGACTTACAAACATTCCTACTTAAGTTGTATAAGGTGTATTGTTTTACTCTCACGAACTGATGCATTAAAGGGTGGGACAGGGCACAGATTAACGATATTAAAGATCAATTTCACAAATCAAATTCACTGACCAATTTCTAGCAATTTCTAGCAATCTAGCATAACACTATACATTCAATTCGGCGTCGTATAGTCTCTTTCGCCAAAGCACTTCGACAAATGGCTAGGCTGTTGAGTGCCCCTCATAATTTTCTGTAACTTTGGGTTAACAACTTTGAGTAGCATGTAGTTTACTGCTTTATCACAGTGATACCGAACAAGTGCCCGTAATGTGCCCTTCAAATGCAGTGATGCAGTGATTTATATGGGTGTCATGATAGCTAGTCTGATAGCTAGATCAAGCGCATTGCTCGATGTGACAACTTTCTTATACCATACCGCCGACGCAGACACCACACAAACAAAACACCAATACGCTACAATCTGAATGGTCAAGAGTTCGGCTTGGAGTCAGTTTGGCGTTGTGGCTGAGGTAGCCGATTGCTGGTCTGGTGTATGACTGTTCGGTGTGGATGGGGTCTAAGAAAGTTGTCGCATCGAGTAATGTTGCATCGACGCTTTAATCGTGCTTGTGATGCCTCATCAGCAACACCTATATACGAGACCGACACCAAATGGACTATACACCAAACAAACTCGTCATTGCCCCCCCCCCCCCAAATGGTAAAGAGTTTGGCGGTTTGGCGGTGTCACCAAAGCATCAACTTCACAACGACGAGACCAGCGGCGTTCTACATCAGTCACACCAACGAGACCAACACTCAGACAGAGAACAAAAATCTAATATGACATTACCCCCGAATGGAAAAGAATCGGTTGGTTGGATCGGTGTAATGTCGGTTCTCGAACGTCACGTGACTTGGATGGTGATGAGTGTTAACGCGTTCTTCAAGGGGAATAAGAGTCGGCATCGACTAGGTTGAGGAGATCGATCTGTTTGCAAATCACATCATCAACTAATAGCTTACACCTAGTCTCTGGGTACAAATGAAGAAGAAACCTGAGATTGTATAATGGCTGTGAGGGATTATTCCTTACAGCTCTATAAATTCCGATTATATCTTCATTCGTATTCAACAGTGAGAACAACTTAATTCAAAGTAAAGAAATTGAGAGAGAGAGAATTTGAAATCATGATATTTATCGATTCCTGTAAGCTTTATAAAAAAGACATCTGATTTAGCAGATTCAACTGGATTGAAGGATTGTATTCTAAAGATAAATTGCATATCTTAATATCTCTGACTGAACTCTGTCTTAGTTTGGGGTTGATCTGTGCGTTAAAATATTTATACTAATGGTAAAGTAACGACAGAGATATTATAGTGTGATGGATTATTCAAAATGGAAGCGAGCGACTTGTGAAAAATGAGAAAGAGGAGAAGGAATTAAATGAGGAAATGCAGGTGGAGAAGAAGGGAGAAGGGTAGGAGGATATAAAGGGGGAGAGGGAGGAAGGCAGGAAAAGGAGCACAAAGATGGGTGGGGAGGAGCAGGGAGCGGGAGGAAGGGAAAGAGGAGGGGCAAGATCGGGGATGATTAGGAGGACTGGGAGGATGTGGAAAAGGAAGAGTAAGAAGAGGAGAGGAGGAAGAGAAGAAGGAGGGTTGAAGAGGGTTAGGAAGGCAAGGGAGAGGAGGAGTGGAAGGGGAAGGAAGGAAATAGGAAGAGGGGGTAGGAGGAAGAGAAAGAAGAGGACGCTGTGTATAAGGAGGGGAATATTTTCACCAGGTGTCGAAAGTTTGTCCCTCTTGCCCATCACCTCTCTGTTCTTGACAATGTGAACGACCTTTCCAATAAGCACGAGGGCGAGGTTCCCGTCATTTATCCCTGTGCACATCCGTTCATCCTATCCCGGTCCCGAGGCAGTAGCTAACAATTCCAAATAATTCGGATTATAGCGAGAAAGTATGGTGTGTGGATGAAACCATTATTCGCTGTGGATGAACCAAGGCAAGAAACAAAATCAGAAGAGCTTTAGTTGTATATAATCCTACAACAAACAACTTATTAGTAAGTCTTGCATGGGCATTATCTACTTCCAAAATGGGATTGGAAACAATTTTTCGAACTTTAAGAAATTTGTTTACATTATTCAACAACCATTTACGTCATTGCGTAGGATTTTGTAGAAAATATAAGCCGAGTAGCTTTAAGACATTTTGATAAATTTGTTATAACATTGTAAGTCAAAGGCGTGAACTGATATAATACTTTTTGCAGTAGGCGTTGCATGTTAACTTAGCAATTATTGATGAACTAATTATATCTTAATTTTGATTTTCATCAACTTCATCATTCGCAGGAGGCCATGTCATGCCGATCGCCCCCATGAACACAAAATAGAAAGAGGGCAATAAATCCAGATTAGCCTTCTTTTGAATGTACCTCTGTGTGATTGTACTTATGCTTGCATGGTATCCAGCAATGAACCTTGTCAAACAAGACAGACAGAATCGTCACCTATTTGCGTTCAAGACATGACTAGGACTTCCTCTCAAACTGTACCAAGTCGCGATGAGCACGCTATCTTTCGTAAATTGCTTTACACCTCCGTGCCATGGTATTTAGATTAATAGCATTTACCCCCGCCCCCCTTTTTTTTCTTTCTCTCTCTCTCTGTTCATCTCTCTCACAAGCACACGCACACACACGAGCGCCACACACCTATACAGTCTCTTTCTCTCTTCACCCTCTCTTTCTCTATTTTTCTCATATCTCTCTCCACTCCTACTTTCATTCTCTCTCTCTCTCTCTCTCTCTTTCTCTATCCCTCTCTATCCCTCTCTATCCCTCCTCTTTCCCCTTATTCTCCTCCTCTCCCCACTCCCTTCTCTCTATCGTCATGCTCTTTCTGTAATACCAAGCAACTAGTTTGGTCTTTACAAGCCACCGCGGGAGATCACTACTATTCCCTGGATGAACGATCATGGTGTATCTGTATTGCAAAGAAAGAAAAAGTGTGAGCGTAAAATGAGACGCCACTAGGTATCTGCAACTACAGTTTCTTGTATATATCCAATAACGATTATCTACAATAGTCATAGCTTATCTAAGAGTTTGCCTGTGTAATATAGGATCACTCCTTTCCCTATGGTTCTCTCTCTCTCTCTCTCTCTCTCTCTCTCTCTTTCTATCTCTCTCTCTCTCTCTCTCTCCCTCCCTTTCTCTCTATCTCCCCTCACCCCCCCCCCACTCTCTCTCTCTCAAATGTCACCTCACCCCCTCTCCTTATACACTTTCTCTCATGCTTTATGTAATGCCAAACTACGCTCTTAGGATCCTGGTTTTGTTTGGTCTTTAAAAGTCATCACTGTCCCGCAGGAGATCACTGCTATACCCTGGATAGGTGAACATCTGCAATGCAAATAACGTAAAAGTGCGAGTGTAAAATGAGATACCACAAGATATCCGCAACTGCAATTTCTGTTATCCAATACCAATAACTATATTTGGACAAAGTAACAAGGCAATTCGTAGCTTTTCAAAGAGTTTCGATTTACAATTGGACATCCCCTTGATTTTTTTCCAATTGCAAACCAAGAAAGGGGCGCCGCGTTTAGGCGCCAGAGTCAAGTATGTTAACAACTTTGGTTAATATTTTGTCAGAAGCCGGTCATAGTACTGATCAAACCATTAATTTGATGTCTGTGATGCTATTTCATTTAACGTCATGTTCTAATTGTAAATGAGGCATCGCGCCTGCTTTTCCCAATGTATCAATGTACCAAGTTTGACATGGGCAATAATAAATATTGGTACGTGTCACCGCCACGAAATGTTCACAGGAGCTTTACAATGATTGGAATTGAAATTCACAACTGAAAACACACGGGACCAAATCAATTTGATATATCTCTTTTTGTTAGTTTTTCTTTCTTTGCTTTCAGATTTCCTTAACGAATATAATGTAGCATTTAGTGAAGGTAATTATGATAGAGCTCATTTCTTGCAAACAGACTGGTTCCCATAATTAGATTCATGCCAGTCCATCGATGTTGATATTCATTTTAATGCTGCTATTCAAACAAAAAGGACAGGAATTACAGCATCGAAATCGAACACTAATGCTACCATGTCTGGTCATTGGTTTATACATCACAAAGACGTTACCTCGATACCTTGCGGTATCTACAAACGTTTCTCTTCCCGCCAGGTACATGTATGTCATTTACATCATACTAATTACATGTACAGACACATCTTATTGATAAAGGTTACATCTGAAAGGGTATTTAGAAAAGGCCTAGCGGGTTACAGTCGAGCCATGTTGCCTATTATGTATCGGTAAAAGCCCATTAAAAGGCTTCTAAAAGTTGGTTCTGTTGACTAACTTTATTTTAGTGATGTGATTATAACGTTGTATCCTTATAATGGTTTCGACCTCCCCTTAATTTTTTTCCCGTTTAAGTGATGATTTCTATCCCTAAATATTACGCAATGTGACGTAACTGTTTTTAAATTCAAAGGGTTTTTCGAGGTGATTTACCCAGATTCGCTTGATCGGATGCCTGTTACGTTTCCTTAAGGTGTTCTAATTTTCTACCCCAACAAACATCTCAAACCAAAAGGGATACCAATAGTGCACTTTTCTCATTTATATCAAGAAAGATCTTTCGTTTTACACGATTGTTCTTCTTATATAATCTATGTTAATCCATATAATCTCTTCATGGCTTGGACATATTTGCTCGAAATCTTTTGAGTACATATTTACCCACAGGGAACTTGAGTTTCTCTCGCGAACAAAGTAAAAAATAACTAAGCGATGGAGTATTATGCTTTGTATTTTCTTCTCCCAGGGTTACACTGGGGTGTAGATTCCGGAGGGAAGTGGTATTGAGTGGATCATAAGCCTCTGAATAATTACCCCCTCCCCTCATATTTGGAGACGGGTCGGCACCCCCTACTGAGAGTCATGGGTGTTTTATGATCCTTTGTGGACATTTTGAAAGGGTAGATCTTTATTGGCCCAGCATGCATAGTGTACATAACGAGTTAATTAATTGAAGGTGACATCAAGATCCCTCCTTATGTTGTAGGTTAAACACTTCACGCTGTTTCATTAGCATGAATGTCAAAATCTAAAACACGCTCAAACATTCGTCTAGTCATTTAGTATTCCGGTCGGCCTTTCAAATGCCTATAAGCTAATATTTTAGTAACAAATAATGTAGACATTTAAACACAAAACATTTTAACTGACGTAATCCTCGAAAAGTACACACTTTGACAAAACATCGTTATAATTATATTGGCTACATTCATTTTGTTTAATTTACACATTATTCCATACTTTCAAATATGATGGAAATTTGATTTCTGAAAAAAGTCTGTTCCAGTAATTTCTTAGGCATAAAATCAAAGCAAGACTCCTAATTATTCACCAATGTCCGTGTACGTAAAACATGCAATTTAATCCTCAAAATCCTCAACTGTTGTCGACCTGAGCTGTCAACCGATAATCTTTCGAAATGTGTAAAGGCCACCCCCAAAAATACGATGACCCGAATACATATAGCTAGGACAAGCCTCTTTCTTCAGGGCTCTTTACTTGCATCTTTCATACAGGAGGTGTTTTGAAATGCAAGCAAAGGTCTAAGAAAAAGCAATCATTTTACTTCTAGTTCTAAGTATTCAGTATTCAGCCCACTGTATCGTAGAGGAACCGGGAGTGGAACCCGCTACTAAGCACGACGCAAGAGAGTCACAGGTAAACTCAAAGTGAGTTTCCCTACGGCCTACTTAAAGCTTGGTCACTTACTCGCGACATATTGAGAGCCCTATGGCTACCTTAATGGATGATCAAGAACTTATGTGTGGTACCAAGGGAATAACTTAAAAGGTCACTCCCTCGGTTTTGATGTAAAGGGGTGTCTGAGTTGATCTCCATTATAAATGACATTAATTATTGAGAGTACAAATTGGGCACGAAAGGTTATATACAGAGGAAGAAGGAAATGTTACTGCTCATCATTTAGATAACCCCCCGATGAAAATTGTTTAAAAATGATAGTTTAGCGTGCAAAAGTGTATGTAGTCGTACTGTAGTGTAAGTCTGTTGCATTTCTTGAAATATTAAGTCATCAACGACTTCCAGGAATATACACTCGACACGACTTTCTGCATCCTCCTTTCTCTCCCTCTCGCTCTCTCCCTCTCTCATAAACACACGCACACACCACACACACACGCACACACACTCATACATTATTCCAATCAATAGAAATATACTTCGACCACCGTCGCCGCCGCTGGCACTTTTTTTTTCAAAATCATAAAAACAAGCAACCACTAGTACTTAGACTCTGAGACAGCATCTGGAGACAACGAACTTTCTTGTAAGAATCTCAAGAAGCCAACATCCCCTCTTTCCTACCCCACATCAATTTAGACCCAAAACCTGTTGCGACACAATTCCCTGAGGGTTCGTTGCTTTAATCGAGTAGGAACTACTTGTATACAGACAAAAAGACTATGTTATCGAGGTACCTGGACGCCACTCTGCTATATGAATGAAAAGAACGAAATTGAAGTGGTTGTTCAGAGTCGGTTCGTATAAAAAAGCATCAAGTATAGAAATCAAACAGAAAACTTTCATGACAATGTTTAAAGCACCACGTGTGGTCAATTTAGATCCATTAAAATGGAGCCGAATTATAATATAACAACAAGATTCATTAAAACAAAACAAGAGAAAACCATATATCCCCTCGTCCTCTTGTTTTCATAGTATTCGTTCACTATCTTAATGATGATCAAAATTCTTTCTCCATCTTCATAAGAAACGAAGAATAATCATATGTATCATCCTTTATCGTGAACTTCTGGTCTCAAACTTATGAGGGGCCTCGATGGCTTAGTGGTAGAGTAGTGGCATTGTAATCGAGAGGTCCCGGATTCATAACCATGTGAGTGCGCTCGTGCCCTTTGGTAAAGCATTGATTCTCATTACCAAGTCCCTCGGAGAGAATTTACAGTTTTGGGTTTCCTGGTTGCGTACTAACAAATATTAAATATGCTCTTTTAGAATCAGGTAAAACAATGATCAACCATCAAATCCTGACACCCATACCCTCTGTTCGTGTATCTAAATCCTTTCCTTGCTCTAATGAATGAAAAATTTCCCCAAGATTGTGGATAAGTCTCAAGAAGCTATAGCTTCCTGATACCCCCAGGCACACCAACAAGACCCGACACAAGAGTAGACCGGAAAAAGCAAAAAACTACATTACCCCGTGTGGCCAAGAAATCGATTTGTTTGAAGCTGGGTTGGTGGTGTGACTTAGGTATAGTTATCCCTATAAAAAAAACCTCATCGAACTGTAGACAATCCGAGTTTATGACTGAATCTCACAGATTGAAATTCCATTATGAGATAGACATTAAAGTTTTGTGTTCAATTTTCCTGATTGAGCTGCCAAGATAAAAGTCTTATACATGGGGCGAAGACCTTTAGCTCAACCTATATAGGCGTGTTCAGTTTTACTATTCAAAATGCTTCTGAAATTATCATTACTTCTTATTTCACTAATGAGTCGTTCTAATCTGGGATTGCTAGTTCTACGGTGGGCTTTATAATTGCAACCGTCATGTCATGTTAATTAGATTTTATGGGACTTCTCGAAAACCACTCTCCTGCCTCTTCGAATTTCCCCCATTAATCCAGTGACGGATCCAGGATTCTGTGGCGTTTTTTGTTTTGGTTGCCACATTTTAGGTACCTTTTTTTCTTCAAAAATTGCTGCGAGCGGGCACTGTGGCCGCATGATATGTGTGTACTTCATGTACCAGATTGGGTTTTTCGGGGTGTACCTATACCCCCTCCCACGGCCTACAAATTAATTCTGGCTCCTCTGAACAGTCCTGAAAACTGTTATTATACCTGAGTTAAGATCTCTTAGCAAACATTAGCATGGCAGTCCCCCCCCCCCCCCAACCAGGTCAACTCGATGTCGCAGGTCGGTCTCATTGTCGAAGTCCCTTCAAGAGCCGCAAAGAGTGATGCCTTGTGTGAAAATGGCTTTCGTAACTTTGATTAGTACATTGGTTTCGCACCAACGTCGCCCATTTCGTTTGGTTAGGATGTGTTGTAAAGCAGGCATATTTCGGAAATGGGCTGTGACCATGTTTTAATCATTTGACCCATCCGTATTTGGACGATTTTAGTTGCTTTCGGTCAAACGTGACAAATCTTCGTTTGACGGTGCTAAACTCACAGCTGCGCTGAGGCTAAAAATATGCGGATCGGTGCTTTACTTCAATCGATTTCTTGAAGGTAGGCCGATGGTTTTAATGGTGAGATTGTTATCCGCTTGGTAACCTCATTTCACGCTGCAGTCCACTTGATGCCTCGATACATTGCCGTATCACTTTCAGCACTTTCCTTTAACAACCACCGAGGGACTCTATGTTTACCAAGCAGTTATAAACAAGAATAAATTTGAACTAGTCTCTCTTTACTCTTTGTTCCTATAAGACTCCAATGTTATATTGGCCCCTTGGCAGCTCCTCCTTTTCTTCTTCTTCTTCTTCTTCTCCTTCCTCTTCTCCTTCTTCATCTCCTCCTCCTCCTCCTTTTTCTTCCTCCTAGCTAATTCCCTGTCAGAAGTGTTACCTAAAAAGGTTGCTTTTTTATTCTTCTTCTTCTAACAATTAGGTTATTGAACTTGCTGAAGAATTACGCATCTAACGTTGTCCTCGGAGAAGATGAGTCCGATGTGACCTTTGACACGAACAACCTGCGGTACAAAGTTCAAAAGGTCGACTCTAGTGTGTTCAGAGAATTTGAGAGTACGACCTACACAGCTCACTTCGGCAACGGCACCGATGAGGTAAGTTTTCTTAAACCTATAGGGTGTAAAAACAAATAATTTGTCCACTCTTGTGTGAAATAGTTTAGCTTTAGAATCATGATATAGTTCAGTTCTTTTAACATTATAAAGCCGACAAATGAAATATTCATTTTTCAAGTATTCCTTATTCCGTAGTCTAAAACTATGGCAAAAACATACCTTTTGGTATGATATGTGACTCATGAAGCATCAGTTTGATTTCATTGTTGAAACGTTAAGGTATTTCGTTAAGTCGGGGCTTGATATTCCACTATTTGTTTTTCTTCTGCTATGTCTATATTTAGCCTAATATGGTTACCAACATACAGCGATAACATTATTTATGCAAATTCATTTTAAGTTGGCACAACTCTTGTACCAACTTACATTGTTGCTAAAGAAATGCCCACATCATGAAAACTAATGCTCCTTTTAAGATTTAGTGGAAACGGGGTTTCGGCAAGCGGATTCAATATACATCTGCCCCAGATTCACAAGGTGCACCTATATATCAACTTTTGAAGACAATGGCATATTTGAGTTCAAAAAGACATTTCCTTCTTGGCAATGTAATACATTTACTTGGCAATGAATTTCTTATATTTCCCACCTAAGGTTTCAATAATTTAATTTAGTCTCAACAAAATAGAAATTGTATATTAATATTAGTAAATCAAATTATTCCGCAGCATGCATCGCTGTACTGCTTCAACATAAAATATTTATCTGTTCACTCCAGCTTTTTTAAATATTTGGCACGTCTCGACAATAATTTATCGTCAAGCCGCATAAAACTAGTTGCTTCGTAATCATTTTTAATGCAAGGTTTCTATTCAATTCGATGATTGAAATTACTTTTTAGTCATCTCGTTTATCATGTTCAGCCATCCATACACGAATTGGTCTTTACATAATAACAGACGACATTTTGATGACAGGTCACTGAATGTAAATGGAGTAACAGTTATGAAGTGTTTGTGCAGTATGGCGCAACATAACATATACATTGGTTAATTCTAACACACGGCACGTAGTATATAGGAGCGAGTTTTTTAGTGAAGGTGCTGGTCTAACAGGTACCTTGCCAATCCAAAAATTGTACTATACAAAGACAAAATGGTTTTCTCTTCCCATAATTATTTGACTTTGTCTCAACTCAAAATTTGGCAATGTAAAGTTGAAAATGAATTCATTCAGTTTTAAACATAACCAGTTTGACAAAATTACAATATAAGGTTTGCTCTTTAATCATGAATGTGGTCATAACGCATTGGTGTGTGTTCATTAAAAACATTGTAGCCAGTTATATATGCAAGCAAAATATGATTGATAACCGTTAATTATAATGATGTTTATAAGCATATTGAGTAAAAGGCATGACACAGACTTAAAATTATTTTGACCTAAAATATTAAGCAAAGTGTGAGATACAAGACAATATGCATTTCATATTAAGATAATGCTGGTATACTCAAATTGTTTTCATTTCGATATTCCCACCATTGCTGATATTAACCATGCTGCTTGTGGTTGTCGTTTAATGTTTGTTCAAATCTTCTAATTCAAGTGTCATTTGTACTGTGATTATTAAAATTATTCATGTATTTCTTCTGGGATTTTTTTGTTCTAGTCGAGCGGCGTATCCATCTATCTCCCTCACTCAATCATCACACAAGATGCTTTCGCTGCTTCCCATAGTCTACGTATGCGTTTCACAGCTCTGAAGAACAGCAAAATCTTCATCAACAACGACACTAAGCAACTCTCGGCAATGAACAGAGACAGTCAGTTTATCATATCGGCTGAACTGACAGGTTATCGGGTCAGTGATCTGGATGTGCCCATAGAATACAGCGTGCCGACACCGAAGGTGAGATACCATGAGATACACACAGACATGCACACGCTCTCTCTCTCTCGCTCTCTCTCTTTCTCTCTCTCTTTCTATCTCTTTTTCTCTCTCTTTTTTTCTCTCTTTTTCTCTCTCCTTTTCTCTCCCTTTTTCTCTCTCCTTTTCTCTCTCTTTATCTCTCTCATTTTCTCTCTCCTCTTCTCTCTCTTTTTTCTCTCTTTTTCTCTCTCTTTTTCTCTCTCTCTTTCTCTCTCTCTTTCTCTCTCTTAATCTCTTACACTTTCTCTTTACCTCTAATTATCTCTTGAAAAAGGCAATTATTTCAGTTCATCTGACATAAATAATTGTACGAAGTTTTATTAATTTTATTTACGTATATTTTTTTACCCTTTTACATGTTTTCCTCTTACTGGAAAGCGAGATATTAATTTTCTTCTTTCTAAAATATCACACATTTTACGAAACTTTAAAAATAAAATTAAAAAAAAAATCATCTCAGTTAGTAAGATTATATTATTAATTGAGACACGTTTCTATATCGGGCACGGTGAGTTGAGGCTCCATCTACCTCAAATATATTTGTTCGTGACTCGTTACTAATTTCCATCTCTGGTGATAGTAATACTTGAAATGCATGTCTGAACTAAACAGAATAAGTTAACATCTACCTAAGATCTCCTATATGTTTCGTTTATCTTTCACAAAATTGAAACATTTCTGGTAATAATAATACAAAATACACCTTATTTCCGCATGATGAGCTCGCATCGATCTAAACAATAGCACAATTTTATTTTCTTCGAATTTGTAAAATACATTTTAAAACGGATATGATAACTTTATATGGACACATATACTTTTCGTTGACCTTTATGGATTTTTAACGATTTGATAAATACATTTTGTATTCTATCATCATATCGTAAGACCTAAAACATCGCACGGTTTTCTTTTATCTTCAAATTCGAACGAAATTAAAAGTTTAACCGGACACGATGACTTTACATCTACCATAGATAACCTAATAGCATACACTGATATATTGTCCTGAGTTCACATTCACATGCGTATGCTGTTCCATTATCCCATTTGAATTTCAATGCTTTGAACGTAATTTGAAGAGGCTGATGTTGTAATATATATTTTAAAATGGATATGATGACATAATATGGACACATCACACGTATACTTTTCGTTGACCCTTATGGATTTTCAATGATATGATATATGAATAGTGTATTCTATCATTGTATCGTAATGGGAAGGTAATACCTAAAACATTGCACGGTTTTCTTTTATCTTCAAATTCAAACGAAATTAAAAGGTTCTACCGGACACGATGAGTTTACATCTACCTTAGATATCCCAATACTACTGATAAATTGTCCTGAGTTTACGCTCACAATCATGTGCTATGTCGCTCCATTATCCCATCTAAATTTGAAAGCTTTGAACTTAATTTGAAGAGGCTGATTTTGTAATATACCTTTTAAAACGGACATGGTGACTATGGACACATCAGACATATACTTTTCGTTTACCATTATGGATTTTCAATGATATAAGATATGAATAGTGTATTCTATCATTGTATCGTAATGGGTATGTTATACCTAAAACATTGCACGGTTTTCTTTTATCTTCAAATTCAAACGAAATTAAAAGGTTCTAACGGACACGATGAGTTTACATCTACTATAGATATCAAAATATCATTACTGATATATCGTCCTGAGTTTACTCTCACGTGCGCTATTTTGTTCCATTATCCCATTTGAATTTCAATGCTTTGAACGTAATTTGAAGAGGCTGATGTTGTATTATACATTTTAAAACGGATATGATGACTTTATATGGACACATCACACATATACTTTTCGTTGACCTTTATGTATTTTCAATGATATGATATATAAATTGTGTATTCTATCATCGTATCGTAATTAGTTCGTATCAAACTTAAAACATCGTACGGTTTTCTTTTATCTTAAAATTCGAAGGAAATTAAAAGTTTGACCGGACACGATGAGTTTACATCTATACCTTAGATATCCCAATACTATACTTCTATATCGTCCTGAGTTCACATTCACATGCGCTATTTTGTTCCATTATCCCATCTGAATTTGAATGCTTTGAACTTAATATGAAAAAGCTGATGTTGCAATATACA
The DNA here is from genome assembly GCA_035222895.1 of Strongylocentrotus droebachiensis. Taxonomy (NCBI): domain Eukaryota; kingdom Metazoa; phylum Echinodermata; class Echinoidea; order Camarodonta; family Strongylocentrotidae; genus Strongylocentrotus; species Strongylocentrotus droebachiensis. The sequence continues at coordinate 129,264 of JAVYIG010000002.1, forward strand.
TTTTCAAACTGATATGATGACATTATATGGACACATCACATATATACTTTTGTTGACCTTTGTGAATTTTAAATGATACGATATATAAATTTTGTATTCTATCATCGTATCGTAATGGGAAGGTAATACCTAAAACATTGCACGGTTTTCTTTTATCTTCAAATTCGAATGTAATTAAAAGTTTGACCGGACACGATGAGTTTACATCTATACCTTAGATATCCCAATACTATACTTCTATATCGTCCTGAGTTCAAATTCACATGAGCTATGTTGTTCCATCATCCCATCTGAATTTGAATGCTTTGAACGTAATTTAAAGAGGCTGATGTTGTAATATTCCAATTCAAATGTCGCTTGGGTTGAAATAAACCACATTGATTTCATGGATGAATATGAAAAATAGCGGTTTCATTCGAGTACCTGCTTTTTTCTCTGTAACCCCTTAATAAATGTTTTGTTCTAAGAATTTGACTATTTTTAACAATGTTTTGGAGTCGATAGAGTATATCCCGTGGCGTTGGTATGCAAAGATTATTTATGGATATGAGGGCGATGAATCATGTGATCTATGTACCTTCTACTCGAGTCACTACGTCACAACATTCACTCTTGATTAGATTGTCTTAATCCAGTTTTGAATGCGTTGCATCGTGCAGGGGGTCAATGCTTCCAGATCTTCGTGGGTGCAAGGGTCTGGTAGATAGGGGCAGGCAAGGAGATGTTGCATAGTCTGCTCCTTTCCATACATGCAGATGGAATCATCGTTCTCAATCTATGTATCTATAATTATATTGAAAATAATAGTGTTAAACATTTATTATTTCTTGACTTAATCTTAGCGTACCTCAAATCTTATGTATTTAATTGGCACTTATTCCATTTAATATGTTCAAGCTTAATTGACATCGATTTAAAAGAAGATAGCTTTTTAGATAACATCAAAGTATGTATTTGCCATCAAAGTATGTATACGGGTTCATTTATCATATATTGATATCTAAAAAAAACACTTTGAAAGCAACCTCTATTGAAGTTCTGATTCTTTTTCTTCCAATTCGCCTTTTCATATCAGAAGGTCAAATTGGGATGGAATCTTCTTTCGTTGATATTCAATTTGAAAATTCCTTCCGTCATCCCAAGAGCTAACAATGCACGCACTCCACTTTCTTCAATGGTCGCTTCTTCAGAGAGGGGAAAGCGAGAGAGAGAGAGAGAGAGAGAGAGAGAAAGGGGGGATAGAGAGAGATGAAGATGGAAAAGGAGAGAGAGAGAGAGAGAGAGAGAAAGGGGAGTGGGAAGGAGGGAGAAAGGCGGGAAGGTAGAAAGTTTGGAAGCGCGATGTTTTTCGCCGCGGTGCATTGTTTGAATATTTTGGCGATAAAACCTGTCGTGGTGTGTGCTGAGTGTGTTTATTTAGTTTAGGCTTACCTCAACACCGTGTACAGGACATCCTTAATATGGATTCTTCCCCCTTGAGATGGTTGCCTTGGTCCAAGTGTACAAGGATATTCATATCTGTCTTTTCCAACCATCTTTGAGTTTGAGAGGCAACCTCTTGAAGATTGATGTGTGGATAGGTCAGAATTGAGCAATACGTGTGATGATGTCACACTGAAAAACTCAAATTTTAAGTTAAAGGTTCTTTACGCCATTTGAATCCCATACAAATATATTATCATTATGAAATAACTTGTATGCTGGCTCTCACACGTTCACACAAGTTCCAACATTGAGGAAATAAGAGAAAGAAGCGTTGCTGAGATTTTAAGAGAAAGAAAATGTAGGAAAAATTAAGAATCCCAAAGTTAATGTATATCGTGCTTGTGAAACTATTTACCTACAAATAACTTGAGCATTTCCACCTTTAATCACCTTTGATGTTAAACACACTTTTAACCAGTTACTTTGAAGGTTTTTCAGACAAGGAATACAAAACTTTTGTTTTTGTTAAATAAATATATCTCGTTTCGAAGAGGTCGGCTATAATATGAGAATTACTTTACGTTTACATGTCGTTTTTAAGTCCTGTAATATTTTAAAAGATGAAACACCTTTTTAATACTCCAATATCAGTTTAAAGGCTTAGTACCGATGGATGCCGTTTTGGTATTATTCACATTCCCTTATATTTTATGTGATGGTGATTCCAACTTAAATACAAATAAGGACAGGTGTATTGGTTTCCATCTATTGATTAATGAGTTTATTCATGATATTGTCATGGCGGCGGGTTGAAGGATTTCTATAGATTCATACATATGAATCGCACGATAAGACAACATCGGCGGGTGTTTATTTCGATTTTACTTTTCGACATGAGGTGCCAAAACATCTGATTTTGTGAACGATTTTTAGAATGCCACGGCCGGGTTTTATGTACTCGCGGTATTGATTAATGACCTTCGACTGAATGTCCCTTTTTAGGCTATAGCCTGAAATTCAGGAAAATGAAGGTGTCAATGTTTCATCTATACGTCTATTAATAAATTTCATACGTCTGCGGTAAAATCTGCTATTATTTATTTAGAAATACTAACTTCGTTGTGTGAGACGTCATTATTCAAACCGATGAATTTTATTTGAGGCTTATTGTTGTAAAAGCATGGATTTAGGGTAGCGCAATATGATCAAATATTAAAGCTACTGAAATCATCCATATTCAGTTTTGCTTTCTAAACGTCGTATCATCAGCAACGGCTTGATATAGTTGGGATAGTACGTGTATACATACAATAGACTGTTTTAGGATATTATCTTTTATTTAGTCGATGTAATCAAAGTATTTCATTGAATTCCTAGCTTTGATTTCATCACTTTCACTAAAGTATACGTAACTTTGACTTGTAGCTTTAAAAATTGTCCAAATGAGCTATCGATACTGTCAGTCATGAAGTACCGGTAATGACTATCAAAATTCTATGGAGAGGGATACACACAGGTCCATATTTCACCAATGAGCATCTTAATATTGCTCATTAATATCTTAAATCGCTTAGACGATGGGTACTGTCTAGGGGAATGCTTTCATCAATCCCAAAAGCCATTGTCCTGGCGTCGTTTCTCTTACTTTGGACTATTTTCACCCTTTAATTGCCTTCACGCTCCTTAAATTGACAATTCATTATCGGTGAATGTAGGTTGCACTGGAAGAATGTGCTTTATTTAATAGCCATAAGGAACATCGATCGTTTCACGTCTGTCCACGCTTGGCAATCGCTCTCTTCCTCTCTGTCAACCTCTCTCTTTCTCTCTGTCAAACCTCTCTCTTTCCCATCGTTCACTCCATCACACACACGCGCACACACGCACACACACGCACACACACACACACACACACACACACACATACTCTCTCTCTCTCTCTCTATCTCTCCTCTCTCTTTCTTTCTTTCTCTCTCTTTATCTATCATAATATTATCTACAAATACCTGATACCCCTCCATGTCTTCCCTTCTCTCTTAGTCTCGATCTTTCACTCTCCCATAGTCCCTTCTTCAGCTCCCCCTCCCTCCTCTCTCTCTCACTTTCTTTTTTTGTCTCTGTCTCTATCTCTCCCTCTCTCTCTCTCTCTCTCCCACACTCACTTTATTTCTCTCCCTTTCTCTATTTCACTTACGTCCTCATCTCCTCCCTCTACCTCTCTCTCCTCTCACCACAATTTCCCTATCTCTCTTCCCCTTCTCTTCTCTCTGACCATCTCCTACTCCCTCTTTCCCTCACCCACTCCCTTTTTATCTTCCCTGCTTTCTTATTGGTTATCTTATACTGATCAAGGCGTGGAATTCCTCGAGGGATCAGTCGAAAAATCGTGTAAATACGACAGCTTTTAGCGTTAATTGATGACGTCATTTTAACCTACATTCCCCCCGCCTTGTGTCAATTGACAGATACAAGTTATGAAGTTCTATAATTCACTATGAGTGAAGTATACTTGCTGCACTTCAAGAAATCACCCAATCAATTTCTAGAGCTTTATTTGCTCATTTATGACGCAAAAGGAAGTACAGTATTAATGATTATCCATCTCATCGATATTTACAGATAAATTTGATTTTCTGTGAAATAAGAACGTTTAATCTCTCTGATTGCCTTAAAAATCTTTCATTGGTGTACTTAGATCAACAAGATTTGTGACTGGCCACCCACGTTATTGATTGAATTGGAATGTTAATCAGATAAAGCTGATATTTCTGGGAACGACAGTTTCGTCATAGTCATGTATGAATATCTAAAGATCTTAATTGAAGAAGTGCAAATGTTTGTACAAGAATCAAACATTCAGAGATCAAACATTTTCTTCCTTGTCCTTACGCAATATAACATAAAATGGCTGAAGATTAATCTTGATGTTTGGGATACATTGCTGTTCAAAAGTAAATGAACACTTTTATCAAAATATGATTGTGTAGGATTATTTAATTCAGCGATCTGCTTTGAAATTAGGAACCTTGATAAATAAAGCTAATACCATCATTGGTATATAGGCCTATCCAATAGTTGGACAATGCAGGGCCTTTCTGTATGCTCTCTTGGCCATTTTCATCTCTTTGCATTATCTCTCATGTGAGTAACCAACTGACGTAATTTACCAAAGTGGAGGAAATGATCTGATTAATGTTCATTTCAAAGTAAAATCCACCGTAATTCTCAATTATAGCATTGTTTAAAGGATATTATTGAATATACTCCGATCCCGAAGTCCGAAGAATGTGGATATTGGATTTGAATTCAATATTGAGTAATAATTACTGGATAGCATAATTTGACATTTTCAGTCAGAGGGTAATTATAAAATTTACGTTCATATTATGATCATTGGCGACCCATAGTCGGGTATGAATAGACAATTTGGCTCGCCAAAGCAACGGATGCTCAAGGTTTTTGATTACGTTGTAAATGAAGCTAATCTACCGAATTAATGTGATTTTCCTTTTTTTGCCGATATAATTTGATGACAGTGAGCTTTGGTTAGAAGTTGGTTAGAAAAATGTGCCCGTATATACGCGTTTATGTATACGACTAAATAAGTTTTAACACGCTGATCTAGTAGACTAAAGACTGGTGCCCCCTCCCAATGCATGAGCCCACGCTACGTCATTTCTTTTCGTGTTTTGATTACGGTTATTGTTGTATTTGTTGCCTATGGATACCGTTTAGTAAATCAAGCGGTTACTCACAAGTATAGGTAGCTAACAAATTAGAGCACAATAATAGGGATGCCTGTTTACAAAGGGATCGGTCATTCCAAGATACATGGAGAAATAATGCGAAGTGCCCTGAAAGCACGGGTCTTGCTATGGGGTCGACCTAACATTACAGACATTCATATAACATGTATAAAGTACGTCATCATTACAATCTCCTTAAGATACCTTTAAATAAGAAGAAAAAATCAAGAAGAAAAACAAATCAAACAAAGAATATTGAAAAACGGGAAAGACAATTATATGTGCTACGAATTCTACTGTACAATTTTTTGTAATATAGTACAGGTAGAAATAGGGAACAAGAGTTACATAATACGCAAACAAATATTTACCAACAAAAACACAAAACAAATATTACTTAACATGCATTTAGGTGTATCAAGAATTTTATTAGCATATCTGTTAAATTTCATTGCCTTTTCAATGTCTTTCTTTTCTTTCAGGATGGGAACAATTATACCTGTGTTTACTGGAACGCTGCCGGTGAGTACATAATTATGATAGGATATAATATTTTCTTTCTAAATGTCCGACTTTACTCGGTTTGCCTCCTTCCATCACAAAGACATGGTATCTTATTTCATTCTGTGCAATATGCCCACCGGCTGGATGAAATTCCAGACCACCGAATAATGGTCCCCGGATAGGTTTCATATCAATCAATGATTGCATACAAGTTTAACATGATTAACATGATTGGTCTTATCGTTGAGATGGAGTGTGATCTGTCTTTTTATTGTCCTCCGGGCTATGAGATCGCAATCAAGATGATTGGCTTTCAATATCATTATGAGTGCATCAGAATAGTTCAGAACTGAAATATATATATACCCTCTAATCTTAAAGTTATTCATGCACGAGATATTATATACGACTTTGTTAAAGTTTGTAGACTACAGCCATAATCGTATTTGGATGTTGTTTTTCTAATTTCAATTCAGTAATATTAAACATAGAAGTACTGGTTTGGTTGTAATAGTCTAATATGTTTTTTGTTTTCGTTAGATACGTAGTACTATACAATGGTCAACATTATGAAAGTATTCCAACTTCTTTTAATATGTGATTAGACTGTGGTACATTCACTCTGTGATTCCATGATGTTTCATACAGTGAGAACACGTTATTAACACAGTGAGATTAACATTGTGTGTTCACATAATGCACACTCTAAAAGTGTTCCGAATCCTTTATACTTAAATTATGTGGTACACACACTCTGTGATTCTCTCCATGGCTATATTATGTGCCATACTGTGTCACACAGTGTAAACACACTACGGTATAGTCGGAACACATTGTATTTATACATGGTGCATTGTGTTCACATGGTGCCCGCTCTAAAAAAAAACACACCAAAGAAACGTTACAATATCTTACGTACTCTGTAATTCTCTATAAGGTCACTATTAAGTTAAGAGTAAACACAGTTTAATGACAGTGTCAACACAGTTTGTTCAACATTTCACACTAACAATGTATTTCATATCCTGCCAGTGGTTATATGAAATAATTTTCTCCCCGACATCCCTTAAAACTTTTTTAATCATAAATATTTGATGTGAAGTAAAGAAAAAAAGTTCCTCAATTTGATTTGAAAGCAAAAGTATGAATATATCACCCACATCTCTAGAACCCTCTGTAATGTATTTTTCGAACATAATTAAACAAACAAACCTTCAAAACCAGGTTTATTCGGGTATGTTCCAAGCTTAATCAAATCACCACCTTTCAAACATCTCTAACAGGGGAGGGAGTAGGTGTGGTTTAAAGGGGATTAATACACTCTTTAATATAATTATCTATGTGCTGAAATTGGATTAAATGGAGTATTTGGTGCAAACAAACAGATCTCTGCACCGGAGAGAACTTAATTCGAGCGTCATACATCATGAACTTTGACATCACGATTAAATGGTTTTATAAAATGTTTTGATACGAAAAGATGTCACCTTTAAGTAGAGAAAAATGTTGAGTATTCCTCAGTATGATCTATATTTCTTTTTGAAGATGTTTAGAGCTGAAAGGTTGTTAGCTCTGTGCTAAAATGCATGAGTTAACGCCCTTCTTACCCCAAGCACGTCAGTTTAATGGTTTAATTACACCCTCCCATAAGTACACAAGTTTTATGATCGACTTTCATTTATCATCAAGTTACGTTAGTTGGAAAACCAAGCTTTATTTAATCATGTTAACCTCTGAAAATGTCAACGTCTTGGCTATAATTTTTGACAGGCATCTTCTTTGAGCTATTTAGATTGCTAATCTATTTAATCTTACTAATTATCTTTCATTTTTGTAATTTTTGTATTGGCATGGTTTGACCCAGTTACGTAATTTGGAAAACCAAGCTCTATTTATTCATGGTAACCTCTGAAAATTGTCATGAGGTGTAATATCTGAGCTATAATTTTTGACAGGCATATTCTTTGAGCTAATTTAATCTTACTAATTAAAGTCTTCGATTTTTTTATTGGCATGGTTTGGTCCATCTAGAGAAAGTTTGGTCACGTCACGGTTTAAAGGACATTTCATCTGAATCTAATACTACCTATTGCTCATCTAATCATCTCACCTACTTCGCCGTCATCTTGGTGAGTGATCGTTTTGTGTATTTATTTTCTTACTTAGATTTGCTCCTAAATCTCTAAATTGATTTGAAAATGTTCCCCTTTCCCAACTAAGTTAAGATTAGTGGTCTTGTTTTTGGTAGATAAATTATATCATACTCACTGTTCAAATGTATATCTTGTTGATATTAATATCATAATAATATATTCTCATCAATGATTGATCCTTTTGTTGTCGATTATGATGCTGATTTTGCTGATTATTAAGAAGATGAGGTTAATGATGATGATGATGATGATGATGATGATGATGATGATGTTGCTGTTTATGGTCCCGTTATGGGGTGGGGATGTTGGTGGTAAGCCCATTGGATAATGATGATGATGACTAAGTACTGAATGTAAATTAACATAATGAATGAGGAAAATGTCAGGCTTTCAAACCACAGTAATGTCGTAAAGAGTAATGCACTGTCACGCCAAAAAGCTTGGCAGTGATGGTATTGCAATTTAGTCAGTGAATAGAGTTTTTTTTTTTACCTCAGAATTTTGTCCAATCGAAATTATGGTGTAGGTCTATGATGTGTTACCTCTAAGCAATATTTGGGCTACGCAGTGGAGGTTTTGATCAAGGATGTCAAATTCAAATTCCGCAGATCAGGACTGATCATACCAAATCTTGAACTACCGTTCATATCCATTTTCATCATTCGTTATTTCTTCATTCAAGTTGATTAATGTTTTGCAAGTAAACCCTTCCTTCATGACAAACAAACAAAACAAAAACTTCCTTTCAACTGTATTTTCGGGACTGTAGATTCGTGTAGAGTATTTAATGTGACCTATTAATTATATCACGATATACAGCCAATACACCAAACACGATCAGATATAATATAGTTAGTAGGAAACGTTAGTGAATCCAGGGCATTGATTGAATGTTAAGGTTGATAAATCAATGGAAACATTTTAATTCCGCCGCGTTTCTCTCATTAATTCCTTGTTTAGTATAGAGATTGAGTGCTTACAATGAGTCGAGATACTGGCGTCGGATTAGATCCCCAGTCAACAATCCCAATACAATATTGTGGATCATACTTCATTATTAATTAATCACGGAGGTTTGGACGACCATTAGGCATACCTCATCGACTATGGTCAGGGTAATTATTGGTTTTCTGCCGCCATGTCCCAGGTAAACAGAAAAAAGAACTGAAACAGTAAATGGTTATCGCATGCATGGAACTTTTGCTGTCATGGTTATCCGTCAAGCGCTTGCGTATAGTAGGTGTAGGACTACAACAAATATAAACGAAATCTTGATAAGGCCTCTTTTGCAATATCCACCTGCAACTAAATTTACATTCTCCGTTCCAAAATTGTCTGCTATCTCTTTATCACTCGTTAATATATAACGTCATTTTATAATTAATTTTAAACTAAATCTCGAGTATTTGCTATCATCATCACTCCCCTATGTGACTTTTTCACTTTTTGAAACAAAAACGAGCAATGTAAAACAGCTGTATTCCATCATATAGTTCTGACGAGTACGTAACTTTTTTAATATATCTTTGTCTTTTCGCAGTTCATGTTGCGGGGAAAAAATGATTCTCTCTTTCTCTCTCTCTCTCTCTCTCTCTCTCTCTTTCACTTTTCATCCACGTCTCTATCCCTCCCACCAGTTCCCTCTTTTCATCTCATTTTCCCTTCTTTCTGCCTGTCTATAATTTATAGAGGAGACCGAAATAAATCCTTTGGAATCATAGTATAATAATTATTGTAAAAACAATCATTTATTCTCATCTCATCTTTATCCGTCAAGCGCTTGCGTATAGTAGGTGTAGGACTACAACAAATATAAACGAAATCTTGATAAGGCCTCTTTTGCAATATCCACCTGCAACTAAATTTACATTCTCCGTTCCAAAATTGTCTGCTATCTCTTTATCACTCGTTAATATATAACGTCATTTTATAATTAATTTTAAACTAAATCTCGAGTATTTGCTATCATCATCACTCCCCTATGTGACTTTTTCACTTTTTGAAACAAAAACGAGCAATGTAAAACAGCTGTATTCCATCATATAGTTCTGACGAGTACGTAACTTTTTTAATATATCTTTGTCTTTTCGCAGTTCATGTTGCGGGGAAAAAATGATTCTCTCTTTCTCTCTCTCTCTCTCTCTCTCTCTTTCACTTTTCATCCACGTCTCTATCCCTCCCACCAGTTCCCTCTTTTCATCTCATTTTCCCTTCTTTCTGCCTGTCTATAATTTATAGAGGAGACCGAAATAAATCCTTTGGAATCATAGTATAATAATTATTGTAAAAACAATCATTTATTCTCATCTTAATCTCTTATACTAATTTTTTTGTCTAATTTTATTATACTTGACTTATGCATGCATATCTATTTGTTTGTAATCTTAAGTAGGACGAGACAAATTTGTTTTCTTAAAATGTCACCAGTAAAAAAAAAAATCAGAGTTTGATATAAAACCGAATTCATAATCCTGCTGAATATCTAAATGTCAATAGTTCAAGAAATCCAAGTCTATTAACTTCTTATTTTATTATCTGTATTGCAAATTAATAGGGGGAAGACAGATCTATTTTTTTATTGCGAAAGTGCCGCAGCGCCAGAAATTTGACGGATACTAATTCTGAAACAGATTACGGGTTGATAGCATATCTGATTTCGCAGATTATTATCCATCAAGGGCAAAGTACGACATGATAGTCATATACTAAATAACTCCGGGAAACGGCTTATATCTGTAATCTTTAGCATCTTCAAGAAAACGTATATGAGGAGGTCCACCGATATTTGAATAAACATAAACCATTCCAACCAGTTGCAGCTTTTTTTTAGAGAGAGAGAGAGAGAAACAAAAATCCCTTCTTGATGAAAGTTTTATCTTAAAAAGATAAGGTTACCAGTGCAATCTTGAGGTCCGGTCGCACATCACAATAAAATGTATGAAGATAATGACAACTATGACTACAAAATGGGTCTATGGACATACAGGTATTGGATATCGGCATATCCTGCCGACTGTGTGTTAAAGTGCCTCCATAAAAAAGATAATAATTCATTATTTTAACTGACTGCTAAGAAATCAAGTACATGCTTGTAGATAAGCAACCAGTGGACCAACGGATTAAATTCCTCTCTGAGGGACTTGATAATCGAGGGTCAAAGCCGAATCAAAGAGGGCACTTGCGCATCGACCTTGTTTCGAAACCGGGACCTCCCGGTTACGATGCCACTGACCTACATGTACCACTGAGACTTGGCGCCTCGGATAAAAATACTTTTCCTGCATATATAGACCGCTTTTAGTATATACACTGTAGTTATCGGTATCCATGTACCTAATACTAGTAGTAATAACCCTTGAGTATCACATAACTTGTGGATACAGCTTATTTGGGTGTATACGTTTCATGTAAATCACCTCTCCACTCTCCAAAATGGACTTGCAAATGTAAACCTGAGCATGGGAGAACAAACATCTCTGTTTTATAACGGGGTTGTTTAAAGGTCGATTTTGGCTGCAGTATTTGAGTCATCAATGAGAAAAGAGCGATTATGAAACGTCTAATGCAAAGAATAATCTATTTTAGAGCGTTAAATGCTGCGAAGAATGTGCAGTTTGGTGATTTCTATCAATTAATGTTATTGTATACACATTCACGGGTGTAATGTGGATTGGTGTCCTGGGACTGAGAGGCTACAGAGCTACGGTATTATAGCACAACGTAACATGAAATAACCATGAATTTCTATTACAATCAGTGCTCCCGCAATTTGATGCTGAATTAAGATAGTAAGGAAAAAAATGTGCATTAAATGTGAAACATTACACTCACTTTTTACTCTGATATTCTAATTTTCCACAGTGCACTGTAAAAAATATATACCAAAAAAGACGTCGGGTAAAAAAAAGGGGGCTAATATTGTGTCTGACCAGCTTTTGGGCAATTATAGGCTTATTTTGGTCAATTTCTGCCACATTTAACTCAAAAGTTATCTTCTGACTACTTATAAAGGTATTTTACAATATTTGAAGCGGTCTGTGTCATTATTTCGTCGATGTATTGGGAATAGAGAACTCCTACATTTCTTAACAGTCCAAACAGCGGATTTCATTAAAGGCAATAAACTAATTGCCTAATTAATCAGAGGTGCTATCAAGAATGAATGATAAAGTAAAAACAATATAATTATGATTCCTTAGTAAAAGTTTGGTGAAATTTCGGAGTATACAAGTCATGTAAACATTAAATCTTAAAAGTATTGGCATACTACACAATTGAATTGTACATTAAAATATCAAGGTCATTAGGATTGGCAATCAAACAAAACAACCTTGTTTTCCATTAGTCTTTGTTGTTTACAATGTATGATTCATTAGTGAAAGGTTGGTGAAATATTGGGGTATACATTTTTACATTAAATCTTAATGGTGTTCGCACTCTACACAATCGATGTACATTAAAAGAACATGTTCATTATGATTGGCAATCCAGCAAACAACCTTGTTTTTCATTAGTCTTTGTTATTTTTTCCAAGATGTAGGTTAATATTTGGAGCGCAGTATATTTTTATTACCATCTAACTAATGCAATTAATATTAATGGTATGTCCTCTAAATGTGTTTGTATGGGCTCGCGGATTACATTGGATATGAAAGCATGATGTTAAAAGATGTATAGCAGAAATAGTCAAACCACCGTAGCTAATAGCTAATGGAAGCCAAGTTCAACAGTTTTTTTTTAATTCTATTTAGCTTGTGATGACGGTAAAACAGTTGCAGTATATCAATGTCGATCAGACAAGTGGCGTTCGACCGACCGCCCCCCTCTCTTTTTGTCTCTCTCTCTCTCTCTCCCTCCCTCTCGTTCTCTCTCTCTCTCTCTCTCTCTCTCTCTCCCTCCCTCCCCTTTTTACCTGTTAACTTACTGTTTAGTTTATCACAATGATAAACACTAGTCACAGTTATATTCAGAACCGAAGAACTGTATTAATTTTGTTAACGGAAGCATGGATGACGCTGTAAAAATTAATTCAAATATTACGTCAAAACACAACACAGGAGTCACCTACATGACGTATATCAACTAATTAATATCAGAAATTATTGTCCCTTTTTTCTTATTTTGTTTGAATTCATATAAAATTTGTATTTTACTTTCGGAAATGCCATGTATGATATGCTAATGCTGCTGTGTATTTTTTTTTAAAGATATTTATTGAAGAATGAATGAAAACTGGATTGAACTAAAAGAAATAATCAACAAATGTAATTTATTTGGAGAAATTATGCGCTTCTGTACAAATCATTAATTTCTTATCTAGAATTCAAATTATCAATATCATTATTTTTCAATGTGTTTTTATTTAGGACACTGGGTATTCTGAGGCGATCCCTGAAGAGCACCACCTCCCTCTTCAGATCATCTCTCATCTAGGTACTGCGTGCTCCATGTTTGGACTGGTCGCTACTATCATCACCTATTCCATCTTCAGGTAAGTTTATATGATAGTTCTATATGGTTTATATTCATACCTCTCTCCGTCTTTCGGCTTGTCCGTCAAATCATTACTTATTACTCTTCAAGTATGATGACAGTTCTATATGGTTTATATTTATATCTTGCTCCGTCTTCTGGTTTCTCGCTACTATCATCACCTACTCCATCTTTAAGTAATCTTATACTACAGCTCAGTCGTTTACATTCATTTCCATGTGCTGGTAAAATGTGTGAGGATCCATCAAAGTTCCCATCCTTGAAAAATTATACTGGTATTGTATTGTTTATGTAATGTTTTCCATTCTTCATATTCTCTTTTCATCCAATCTCTGAGGACATTACAATACTGTTTATTAATATTTAGTGATTATCTTGTTGAATGTTTTGTAGTTAACAATTTATGTTTTTTTTTTCTCGTATGAGAGTATAAAGATTACCTATATAAAACAAACAAATATACGAAAACGAACAAAACTTAGCCAAATGTCAGCACCTGGGTATCATCGGGTTATAATATATAATATATAATAATATATAATATGGGGTTTATGTGGTCATCAACGTGCGGTGACAGTGAGGAACGTTTGGATGAAATGTCTTTGAAATAATATCTCCATACCGCTTCAGTAATCGTGGTCTTTCGTCATGTTTACTGAGCTGCTAGATAGGCGGCAAAGGTATGAATATTCGTCGTAATCACGCTCTATTAGTTTGGGAACATCAAATGAATTAGTCTCAAGTTATGATGGAACAGTGCAGTTTATTCATTCTAAGTTTGAATGGGGTCTTTGTGCGATTTAAATTTTGGGAAAGAAAAATATTACTCGAAAGTCGATCTAAATGTCATTAAAAGAGCCAAAAGTAAGAATGTGGAATATTTCATCATTATATCTTATTTCAACACGGATGCCCTTGCTTCAGCCATATGGGCTGTTCTTCGGCAAGTCCGTCATCACGTGACAGATCAACTATTATTGTGCAAAACGCTATAATAGCGTTCTGAAAAATAATTGTTTTGATCTGGCATCATGAAATCGGTTGAAAAATGTTTCAAAAATTCGTTATTATGAAGTATTCAGTGGTTCCGAACTTATTGTGTACCTATTGTATTGGAACTTTCAATTGACTCACATTATCATTTTGTTCTAAAACATAGCTTAAATGAACTTATTATGTGCGAAATCATTGGACAGCACTATGCATATTCTGATTCTTTTGAAAGCTGATATTTATTTTTCTTAAAATAAACTCTTTTGAAATCTAAGTTTGTTGACCTCTACAGAACTTATGCTGCCTCAAAACACATTTGCGTTTTGGATAGACAGCTGTCAATGAAGGCACGTATATAGCCACGGTCAAACCATGGACTTACTACGATACTATTTGAGATTCCTATCTAACACTACTGTAGGTCAGGACTGGTCAGGACTTACACATGTCTAACTCATATTTCCTTTTAAATTAAGACCATAACTAAAGTGTAGAAAATAATAATTGCAAGCATAAAACAGTTCTAATTTGAGAACTACCCTCATCTTATAATATTTATCTTATTTATTTATCATTATATGTGAATAAAACAATATTTTGTTTTAAAGTTATGGGTTTATACACTAAGTAGGTCATTGGCGAATTAGCAACGTCACTTGAGTAGGAACCCTTTAGGGCACGGACGGTTGCTGACTATACTGACGTCATAATATGAATCAATCATAATAGAAAAATAAAAAAATAAAAACGGTAATTATAAAGCGCTTACCACCGAAGTCTCTAAGCGCTATAACAAATAAAATACAAAATACAATGATAAACAATTACATATTAAACAAACACAACAAAATACAAATAAACCTACAAATTACAATACATAATGTCTACATCAATGTGAACAGAGTAATAATCATTAAAAGCAATTTTGAAAAAAATTGTCAGATACTTTGGCTGAAGGAACACATAACCAGATATATCAAAACCCGAGAAGGCAAGCGGGTTCTAGATAGCAATTTACATTAGGTTGGCTAATGATAATGAAAAAAAGCAAAACCCACAATGCAAAGCAAAGATTCTATGAAACAGCCCTCGCAATTTCAATGAAAAGCCTACAGAAGAACGCCACAATAAGGGGACTCAAAGCTTGTGATGTTATTATATGTGTGATAATGGGCTTGCAAATGGTTCTTCATTTGGTTACTATTCATTGTAATAATTAAACTACTTTAAAATGCAATCGATTTTTGGAAGAGTGGTAAATAGATCCAGGAATTCCACTTAATTCAAATGCAGTTTTATATTCATTTTTAATTGCAATCTTGATCTTTTTTGTACGCATATACCAAGAACAAAATAAAATAAAACACTCTTCTCGTAAATCGTTAAAAAAACTCGGTTTCTTTTAATTATAAATATTGTGAGAATTGTATTACTTTTGTACACATTTTTTGATACAATCCTTTATTCAGTCATGTAAATCAATAATATATATGTATATCGTTTTCCTAAGATATACTCTAGTAGAGTGCCATATAATCACGATATTTTAATCATCGAAATCTTCTTTTGTTTCCGATCGGAGTGAGAGTGCCTCGTAATAATTTCTCCTATCAAGGCAAAGAAAATAAAATTGCGACTGCTCCATTTTATTTAAAAAAAGACTTACCCCAGGCAATAAGATTGCAATTAAACCTAATATGTGTGATAAAAATGACCTTGAACTATTAATGACGAGATTTGTTTCATGGTAAAGAAACGGTTTAGAATTTCCCAAAGCAATAAATAGGAGATGATCAATTTGAGGAGGGAAAATGAAAAGGCGATCAACTCTGATCCATCTTGACCCGCAGTATCAGTTGTGTATCCATACGTATTAATTGCACTTCGTGTGTGATAATAGAAAAGAAATCACCCCTCATAGATGGAACTTGGTTGGACAAATAATACAAATCGTGCTGGGCAAATTTTGACCCAATATGTTGTAAGTGTTGCGGGATCAAACACATCAGATTTCTTTTTAAATTACAACTCACATGCATACACCTTGATAAATCTCAAAATGAAAACAAAATAAAAGTGTTTTTCTCATATAAGTCAATAAAACATTAAGACATTGTTATCAGAAAAGGAAGAAATGTGTTTAGGAGATGAAAGGTGAGGATAGTTTCGAAATATAGCAAAATGTGGAGAAAAGGAATGTTTTTATCACGTGCGTTTTTGATGAGAAATTCTGTCTGAATTAGAAACACAATTATAGGAAACTATTGAGGGCACACAGAATCATAATAAGTATAGACTGTCTTTCCTTGCACTGTCTCATTTTGTTTATAACAATAATTATGTATTGAGGAGATTGAAGGGAAAACTCCCAGTGTGGATCAATAAAACTTGTCTATTATTCATCCATTCATTTATTGCCAAAATTAAAGTGACATTTCAATTCTGCTTGACAATAATTATACATTTGGTAATCGGAGCCAACACACAGCGAGAGCATGTCAAGGTTGACCCCGTTCGATACACCATATTTTATGGCAATAAATCGATCATAAAAATAAACACTGAGTCATACAGAATTTGTTTCTTGGTTATAAAATACGGAGTATGACAATAATCATAATGGCCATTTTAATAACAAAGACCCCACTGATTTTTCTTTTTAAAAAGCAAGACACAATAACCGACCGCATCATCAAGACATGAAGACCCATCTATTAGAATTCATGAGCAAGGCACATTTTCATTTTGGGGAATATTGAAGCATTGTTATGTCGCTTATCGGTCTGTCAACGATCTCGTGGGTGTGGTGCAAGCTAAGATGCGTGTTGAATTCTTTTATCGCAATTTTGGTCACAGTTTTGCTTCATTTGGTATAATGGATGATTATTCCCTATGACGGAAATAAAGCCTTGCTCATGAAGTCATCCATCGCATTTCGAATGGTAATCATGATTGATGTGATGGATTTTATAGCCCGAAGATTATCTGAGCTAAGTAGTTTTTGCACCTGTCGTGACAATGTTAAAGTTAACGATGAAAACACGATTTATCAAATTGGAACTACTGTAAAGTGCTCTAATTATGTGGGGGTGAAGAAATCGATTAATAAACAAGAGGCTAAAACTTATAACGACATTTCATCATTCTGTACAAGAACAAAAATGCGACTGTGCCTTATCATGAGCGATATTTCCTGACTTATCGAGATGGTACTTTATTCATGATAGTAAATTCATGTGATTTAAAACACGTCATTTTGCTCTCCGTACCGTGTTGAAAGACTCGGCGTGTTGAGACACACAGCGTTCCATAAGATAATGGGGACAATCATTATAAAGAAAATAATGTCCACATGTTCCAAATGCAAATTATTTCGAGAGAATAATACAGGCTTTATTTCAGAAAAGAATCACAAAGAAATATATATCTCGACCATGTTTTTTAGTGCGAAAAAAATGAGCTCTTTTTAAAGCGCTGTACAATACCACATTCGTCATCATCACCATAGAGATATAAATTAATGAGTTATATTCCAGAGGGCCTGTTAGTAGAACATGGTTGGTTAACAATTGGTAATTTTTGTTATCACACAAAGTGATCATATTTCTTCTTGTGGCGTTAACACCACTGTAATTCAGTTGATTATATTTGAAACATTTCATTTCTCACGGCCCTAGTTTTCTTTTCTTTTTCCAGGGTGAGTTAACCTCGCCGCAAATCTACACTTCTCTTTGAAAAATCCCTGCAGGCCAACCATCTTCTAAAATTACATTTTTCCTTTGGCCCATCGCCTTCCTTCTTTATCTACATCTCACATCAACTGTACACGTGACCCAGTTATGCCAACGAGCCTAAAGGGTTTTTGACGAAACAAAATACGACTATTTTCGAGTTGTCACAAAAGTGAATACCTTCTGTCAAACTCCACAATCACACTAATGATACATGGCATTATGACGTACATGCCAAACATCTTAACCTCATTTTTCCTCGTCATGTATGCACTGGCGGATTTAGGGGAGCAGCGCTTCCGATCAGTGCCCCCTTTCAAAGCCAATGTAACTTACCTTATAGGTACACACAAGAAAAGTTGTATCCCCTCCTTTCAAAGTTTGGATCCGAATTCAATTTGATTTTTGCTCTTTGCTTCTCCAAGATCTTTCGTGTAAACGTTGACAGTAACCACCTAAAATTGTGACACCCCCTTTTTATAACAAACACCTGGATCCACCCCGATCCGCCCCCGATGTCTTTATGATTTAAATCTTTCATTGGATAAATATACCTTTTATGTTTTGTTCCATTATAGAATCTTGCGGCGCACCTCCTCGGGTAAGATCCTCATCCATCTCAGCACCTCTCTCCTCGCCCTCAATATCACCTTCGTTATTGACACTATCTCCATGGTAACAGACACCAGACTGGGATGCAAGATAACCGCCATGTTACTGCAATACTTCGTCTTAACCACGTTTCTATGGATGGGCATGGAGGCAGTCAATATGTACCGTACCTTGGTTCAAGTTTTCCAGAAAAAAAGCGCCACACATTTTGTCTTAAAGGGAGCGGTGGTAGCTTGGGGTGAGACTACTTCTGATATTGTTTTTAATGTTCGTTTTCATTTGTTTGTTTTGTTTTGCTTTTTTCTCGTGTGTTCTCTTTCTCAATAAATTATGAGGCTCAGCTGCAATCATTATGACAGAGCTCATAATTGAGTCTCACCTACATGTCACTGTAATGAAAGCATAATATTTTTTTTTTTAAAGATGTGCAACAAGTGTAATAGTTAGTTGTACTTTCATGCTTTAAAATAGCAAAAGTGGAAATAAATTTCTTGCTTACGTCAGTCTTAGATAATTTAATCCATTATCTGTATAACTTTGTAATTTATAGCAAACTTTGAGATCTGGTAAAGGTCAACATAATTCGTGAGCTTTCTAATTTTTGTTGTCAGTTTAGAACAATATCCTCTGAAAAGTATTGCCCTTCAAATGTTCTCATATTCTGAACATGACGTGAAATAGTTGGTGTGTTTAAAAGCGTGTGTGTGTGGGGGGGGGGGATGCGTGTGTGTATGTGTATGGGTAGGTGGATGGGTGGGTGCGTGCGTGCGTATCTGTGTAGCGCCATATACTCGTTTCTGGGTGCAGTCCATGTGATTAAGGCTGACCCAATAGTTTTTCATTTCGATCCTTCCAAAAATCTCACATTATACAAAATACCTTTCATGTTATGTACTAAATACATAATCGACCGTTCCCAATTACTTCCAAACAGTTTCTCTTACATCGTATTGCATGACCAGCAGTCAACTTATCTTTAAGGGAGATTAATAAGATTGAGTCTTACTAATATCAGTGTTGTTTCTTAACAATGATGTCCATGATATGATATTTGAGCATAGTGTCGAATTTCTTTTATGCTTCGATCATTGTCTGATACGCATGAAAATAATCCGTAAAATCCAAATAAAAAAAAGAAGTCAAGGCTTTCTTAATTTGCGAATGTGAGGATTTCGTTGCCATCTTTCGTATTAGGTGTATGGTGCATTGTCCTAAAAACGCGTAATATTACACAATTCTTGTCAAATTAGAAATGAAGGAAAACAAAACTCTCTTCATATACATACGTCTGGGTATTCTGTAACTATCCTCCGTATTGGGTATAAGGTACATTGTCTTAAAGCTTAATATTTCCTCATATTTCCATGGACTAATTAATGTTCTTTTTGCCATTGGCCTAAATACAGGGACCACCCGGTATCGTATCAAATTTGAAATGGAAGAAGACAAAGCTTTTTCACACATAGTATGTCTAAGGATACTGTTACCATGCTTCGTATTGGGTATACAGAATTTGATCATGGAATGTTACTCAAAGACTCATTTTCTCTTGCACTTACAGGACTGCCGATTGTACCTATTGTCATCACCGCAACATTGGATATTGATCTCTATCGGAAGATACCTCTCAATGAGATGTGAGTAGCTCTCAATTTTTTTTCCAATTTGGCGCCGACTTTCCTTCAAAATAGTTGACCTTTTTCTCTCCCCCATCCACATTCCTTATTCTAGAATGTCAAAACCTCATTCGTGTCGTTTTTCTGAATGTTGAAGGAAAGCTTTCAGAATAATGATCTTTCGAGTAATTCGAGGAGAACACGAACGGGTACTCACTATGTATTGATCATTTTTTTCTGATGTTCGCGTTTCACATGTCACGTGACTGGGGCAGGATGGTTCGTTTGTTAGAACATTTCAGGTGTTTGCTTTTAACATTCAACTTCCATCAAGGATCAAGGGGGTGGTGAATCTATTCCTTCCTTAAAACAAACGAAAACAAGACAAAACAGAACATCCCGTGATGAAGATAGTGTTTCACACTTTCTCAAATATCGTGTGTCTTACCATGTGAAATCAACAGCTTATCAAAACATCAAAATAATATTCGTAGAAAATTAGCTATGTAAAGAGATTTGTATTACATTGTACTATAAAGGAGTCGTATCCAGGCCCATCCAATTCACATTGAAAATGTTTAAGAACTAAATACTATATTATGTACAAGATATGAAATTCTCTGCCACTGATCGACGTAATTTCTAAATCAATTTCTTTGTTCCGTTCACAGATGTATGCTCTCCACGTCAAATTCTTTTGCTTACTACGGTGGCTATCTCGGTCCGTGCTGCGTGCTTCTCGTGGCAAACTTCATAGTGTTTTCCATGATTCTCCGTACAGTGTGCGCATCTAAAAAGGATCTGCGTCAGCGCAGCATTCGCGTTCGTCGCACACAGATCGGCTGCGCGTTTAGCGTGACTTTCCTCTTGGGGATCACCTGGGTTCTAGGTTTCTTCGCCATCCAGGGCACAACCCTTGTATTCACCTACCTGGTATGCATTATCAATCCGCTCCAGGGCTTCTTTATATTCCTGTTCCGGTGCGCCCTCTACCCTGAGGCCTTACGATCTTGGACCATCTGTTGCACGAAGCACACGACCAACGTGGAGAAGCAGCAGCGCAGTTCATCGCAGGCCATGGGTCGCGGGAACACCATCAGCTCAGGGGGCAAGATGGCGAATGGCAAGAAGTACCGCAGAGACGCTGAGAAGCTGATCAGCGGCAGAAGTGGCTCGACGTCGAGTTGCAAGAGGAATTCGGAGTGCGCCATCACGAAGGTAACGGATATGACGTCGGTCCATTTCTTTGGCGGGTTGAAACATGAGAGCGTTGTTAATGTCAACTCGAACAATAGCAACCGACGTACTGACATACGATTTATCAACATCAAGGTCAATGATAGCGAAAGTGAAATCAAAACCTGCTAGGTTTGTATTTCATTAAGAAGAAATGGACATGCTTTAAATCTTGTTCAAATTATTGATCGAAAGTCCTCTTAATGAAAAAGTTATAATCGCCTATCTCTTATTATGCAGAGTTGCGATTGATATCAATTCCAAGTAAAGTTGCCATCGGTTCGAAACACGATCAACTATTTTTTCGTTATTATTACATGAAATCATAAGATCAATATGGACGTCCAGTTTCATACGGGAAAAACAGTCATTTTAGGGAAGGGAAGATAAGTAGCCTTAAACAACAAAAGAGCCCTTATTATGTGGCAGATTCAAAGAAGACACTACTTTTTGTCGTCATGTGATTCTGTGCTCTCAAAAAGTTCCAGAAACATGCTCCCATGCATGCAATCTGAAAATGTTTATTTTATATTTGCTTCTACTAGCGTTTTCATAAAGATCAAATGGAAATACCTATTGTGAAAATGCAGATACACTAGCGAGGTCTATACTTCAATGGACCACGTCAACCTTTTTTTTTAAGTTATAGACAGCAAAGTGATAATTCGAAGGCTGTTGTACAGATAAGCATATAATGTGTCAAGAGTACAGTCGTGTTGATTATCTGAAAAAGAAACAAGCTATATAAAAAATGAAAAAAATCCTAACTAAACGTCATTATCAAGCTGTAACGATATTCATCTTTTAATGAGGTCATTGCTGTATTCACGTTCAATGAGAAACAAGGTGTTGATTAAAATACGTTCCGTCATGATTTGGAAAGCGTAATGACATAGCACCTGCTAATTGAATGCCCATTACACCCATGACGTCAGTTTGATTGTCTTATTACTTGCGCTTATCAAGTCCATGAATGAAAATTTAGCCCCACATGCGAGTAAAGCCCATTGCACGCTATTCGGCTTACTTCGAATCATCGGATCATCGCGTCCGGTCGGGTGTTCGAGTTACCCGACCTTTCGTAAAAATGAAAGCGGAAGATGACGCGAACCTTCATATATTTGCTGTAGGGTGTTCACATAGTGTCGGATGGTTCGGACCAGACCATTTGTAGACATTTCGAGAATAAAGGGGCAAGTTTTCACAAAAGGTCGAGTTACGCGACCACGTACCTGTCGCTATGACCCGATGATTCGAACTTCGAAATAATCAAGACCGTTATTCAATCCTTCTGTAAAATGAAATAAGATCGTAAAATGTGCGGTGTGCTGATTGCAACTCAATGTTTGCTCTGCTCATTAAGCAATTATTGTATGTACCATCTCACTCTCACATGAAGAGTCAGAGTCTGCCTATATACGCCGTACTACGTGAGCCAAAATAATGACGTATTGTGCGCAAGAGAATGAAATTAATGATCGCACTGAATGTAATTATATTTGCCTTACAAAATTAATGAATACGGTTTGTGCTGCATGCAAAAAATGTAAAAGCGACATAAAAAGATTTTTCTCTTTTTGATAAGTCGATATAAAGAAGAAATTGTATGTGTCGTTTATGTTTATACAGTAATTATCGTAATGTAGATTTTGATAACATTAACAATATTTTAGGAGATTACAAGAGTTGAAATAGCAGGGTTTCCATGGCAATGGAAAAACATAGAAAGTCATAGACAATAGATTCTTCTGGGAAGCCATGGAAATTATGAGGGGAGGCGGAGGCCATCATAAACATGTAATATTATACTGGGTAGTATTAGTACGTCGCTTGAATGCCGGAACCCATACCAGAATGGGAATTATCTGTTCATGGCTAAAGGCAATACAAGGGTTATGGAAAGACATGGAATTGGATCTCATATTTCTATGGGAACCTTGAATAGGTATGTTTGAGAATACAACAAAAGGAAAGCATTTTTATGACGTGCACTCATTTGTACCCTTTTCTGAACATTTCACTATTACACGTCTTACTAGCGGATGCCATGTATGAATAGATGTATTTAATATGAAAAGAAATATGAGATAAGGTCGTTCATTCATAGCTGGCTATTGTGAATATAGACCTATGTATATTATTGTCCTGATATTGTATAGATATATTGTATGTACATGTAAATATCACAATGCATATCACTGTTATATGTCATGAAGCCACCTTAGATATACATGCCTTGCCTCGGTGTACAGCTTTTTTATATATTTTGATGCAATGCGACAACTATATTTTTACTTTGGCTATCAGTCTTGTAGGCGATGTATATGCGTGTAATTTGTTGTATCGTTTGTTTGTGTTAAAATGCACCTGTTGTACTGTATGGAAATATACACTATTGTCCTTAAAGATGAAATATTTATTTCTTACCTCTTTTTTTTAAATGATTGTGTCAATACGATTTATGCTTGGAAGATGTAGTGAATGCCTTCTTAGAACTTCATCTATCATCCCAAAGAGTTGTAGAAATTGATTAATTAAGTTCTGAGAAGATATCAAGTTTATCTATCAAGAATAAACCATATTGTCACAATTATTTTATAAAAAGAAAGAAAATAATTCCAACTTTAAGGGCAACGGTGTTTATGTCGAAAATCTCCATTACAAAACGTTGTTTGTTACATGACTGGTACTTCACTGTAGATGTAATGAGCCGTCACCCTATTTTGTATATCACGGAGACAGAGAATATTTCTATGCTGTATCGAATGACACAAATTATATTGAAGCAAATTTTAATCTGTCATTGTTTTCTTGTTCGTTGTTTTTTTCTGGTTTGAATATAATGAGTTGATTGACAGGGTGATTAGATGGTGGGAAAAGTTTTATAGTTGATCGATTGAATGAGTAATTCTTCTAAATTAATTGGTTGCTTGATTACTTATTGACTTAAGTGATTGGTTTGCTGATGTATTCCTGTTCTTAGATAAATTGATTGATTGGTTGGCTTATTGCTTATTCTTTCTTTGGTAGACTGATTGATTGCTTGTTCTTTCATCGATATGTTGATAAATTGAGTGAATGGTTGATTATTTGGCTAATTGATTTTTTTTTTTAATGATATTTTGATAAATTTATTGAGTGATTGATTGATAAATTGGCTGATTAAGATTGCTTGTTCTTTCATTTATGAATTGAGAGATTAATTGTTTGTTCTTTCATTGATTGATTGATTTGTTCATTGACTTATTCATTTATCCATTGGCTCATTTATTAATTCTTCTGTGTATATATATCTTTATTGATTATTATGTGATTGCATATTTGATTGTTGAATTGATTATCGGATTGAAATACAGACTTACTGACTGATTGCATGATTGATGAATATCTATTTGATTCGATCTTTGATTGATTGATTGATTGATTGATCGATCGGATAAAATTATAAACATTAGTTCCACACTACTGAAGAAAACAACAACTGTGACACAAATCATGGACTTAATTTCGAGCAATTTTATTGCTAATTTAATCCTGGATTGCGTTCGTTTCGTTGAAAAATCACAGAACTACAATGTCAAGGCAAGAAAACGCTTTTTACTACCCACCCTGCTTTCATAAAATCATATAAACAAACTGAAAATTGCCAAGAGCATATTGTCAAATTTCGGCCAAATTTGGTAAAAATGGTAACAATTCCATACACAAGTAAATGTTACGAACGAAAATCTAATGTTAACAAAAAATATCATAAATTCCCGTATATACGGTCAATGCCGTTAAAAAGAGCTTACAAAACATATCTAGTCTTAATACTCTGTTAATTCTTGAAAAATGTATTTTCATATTTTCCTATAGAAATTTTGTAATTTTAAGAGTAATATTAGACGATTTTGCTAAGTATACTAAGTATTTAAAATAATACATATATCACATTTTTTCTTCAAACTTAAACAAACATTCGTATGTAAATATGACTAATCTAACAAAAAATACTGACAATACATTATTATAGGACGTAATTGGTCGTCAACATCTTTGTTACTAGAAATGACATTGCACACGACACCAACGTCACGCTTTTACAGACACCATCTTTTTTGCAAAACATTAAAGTCACACACGCAAAATGAACTATCATTAAAACCGTGCTTTAGATCATCTTAAACAATTATGTAATCACAATTTTAGCGGACATTATCATCAATAAATGTAACTGCTTAATAAATGGACACGTCATATGCACATCAAAAGAAATGGTAAAACATTAAGAAAAGCCTTCTCACGAAATCACATATTTCGTAAAGCTACGTGAGAT
Source organism: Strongylocentrotus droebachiensis (assembly GCA_035222895.1). Classification (NCBI taxonomy): domain Eukaryota; kingdom Metazoa; phylum Echinodermata; class Echinoidea; order Camarodonta; family Strongylocentrotidae; genus Strongylocentrotus; species Strongylocentrotus droebachiensis. The sequence goes on from JAVYIG010000002.1 coordinate 155,091, forward strand.
GACACTGGTTATCGCATAACCTTTAACACTTCTTTGAAAGTTTGCACAAACCGAACATAACAACACAAAATGCTTGCACAAAACCAAATTTGAAATGAAGAGATAGAGATAGGACACACTCATTGAAAGACGAAACGCACATAAATGCAAATGTATAAACTCACAATTAGTTCAGTCATTCAGTTCAAAATTATTTTTAAAAAAACATCCACATGGCTTCATGGAATACACACGAGATAGCTAATAAATCACAGTTTATGAATTAAAAATAACAATTATAACAATTATAATAGACAAACTCGACAAAACTACATTTCAGCTTGTGTGTATCAATTTGTCACCAGCGAAAAGAACGTAGGTCTATAGTACAATGCGTATTAACACAAATTATAAAAAGTGGTGCAATTTGTAACAGCGGTTTAACGCTGGCGTTGAATAGTTCATGAGCTGTTTGAAAACAGATTCAATATGAGGCCAATATTTACAGTTTTAATACAATTTTTACAAGTTAAAAAATAGTTCAAACATTATCAATACTTTACAAATCGGCTTTTATCTATGAATAAAAGTGAAAAGGTCTAGATCAAGCTGAAAAGGGTCTATACTTTAAAAGCTCATTTTCGAAATATAAATTTATACGTTATGTATTTCAGCTGCGTATTTGAAAGTAATAATTTAAATATTTTCGTTCATCATAATAATATATTATAACATATATACAATTAGATCTCAGGCCTGTCAGATCATTTAAATCAGTTGTCTCTTCCAAGAATTCCAATCAAACAACTACTCCTCCGAGTGTCATCAAACCTTATTTTGTTAAATATAATTTGTCAGGATCATCACGTTCATGGTTTTTGGACTCTTGAGGCAGAGTTTGGTGGCTGAGGACGGATTTTGAAACCTGACATCTTGCTAATGATATTCGGTAACCTGCGATGGGAAGGGAAAGAAAAATGAAGAAAACACGTAAAAATGTGAAAAAACAGTGAGGACAATGACAGAAAACGTACAAGGTTTTGTCAACCAACTTGTTAAACACTAGAATGTATACAAAATACACATTAGGTAGATAGGGGCTATCTAACTTGCATCAAATTAGTCAATAGCTGCACTACTTTCAATATAACCCCTCCCCTAAAAGTGTTACTCTGCCCCCCCCCCCCCCCCCCCCCCCCCATCACCACCACTTTCAGAATCATGGATCCGACCCTAGTCTAATGGAATTTTTGCTTCCTACCATGATAGTGAGGCACAAGATATAGACGCCAGAGGATTTTCTGTCCCAGGTCCTCTGACTACTTTATAGTCTATAGTCATATACATTGGACCTACTTTGTACTGGTCCTGCTGAGTAAGGCTTTCCTCATGGCTGATGACGTCAGACCACGTGATGACATGCTCTGATGGAGTTTGTGGTAGGTACGATTCAGTGGCAAGCCTGTCATGGATGTAAACAAAAATAATATGACATTATGTATCGCTGATAAAAGAAAAGAGAAAGGTTGGCTGAAGAGTTTATAGTTATTATATTCGTTACCTCGAAGTTATCTTCGGAAGATAAGAAGTGTTGACATAGAGAACGAGTTGAATAATGTTTGAATCTTAAAACAATGGCATACCTCTAACATCGGCATCTATGTTAACTTTAGCTTCTTTTAGGATCATACTAGGGTATAACAGAAACAATTCACTTGTACGCATCATATAATCTTCGAGAGTAATACTTCATGAAAATGTAGGAATTCAAGCTTACTGACCTATTGGATTCATATCTCGCTGGACTTCGGCGGATGGTTTGTTGTATTTCTCAGCGAAGTCGAACGGGTTGTCGATGATGTTATCATGCATTGAGAGGAAGAGAGGAATGTAGGCCATGTAATCCAAGAACGATACCTGTAACAAGAAACGTAATTATAATGCGTATGAGAGGTTTTGAAAAATTGGCATATCTTGTGCTTGACCAAAAGTACCCGGATGACCAGGCTGAAAATGTTCAATATCTCAAGGGGTTGCGAAAAGTATCCGGATGGCCGTGCAGTACATTTTCATTATGGTTTAACGTATAAAAACTCTGCTGAAGAATAAAAGGTATGTCTAAACTTTTAGGGGTTCTCAATTCAAGGTATCAAGATATTCTAGATATCAAAGCTTCCAACAATGCTCTAAATAAATTGTGACTTTGAATCACGTTTCTCTCGTACAAAAGGTTTAAATTTAAACGCAGCCGCCCCCCCCCCCCCCCAAAAAAAAGGGACACAACTTTATATTCAGCCAGTCGGGAACGTTTAGGAGTTGTGATTGAATGCAACGTTTAAGATATTAAGGAGGTAGCATCAGTTAAATTTTATTCTCCACAAAGTTTTCAAATTGAAATATGTATTTGAAGTTTCATTCATAATATATGAATCGTAAAAGATCTTAATCATGAGACACAACGATTGGTTAGTTCGTTGTGACATTATTTTCAAGCTGATCCTATTTTCTAAGAAATGCAAGATGAATGACAGATTCGCATGATCATGATTGTTGTCATTGAAATCATTCAAATAAAAGTCTAAAGTGGAGAATGTCATACCGTATTGTATTCACTTGGGTTCATCTTACTGATGATGTATTCTTCTTGGGTGCGATTGAGACCCCCTGCTTTAAGCTCGATCCGTAGAGTCTCAACTGTTACGTAATTATCATCCCTCGACGAGCTGACATTGCAGTAGAACATGGACTATGCAAAAGGAAAGGCAAAATAGTAGAGATTAATGAATTCACCAACACTTACATTTTAACAGAAATATATAGATCCTGCAAACAGATTGTAAAATCAGACTCAGTGTCCTTCTTTGAATATAGCTAAAAGATGAAGAAAAAAATCAGAACATGTAAATATTTGCCCCAACTTAAAAAGAATGATGATTGAGGACTAATATAATAACTACATACAGAAAGATCAGCGGTCAATGTCGTGGTCAGATTTTTTTTTTTTAAGAACCAAAAGGACTGGGTGAATGAGGGTCCATTATCAGGCGCGGCTATAGAAGATTAGTTTCGAGTAGTGGTGCTTTGGGGCGTGGAAAGGGAAGGGGATTTGGCCGGTTCTTGTATTCAATTTATTCTTGTACCTCGCTTATACCCAGAACAGGAACTGATCATGGTTTCGAACCTAATTAAGAAATTAATTACAACTGGAAAATAATTCTTAAAACTATAATACTCTTTTTTTTAGGATTGGGGATTGATGATAAACCAATGATTATCCTTTATTAAACACACTTTCAACATTATGATATGATATACATACACTGTACAGGTCCATCTTTCGCTGGATATCGAGTAAATCACTCTGATCAATCAGAGCTTGTCCAATAGAACTATTATTTAATAAGAACAAAATATGAATTAGAGTAGATGGAGCAGAGCAAAGAGACAGAGATGAAGAGAGAAATGGGTTGAGTTGACGATAAAAACATATTTCTTTATCCTGGAATGACATGTTCTTGTGCCTCTTTCTTAATGGAAACTTGCATTATTGTCTAGTTTTGTCTCAACAATGACTCTTTGTCTTAGGCCAAATTCAATTACAAAACTAATAAAGTTATGTTTAGAACATAGACAAAATTGATCGTAAAGCTAGCTTTGTGTTACATTATGTACCCATAAACTTGCTGCATACCTTCATTTTCAATTTTTATTAACTTTCAAGTTATATGCAGTTATATTTATCACCAAAATAATAGAATTACAAGTTTTAACGAGTACTAAAGGTGCGGTTTTTTAATAATCGAAATCAAATTATAGCTTATTATAATTATTGATATATATACTCTGTGATAGAGTATAATATATTTATGTACGGCCTTAACTAGTCAAGCTTCAATGTCAATTTTCAGATTTTCAGAAGAAGAAGATCTATTCATTCATATCCATGTCTATTTATCGGAAGAAAGATTGTCATATACATTATGGAGTCTTTATATCAAAAAAGTGCATGATGTACTTACTCCATTGCAGTCATCCGTTCACATATTGCTCCAATCACCGCAAACATTTTGAATGTAATGCGTGAATGATCATCGAGGTCAAGAACCTTCATATTAAAAGAAAATAGGATTTATAATCAAATGAATTATTAAACGCTCAAGTTGTCAAATGCTGCACGTATTTTTGACATTGATGAAGGTTAGGTTTGGATTCAAGGTGAAAGTGATATGAATCCCTGCAAATCGGATTAATGCAACTCTCATGTTTCAGAATAATTAAAGAAATGTAGATGCCTATGCAATCGTACTCTAATCATGTAATTTGTAAGTATTGTGGTTTTGTGGGTTTTTTCTTTTGATGTATAATAATTACTCAACATTTCAAAACCGTCTTGTAAAATGAAATTTCACAAGAACTTAAGGTAATAGCAATTAGATTCAAATGTCCCCAACTCAGTTTCTTCAAGCCGTGTGAAACAGCCATTCTAAAAATACCTGAACATCTCTCAAACAGAAATAAATTTAAACCACAAACAAATTTTTCTGTCAATTCTAGTGATGTTTCTCGAGGCATAATAAATTCCGGAAGGCTATAATTTGGCAGATTAAGAAAATATTTTTAGGCCAAATAAACATTATAAATTAAGAAAAATATATATCGACAAACCTTGAGAACGTATTCCAGTTGTTTTGTTTTCAGACTGCTTAAACTAGGTACACCATTCAAGGCTTCTCTCATTGCCTTGAATATAAAAATAAAGTAACAAACAGTTCTTATGAATAGAGTAAACATTGAAGACACAAAATGCATGGCAAGATGAATTCTATCGATGCGTAAATGACATAGGACATAAAATAGATTGGACATTATGACATTGATAGTGTGTCATACACTGCAAGTATTATGTGATGAAAGTTAGAGAATACAAGATGTAAACAAAAATCTCCTTTGCCTTTTATGTCTGAAGACGGAGACAGAAAGTACATTCACTGTGGATAATGTTCTATTGTTGAAAGGACAAGTCTACAGGCGCGTTGCAAGTGTATAGCATTTCACAAAATTGCTCTAATTCTATATTTAGAATTTAATAAGGAATAGTTACTCATCCAATCGAGATCAGAGAATAATTGTACACTCTCTCTCTCTCTCTCTCTCTCTTTCTTACTTTTTTTTCTCTCTCTCTTTCTTTCTCTCTCTCTCTCTCTCTCTCTCTGAATCTTTGTCTCTCCCCCAATAACCGTCCTTCTCCATCTCTCTCCCTCTCCTTCTCAAATGCCACTGCCTTTCATTAATTCATGCACCGATTCATTTACTCCATAATAGAGATAGACCTATAGATTCTTACATCTAGTGTCAATACGCATGTTCTGTCTTTGTCTTCCACGGTGAATGACCTCGCCATGGGATCAAGCTTCGACTTCTCTACCAAACGATAATGGTTCATGTAGTCGATTGTGGTTTCTGAAAATAAGTATAAAAGATATGTAGGAATTTGAATAAAGCATAATTTCCAAAGAAGTCAGTGACAGTGCTTAACGATCGGGGCTTCACTAATTAGACAAGACTTCTTGTTTATAATCCTTTTCGGACATTATTTTATTTTTTTTAAAATTCTATTTGCATCTTTTATTATTTGCATGTTTGTGTATTTATATATTATCATTATCTGCGTTATGTACCTTTTTTTTATTAATCATGATTTTTTTTTTAAGGAAAAAATATAATAGTTCAAAAATTACGCATCCAAAGGAAGTCTGAATATAAAGTTAACGTTTGGTGATATTTGTCTCTTTTTTGCGCCTTGGACACTGCAGAGTTCCCTCCCATTGACCTTGTATCGATTTCATACAGAAAGAGTACCAAAGTTTGCATAAAGTTAATGTAAAAGGAAGATTATTAACTCTGAATGTGCCAGAAATTCTGATTACGGGACTAATTTGCCATTTTAGTGTATACTTTTCTGTATTGATATATCCATACTTTAGTCTAGTGCATTACCTCTTTCATCTACGGCCCTTGCGCTTTGGCTGCGTTGTGCTGGTCTGTTCTGTTCATCAGCCTTGAGCTCGGAAGCTGTCTCTAATACACGCTGAAGATGGGTATTCATCTCATTAGGGTGCCTGCGGAACTCCTTTAGAACTCGGCGCACTCCAACAGCTGAAAAGGTGCAATACTTATGTGATTAAACAAGGAAGACAAGGCGCTGGTTGCGATCATCAAAGTGCTGCCGAAAGTCCTAACAACCACACCACCGGAGAGTCGTACATTGATCGAAAAGAATCAGTGGTACAGGCTACCACATCTCCAGGTTATATCCAGGTGGCTCAGAACACCCCTCCATTCCTGTAAAATACAGAGGTACTTTCTTCTTCTTCTTCTACTTCTTCTTTTCCTTCTCTCCTTTCCTCCTCCTCCTCCTCCTCCTTATTCTGTTTTCCCTTCTTCTTCTTCTTCTTCTTCTTTCATTCTCTTTCTTCTCCCTCTTCTTATTCCTCTTCTTCTGGCTTGCCTGCTTGCTTGTCGGAGAATTCCGGAGTGAAAAGGCACTCCAATGTGTGCTGTATTTTTTTCATTGTCAGAATCATCTGCTTTGATTTAACATTAACCATACAGTAACTATATATTTACTTCATGGTCCTAATTCATGAGAGCAAGTTAAAGATTTTTTCAACTCACCTTCGATTTCATCCTCACTCGGTACAACCGGTGTAGTGCCCCTCGACATGTCCATATCGGTGATCCATTCCTTGAGATCCGAATCATCGTACCGTAACGCTGTCGGCACCGTCATCAGGTTACCCTCGTCGTCGACCTCGATGGTCTCGGCGTCGGAGTCATCATCGGCCGCGATGGTGCCATCGTTCTTGACTCGGACATTGCCTCCCTTGAGGATGCCGAGGTTGCGGTTAATGAAGAGCTTGAGTTTGGACACCTTGTCCATTCGGGAATCGCGTTCGGCTTTGATGATGTTCCGATATTCAGCTGTTGATGAGGATGACCAAGAGGACCAAAATCAACTGAATTGTGTACACAGTGCAGAGCAACTAATCAGCACCCAACGGATGGAAAAGCATAGGGCCTATGATCTGAGTTTTGGGAGAATATTTGTTCCTCACAGTTTCTTATGATGGTATTTAATAATCGTTTGTTTGTTGGAAATCTAAAGTGGACGAAATGACGATATAATATTAAGAAATCACAGGAAATAAGACTATGCTAAGTTCATTTCCCATGAGCCTTTTGTTCTTTGTTCTCTACAGATAACTTTATATAGTTAGTATAATATTATCAGTGGCGTATTGGTTTAGCAAAGTGGGACGGTCTTAAGTGGATGAAATGCGATAGAACATGCCATGTGTGAAGGTTTTGGGAAAGGTTTGAATCATATTATTTTCATATTAACATCTCTCTCTCTCTCTCTCTCTTTCTGTCTCTCTCTCTCTCTGTCTCTCTCTCTCTCTGTCTGTCTCTCTGGCGAAATAGTACTACAGAGGACAATATTATTGCATAATCTTGACTCACCAAGGGGATCCTCATTAGCTTTTTCTCCTGCCTTTTTTAGTTTCATCTCTTCTTCCCTTTTCTGTTTCTCTTGCAGTAACTTCCATTCCCTTGAAAGTAGAGATAGATATAGAATGTTACAAAATCTGATGTTTGAATTATTGTGTGTTATAATCAGATAATTGCAATATCAGTATAACAAAAATTGTTCGCATGAAAAATGGAATTAAATCGTAAACATTCGTTCCTCTAGGCCAATCTTCAAAAGGATAGAATTGAGAAGATTGTTTTGTTAATGTAACTGGAACATTGCCCATTTATAATGAAAATTCAACACAACACAGGTCAACTCATTTTAATATCTTCTCTAATCTTTCTTGTTGGAATCTTTCTTCATTAATTAGTTCAAGCTAACACGTTTAAATAGGTATTCAAATTGACAATAAAAAAATGGATAAAATAAAAACAAGCATATCTTTCGAATTCCAATGAACTCCGAGTCATTTTCAGTGGCGGATCAAGGGGTCAAAGGCGCCACGTCTCAATTTCCAATCTTATTTGATATACACATCGACAATAAAAAAAGAAAATATCCCCTCCCCCCTACCAGAGAACCACGGATCCGCAACAGATTCTGTTGGACGGTTAGCATCATACTTACGTCCTCCAGTCCGCGCCACGCCCATCGTTCTTCTCAACCTTATCAGTCAGGCCTCGCTTGCTTCCTTTGGCGTAATCCACCATACTTCTGAACTCTTTCCCATCGGCGAAGGTCACACCCCTAGGTGACCTCCCATCGTCCGACGATAGCGGGTCATCGCGGCCTTCTCTCTTTCTACGCATTAACAGAAATAACTATGGTATGAAGTCTATGATTTCAAACAATTCAACGGTTTCAGATAAAGACAAACTAAACAACATTCACGTAAGGGTGACATTATTATTACCTGTCTTGAATAATCTGTTATCCGAAGTAGTAGGCAACTGCATCTTAAACTCATTAAAGCAAAACGAATATTTTGGGAGTTTTTAATCTGATTCTCCTCCTACCGAAACACACTACAATGTTTGTTATAAAAAAAATACATTATGCGAATACACCAAATTTACAAATAATCACTAAGCATTAACAAAACTATAATGGTAACACAATACTAAGCACATGAATACGTATCTCACAGCGCGCCAATGGTTCTGTACAGTGTAACATCTACTCTAGATGTGAGATCATTTTGTTCTCTCTCTAGTTTTCGGTAACATCTTTGTGAGAGCTGATTAGTGCAGGAACTTTAATTTCAATATTTATATTGCACTTATAAATAAAATAATATACGATGTAATCATGTTGCTTCCAAGTTGACTCTATTGACAAGTATGTGATTGATGGTACAAAAACTAATAGCCCATTGTATAGCTTTGTCACTGTGTTGTCTATGAATTATTGTTCAGACAGTACTAGTATCAAAAGTAGTCAATTGTCACCAGTGATAAACACCATTAAGGCTCACATGAAACTAAATATTACAATCAATTAAAAATCATTACGTTTGTTATGGGTTTATTCCTTACCTCTTTTCCATGACTTTTGACACCGCTTTCATAAAGTTCTTTGACTTCTGTTTGGCCTTTGAAAGCTTCTTTTTCAAGCTTGCTTTCTTCTTCTTCCTTGTTTCTTCATCCAGATCTTTATCCTCCTCATCTAGAGAGAGATCACTGCTGTGGACACTGCTTACTATGCTGGCTGAACTCATCCGATCCATTTCTCGGTCAATCTCTCGCTTTATTCTACAGAAAATATAAGGAGAAAATGTTTAATAGAGAGGTCTTAAGACAAAAAAGTTCCTTTCGTCAAAGTGGGTCTATATGTGATTTAAAAATATGTGTGGTGCGTTAGCCAGGGATGCAACATAGGTCCAGCCATAAGGTCCATTGATCAACATGTATAGAGGGTGTCATTCTACGTGAACTCAAGATGAGGGAACAGAGCGACCGACTATTTAAAAAAGTGGGTGCAGGATGGAAGTCATATAGTATTTTCTTTCCAAATTCTCGTTTCCTGACCTCCTACATTTATTTCCCACTCTCTCTCTCTCTCTCTCTCTTTTTTTTTCTTCTCTCTCTCTTATACTCACTCTCTCTCTCTCTCTCCCGCTCACGTGAAGGCAAACTCAACTCAAGTTGGCAGGAAGGTGAAAGAAACAGAATGGAAGTCTTACTTATGCCAGTAAAATCCTGTTATCAAACAAAACGAAGTGGTAAAACAGTGTTTTTGTATTCCGGATTATGGTTTATATTTCAAATATGAGGATAACTATAAAACAATAAACTGTCGAGTTTCCATGACGTCAAGTTTGTCAACTTTTTTATCTTTGTAATCAAATTGGTAAGGCTGTAGAACATGTGAGCACTGAAATTGACAGCCCCCCCCCCCCCCCGCAAAAAATTCAAACACTTGTACCTCTTTTTCTCCTTCTCTTTCTTCTTCTGTTTGCTCTCTCTTTCCCTTTGATCATTCTTTGCTTGTTGTTTCTTCTCTGTTTTCTTCTGCTTTATTTGTTCCTTCTTCTGTGCTTTCAATCTCCTTCTCGCCCCATCGCTGAGGGCACTGTCTATCACAGATATTTCATCGCTCTGAACTGTACCGATAGTGCTTACAGCACTGACAGGACGCTCCCTGTAGGAAGAGGAAATAAATGAATTAATCAATGAATTAATGAATAATCAATTAATAAATTAATAAATAAACAGATAAATATATGGAGTATAGATTTTAAAAAAAAAAAAAATTAATGAACAAATAATTAAATACATAGATAAATAATAAACGAATGGATGAATAAGGGTGACAACATCACTCAGATTTGTATTTACAATAAATCAGATTTTATCATAAAGGTTTTTTAATTTATACGGTGTTATCTATATACACATTTTATATCTCAATGAAACTGAGGTGATATAAAATATGAGCTGTCAATATTTTATTTTGAGTTATTTAAACCAGGGACCTGTTTCACAAAGCCTTCTTTCAATGACAAATGACACAAATCAGTGACAAATCTGCTGATAACCAATTAGAAGCAAGGATTTCACTAGCTTATAACAAAAACTGTCATTTGACATTGATGACAAGTTTGATGAAATGGGGCCCAGGAGTGTCGCTACGGGGTTACACCCCCTCATTTTAAGAAAAATGCCCAAGAGGAGCAATTTAGAATTGTATGGCCTTGTCGGCAAATCCCACCGAAATATTATATTTTAAAAACAACGGGCTTCTTGAAAAAATTCCCGGTTAATTTGTCATCATATTCGGTCAGACGCCCACATCAAAAATATCCTTCTGTTTATGCATTAAGGGATGGAGAGAATAAGAATCCAGTAAAATAAACAAATGTTACTATTCACCTTTTCTTATCTCGACGGCTCTTCCGATCTTTCTTTTTGCTTGTCCCATCGTCCGAATCTGTCTCCTCTTCACTCGAACTACCTTCTTCCTTTCTGCCTAGTTTCCTCTTCCCCCTGTCTCGCTTCGCCTCTCTTCGATCTTCCTTTTCCTGATGCTTTTTCTCCTTTTTCTCCTTCTTCTTCTCTACTTTCTCCTCCCTCTTCTTTCTGTTTTTATCCCGCTTCCCCTCTCTTTCTTTCTTTCGTTCCTGATATTTTTTGAGTTGCTTCTCCGCCGCCTTGTCCTCTTTTCGTTCCTGTTTCTTCTTTTTGATAGCTCTCACTCTCTCCTCTCCCTAAAAATGAGCGTAATTTAAAACTGATGAAGCAATCACATCCAATAATTTGATAATCTTATCTTTTTGTTGACTGTTGATTGACTGTTCATAAAAATATAAAAAACATACAATGAACAAACAAAAATTACTGATGCGCAGTCACACCTGTAAAGACTAAAATGAGGTGCCTAGAAATAAGAAGACACAGAGTACAAATGAACTATTTCAACAGATGAATATTTACATCGATCCAATCCAATGTAATGTTCACATGTATAAGTCGATAATATCCTCTAATTGCTTTTACTTTTCCCTGTCACTAAACAACCATTGACATGACTTGTGTAAGTGAACGATGTTTGAAAATAAGTCATGCAGTGAGATAGAGAAAGAGAAAAAAGGAAAGCCGGAAGGAAAGAAAAACGAACAGACAGAAAATGAAAAAGAGAGATAGAGAGAGAGATGGGAGGGAAAAAGAGATGGGAGGGAAAAAGAGAGAAAGGGAGAGAGAGAGAAAGAGAGAGAGAGAGAGAGAGAGAGGGGGGAGGGAGAGAGAGAGAGAAAATAGAGAGAGAGAGAAAAAAATCACTATTATTGAGTTAGTTCCTTGAGAAGATATTTATCTAACCTGGAGTTCACTGTCGACATCAGATATATCGACGCTGCTGACTTCGCTAGCGTCGCTGACCTCGGACGAATCACTGGTGACGGAGGCTGTGTTGTCACTACTTGAGCTTGCTGAACTCGAGTCGTCGGAGTCATAACTACCAGAACTGCAAGAAGAAATCGTTGAATGTATTAAATTAATCATAAATCGAAATCATTCTCAGTATGATTAATCGTCGTTATTATCGGAAAAAGAAGGCATGTAACCAAAGATTCTTTTCTCCTTAAAACGGTTTTTGATCATCCCTATTTTGATGTTGGACTTAATATTTTCACTTCTAGACGATTTTCCTTTTTAGAAACAGATGTTTCTCTAATTTCATATAAAGATTTAGGCAAAAGGTAGGTTCAGGGAAGGGCCGAAAGAAAACTATTTTTTAAAGAAAAAAACAATTTAAACTTCCGCTGTTTCTAAAAGTACTATAAATTTTCATTTATAAATACGCCACGATTGCACTTTGACTCAATTTACAAACCAATAACATGACATTTTTATAACAATTATGTACACCTAATTTCATTGCAAGTAAATATCTTCAGTACTGGAAGTAGACATACATGTTTTATAGTTAGACTCCGTTATACATACCTTGAAGAATCGTAAGAGCTATCGTATGAACTATCGTAGCTTGACGAACCTAAAACAAATGAAAGAAAAACATTATTTGTGTTCAATATTAAACATATCAATGATTTTCTTAGCTTAATTCCAAGTGATTCATGTTAGAAATAATAAGTGTGTAGTCTAACTCTGATCTTATAGAGCTGTATTATTAAATATCAATAATCGTCAATTTGGGGGAAGGAAGCCTTCCAGTATGGATCCAAATTCACTTAGGAAAAAACATGCCAAACACACAAAGTCCAAGTAATAGTGTTTCATAATTGCATCATAAATAATATCTTTAAAAGGAATTGAGTAGATTATGATGAAAACTTACCGCTCTCGTCACTCCCTTCCTTTCTATCTTTTCCTCTCTTCCCGGATCTCTTTCCTTTCCCTCGTTTTTTGTCTCGTCTGCGTGGGCTTCGACTTTCATCAGACGACTCACTGGAATACTGAAAACAAGTGAGAAGACATGAAAAGTCTTAATATTGTTTTCAAGTCCATATTTCTAGTTCCTTTAATATCTGCATCCCTTTGTCATTGGGTAAAGTTGCGCTTGTATAGATGTAAGAGATGCAATCAAACTTTCGAAACTCGTAAATCTTAAGCCGCATGCAGTCCAAAATTGAGTTCTAACTTTCAGCATTTACGTTTAAAATCTCACTATCATGCATACCTATGTATACTCCTATATTTCATTTCCAGTAATGATAATATACTATTCCCCAAAATTTACTTAAAACAGATGAAAAATTACAAATACCAATTAAATACGATATGCAGGTTTGGCTTTAACAAACAAGGCATATAATGGTCTGACCGTCTGATACCTCATCTGATGATTCCGATTCGCTGGATGATTCATCACTCGATCCCCTCTTCTTGCCACGTCGACTGCTCTCCTTGGTTCTTCTTCCACCGTGCTTCTTGCTTTTTCGACCTGCCGGTCGTCTACTGTATGCTTCATAATGATCATCGTCATCATCGTCGTCGTCATTGTTGTTGTTTCGTCTACGGTGTCGACGCCTAGTTGGCCGATCTGTAAAGTAGAGAAAATTGACAATAGGTGCAATTGGCTATTACTAATTCAAAGGTTTCTGGACCTTAAATTCAAGATTATTTAAAAATGATTTGATGTAAATTATTTATGTTGAGATTCGAGATTCATTTCGTTAAATACAACGGAATAGAAGGAAACTAATATATATTTCAAATCTCTTTAAATATCCAATATTCTACTATCTAATAATCGTTATTCAACAAGAAAAATTTATGAAGAAAAAAGGGAAGATAAAGAAAATGATAATGATGAAACAGAAGAGCAACAGCTTCAGCAATAACTATAACATAGGCGGACTTTTTAATCATACTCTCCCTAAATAATCATCAATAAATATTATCCTTTCATTAATTGTGAGGAACATAAACGTCACCAAAATAAAAATTAGCATAATATATATCCCACATACAGCTTCAGTATTTTGTATATTAAAAGCAGTTTAAGCCGGATATTAGAACTGAGAATACACCTAAAAAACTGTGTATACACGCAGGACTACATTAATTTATAAAAGTTGATACACTGTACAATATTATTTTGATGTTACTTGAGGGTATAAACTGATTAGGTTAGCTCCAATTCATGACAAGACAAGTTAGGATATTTAAGTTTTAACATGCAAACAAAATTATAGGTTAGGCCTAAATCATGTGCTATTGGTAATGTACGAATACCATCATCATAATCATCATCTTCATCATCGCTATCAGCACTTCTTCTGCGATGTCGTCTGCGATGTTTCCCTCTAGAACCGTGGCGACCATCATATCCAGGCCGACGACTTTGACGATCGTCATCAGCTCGACTTTCGTCATCGCTGTCGTCATCACTACGATATCTACGCCGTCGACGACGATGTTGTTTATCATGATATACAGCATCGTTGTTACCTTTTGATGAATATCATATTTTCGTCAAAAATAGTTATGTGGATTTTTATGCAGTTTTCCTCTTTGACGATAGTAGTAGTAGTAGTAGTAGTTATAGTAGTAGTAATAGTAGTAGAGGTAGTAGTAGTAATAGTAGTAGCAGTAGTAGTAGTAGTAGTAGTAGTAGTAGTAGTAGTAGTAGTAGTAGTAGTAGTAGAATTGGGAGTAGTAAAGAAAAGTAATAAGCACTCGCGGCAGAGAATGCCATTAGATACAAATCCAGGCTGTAGTTAGATGATTATTCACTGCTGACAAACATGACATGCAACACAATCAACTACCATAAAGCAAGTTAAAAGCTCTTAAGGCGATAGACAATTTTAATGAAAATCGTTACGACAATAATTTACGTGACATGAATAAACAACTACAAACGTAACAATGCTAAACTGTTGTACATGTTAACGCCCATTCTATCATTAGAAATCTAAAGAAATCTATTATGTAGTTCATGTTTTACCATTCGAGTTTTTTCTTCGACCTCGTCCTCTTCCTCTGCGATCACCACCTTCATCGTCATCGGATCCATCATCGCTCTCGGAGGAATCGTCCGACGATCTATCAAGTAAGAAGAATTAGAAAAAATAAAAATTCAAATAATAAAGCGGTATACCACATCGCTAGATTTGCCTTTCTCCAAATAATATCATGTTTATTGAATGGAACAAAATAAAAGCAGCTAGATTATTGAACTAAGGCTTTTTAAGACGAAAAACAACTCACTGAAGAAAAGAAAGAATAAAGTAGCGGCTATTGATCATTGAAAGTATGGGCCCATGCAGTGACATGACTACGAGGGGCCCGAGGACAGGGCTCGTCCCCCCAAGAAAAAAATCAATGGCAAAAGAGGAGGCAGGATACGTAACGTGAGGAGTAGATGGTCTTGTTTTCTTTCATTTCATCAAAGCAACACAGGTACAGTCCCTCAGCCTTTTCCCTCTCATGCTCATGACGCAAGTGCCGCATCAATGGCTGGACCCACCAGTGCATTCTATACTAGTTCATTTTTTTTTTTTTTATTGTTGTTGTACATTAAGTTTGTTGTTGTTCTTCTTGGTTTCTTTCGAGTTTCTCACCCATATTTTCGTCTTCGGCTTCCTTTTCTGTGTCGCCCCCTCGAATCTCGTCGGCCTCCTCTTCCATGCCTGTCATCCATTTCGTCATCGTCATCATCTTCTCCACGTCTTCCACGACGCCGCCGATGTCCTTTCTGACGATGTCGTGAACCTTCATCATCGTCTACCTCAGAATCACCGCTGGAAGTCCGACGTCCTCTCCGTCCGCGATGTCGCTTACCATCGCCTAATGATAATATGAAAAACAAATAGAATCATAACGAACAGTTGGCACAACCTTAATCACTTCGTTCGAAGTGTGTCTATATGGAAAGTCACTATTATTCTTGGATTATTAATTGTCTTAATGAAGATCTTAATCATTGTTATAATTAGGCCTGTCATCATGAAGTAATCATTTTTCCCTTAGACTTCAAATTGCGCAGTGTGTGAAAAATTATGAATAATAAGAATGAAATCTGAAATGGAAATAACGAGTTATTCAATATCAGAGTCGGCCAACAATTTACTTATTTACAGAAACGAAATATCTTAACCTCTCCTACATAATTTGAGATCGAATATGATTGATTTTAATTATACAGTTTGTTTTTTTCGGATCATAATTAAAAAACAAAGAAAGCAACGTTGTGTTGATCATAATTATCATGGACCTACTTAGGTCCATGATCATATTCGACATTCCCCATCGTTTTTCGGCATGTTCAAATGAAAAGTAAAAATGTCCTTCCTCCTTAAAACCGCGTGAATTTCTTTTCGTACCATGTCTACGACGATGTCTTCTGTCATCTTCCATCCCATCATCACTCATCTCATTAGACTCGACACTTTCACCATCTTCCATCTCACGATCACGCCTCCGTCTTCTACGATGTCGATCACCGTCTAAAAGGGGGTAAACAAAGGTATACAGCACCTCCATCTTCAAAAACGTAAATGATGCAGTCAAACGTTTCTTTGGTAGAGTGTGTATTTCAACTGTGATTCACAAGGAGCAATTCATTGAGCAGCAAAAAGTTACTTATTTAAATATGTTGTTAATGGTTTTTATATTCCGGTTCCCTTTTTGTGAATATTTTGTGGAAGAGCATCATCATTGGCAATGACTATGTACATTATTAACTAGGCGGTAGAAAGGTAAAATATACCGACAGTCATAATACTCCAAATATTTTGTTATAACAGAAGGGAACGAATTGTATCAAATTTCAGATTCTGATTAATGTAATTTACCGTCATCACGATCATGTCTCCTATGTTTCTTCTTTTTCTTCTTCTCTCTGTGATGTAGAGTTCCATTGTCACTGATGTATGATACTGCGGATGACATATACTGACCATCGTCTTCTTCATCGTCGTCGCCAGAATGATGATGTCGGGATTTCCCACCAGCCTCGCCATCGTATATGCTTGGACCGACTCCGCTCTCGGCTATGCTTTCATCGTCACTGGCGTCGCCGTGTCTCCTTCGCCTATTGGGAAGATATGCAAATTTATTGAACACAATCCAGAAGGCCAGGACCTTTTTTTAATATATTTTTTTTTAACCCTATCCCTTTTTTACATTGTGGCTTATTTAGTTTTCCCTCTTCTTCTTCTTCTTCATCTTCTTCTTCTTCTTCTTCTTCCTTGACTTCTCACTATTATTGGCGTCTTTTTCGTTGTCCATATTCTCTCTTTTTTATTTCAATATCTTCTTCTTTTTCCTCTTTCTTTCTTAGATGTCCAACATCATCATCATTTGGATCACAATGATCATGGTCAGCATCTTCACCATCATCTTTTTCATCACCTTCACCATCATCATCTTCATCATCATCATCATAATCAATATGAATGTCATCACCATTATCATCAACATATAAACCATCACGTTCTTCATCTGTAACAGCATCATCAGGGCCAGCACCATCCCTTTTTCGTCTTTCCTCTTTCCTGTCTACCCCAAATACTATTTTATTCATGGATTAAAATGTTTATTTTGAACGCGAATGCGAGCGTTTGTCATGTCTACAGAATGGAAACTAAACGCGCTCTTGAAAGTAGACATCGAACATGAGACGATGTTTGATATTGGTTTCATGATTAACCAAACATAAGGTGACCTTTGAACTCTCACACACCTTGCATGTTTCATGTTCAATATATTCGATACAGTCATGTTAGGAATATTCAACAGTTTGGCAGTGTTTCCATGGTTAAGTTCGTAATGGATGCATTTCGTGTATCCTTTCTCGCCATCTTGTTTATAGCTACACATCGTTCTCCTTAAAACTCAACGTTTGGTTACAATATTTATTGATGGCTGCACCCATCGTTTAACTCGTTGAAAATAACATCATTCAATGATGGGGATAAGAAGAAGCCTTTATTGTAATAGATTAGGCAACACAGGATATATACATCAAATTGTGATATAATTTATATTTTTTATTTTGTTCAAATTTGGCCCTGAATGATCATGTTTTATATACAGACAAATGGAAACTTGTAAATACATAAAATAAATAATTATTTTTAGATCTGAATTATTATAAGATTTTGGTTCTTTGAATGGTCGGGGAATTTGTAAAGGCAGTACAAAGGTATTTTAAATTCTTTAAACGTCATATAATGTACTCACAATAACTTTTTATTCATATGAGAATCTAAATATTTGTAAATGACTACATTAAACAATATTTTAAAGAAGGTTTTTTTTTTCTCGAATGATTACTCTTAAATCATACATATAAACTCAAGCCTGATCAGTCACAGTCAACGGCTGCACCATACTTCGTATCAAAATTATTATGCTTACCCTTTGTGCTTTCGATGTCGCTTTGAATGATGACCCTTTTTACGACCATGACGACGACGACGACTTCCATCGTCCTCCCATTCTTCATCAGATTCGTCGTCACTTTCCTCTTCGTTCCCATCTCTGTGTTTCTTTTTCTTTTTCTTCTTTTTCGCTATAACAAAACATATTTGGAAAGGTGTTGATTTTCTCACCAAATTGAAGATGACACAAAGAAGATTATAGAATTGTACAATGTTGAATACATTTTATGTACATTATAGTAAAAGAATTTCACGCAGTTTGGTTTTAATGTCATTAAAATGGGAATGTATGAGAAAACAGAAAAACCGAGAGATAAATCAACATGTATAAATATACAGAGAGAACAACAGTGTAAAAGACAGAGATAGATAGACAGACAGATATATATTTATCTAACAAGACAAACATAGAGACAGATGAGAGTTTCACAAATAGCCAGACAGAAAGAAAGACAAGTGCGGATAAAGAAGATGAATCTCATTACAATATCCTTTTTTGTTTACTTGTGTTTTTGTGTTGTTGTTGTGGGGTGGGGGTCGGTGTTCTTGTTGTTATTTTGTTTTGTTTAGTATTGCTTTTTTCACTTCTTAGCTCACCTTTGACCATCTCTCCGTGCTTATCTTGTACGTAACCTTGTTTAGATGTAACGAACTCCTCGAGTGACTCGTCATCGTTTAGTCCTAACATCTTCTTAGCTGCTGATTTGTTCTCTTTCATTTCACGGTAGTCGTCCTCGTTCACGAACTGGTATCGGGTGATGACGTTGCCGCTTTTGGTTCGGAGATAAAGCTTAATTCGACGCTTCACTGTATCTGAGTTTGAGAGGTAATTCAAGAAATGTTAGTATTTGCTGACCCTGTCACTCAGATTGTTTATCATTTGGTTGTTGATAATCATAATAATAATAATTCCTAACGTAGGCTACTGTACATCATGTTTTGGTGTAATTTCCCCCACATCCCTTTTTGATTGATATTGCTCTTCTGATATTTTATTTGTCTTCATTTCATTGGGCTTACAATACTTCTACTGAAGAGTGCATGCACACTCCGACGATCGTCGTCACATACTATTTATTTCCATTAACTTTCTCTTTAAATAATGATGAGGAATTCATCATAATTTGTTGAATATTGAAAATATAAATATAAACTAGTTAGTCTAATAAACTACCCCCTCCCCTCACTCTCTCTCTCTCTCTCTCTCTCTCTCTCTCTCTCTTTCTCTCTCTCCCTCTCTCTCTTTCTCTCTCTCCCTCTCTCTCTCTACCCCCCCCCTGCTGTGACAGTTATATGCAACATATACGCTCATCGTAGTAAAACATTTAAGAAGCCCTTCATGATATAACTTACTTCGACTTTCCTCTAGTTTTCTCGCCTCTTCTTTTATCTTTTCATTTTTCAAGAAGTCTTCCCGAGCTACGGCAAAATGCTCCTGTAAGAGAACAACAAGAAACATTTTGTGTAGATAAGCTTATACAATCTTACTTTCACGGGGAACACTTTGCATAAGGTTATTACCAAAATATTAAGCTAGAAAATATGATATATATTAAATTAATCACGCAAAAGATTCCTTTTTTAATACAGCGGATGGAGAAATTACTTTTGAGGATTTATCAACACGGCAGATGCTTTGGTATTCAGCTAAATGGCCTTTCCTTCGTGAACAAATGTAGAATTTACACAGAGCTTTTAAATCATTTCGGTATTTTCAACCTGGTATCATCGAGAAAAGGAAAGTGTAATTGAGAAGCCATGACTTTAGAGTCAATGTTTAGAAAGAAAGAAAGAAAAAAGAAAGAAATTAAGGATTTATTTTATTTTAGGGCATGGTAATAATACTCGTTTTTTAAATCTGATATGAATATTTTGTTCTTTCCTTTTTTCTCTTTAAGTGGTGTATCAAATACGAGTAAACAAAAGTAATCGTATCCAAATGATGAACAGACCACCTTCAAAATAACTCAAAATTGTTATCACTGACACAACTGTAAAATGACGTTTTAAACCTAAGACTGTCTTGTCTCATACTGAAATTGTATTCTGTCTAGTGTCGTTACCTTCTCAATAACATCCATGATTTGACTGATGTATGCATAGCTATGACGATATCCTCCTCCGATTCTCAGATACTTGTGCTGTTTCCAAAAAAGGAAGAACAAATAAAACAAAAATTATAAACTGGTAGAAATCATCATTATAACTAGATTGATTTGTAAGCCGAGAGTATATTTTTTAATTCTGATGTAATCATTTCAAGTTTAGTTACTTGACCAAGAACGCAGTTCCGCTTCAATGATAATTAAACATCATGAAATAATACATCACGAATCAAATAATGATATACACGTTTGGTTGGTATTAAAGTGGATGAAAGCGTTTAATGAATACAGAACGTTTATGTCACTACACGTGAAATAATATACGCAATGACAAATCAACTCTGGCAAATTATATAGAATCTAACAAATTGGAAATGGCTTTGAATAATACTCCTGTAACGAAAAACATACCTTTTCACAGCTTGCGTGGTCGGTTTTGAGTTGGCATTTATAGCATTCTTGTGGGCCTAAGGGCTGTACAAAAATCAGAGAAAAAATTGTGATAAATAAAAGAAAATTGTGTTTTTGTACATGCATCAACTGGCTCTC
This sequence comes from Strongylocentrotus droebachiensis, assembly GCA_035222895.1. Lineage (NCBI taxonomy): Eukaryota > Metazoa > Echinodermata > Echinoidea > Camarodonta > Strongylocentrotidae > Strongylocentrotus > Strongylocentrotus droebachiensis. The sequence goes on from JAVYIG010000002.1 coordinate 176,107, forward strand.
AAATTTTATATTTGTTTATATTGAGAAAGTCACCTTTTGATGACTGGAATATATGGTATATCTTTGCTCTCTGAATGAAAGACAAGTGAGAGAGTACGAGGACGTCTAACACAGATTACAGTCCTGAATTCTTGTTCTTTGTTGCATTGTTTTAAATTTAAACAAAACTTTCATCTTCAACAGCTTGATAAATAATATCAATGCTTTGATTTTTGAGGTGTATATCGGTTATAATCAATATTTGTTTGTAAAATGTGAAACCATATCTTTTATGTGTTTGTGGCTTAAACACTTTTCAGCACTAATGTCGTGACAGAAATAGGCAAGAGATACCAGTGAGAGGAAAAACCCATTCTTCCCACTTCTATTATATGTGTTCTATTGTATGTGTTTACATAGCGGTTTTTCTGTGTCGATATTATTGATTAGACGATCAGATAAAAATATAATGCAAGTACATTTGTAAAATAAAATATACGTTGTAAATCTTTAGGTAAAAGAGCTGGTTCTGCTTTTAATTATCATGGATTAGGTAACATTAGATAACAATGAGTCCTTAGCTTTTCACTATACTTCATTACAAAGTTATCAAAAGTGCTCTTATTTTGTTCTATATGAGTGTGGGGGAACCATCATAACAAGTGGAACCAGGGAGATGTGAGTTTAAATCTCCCTGGTGGAACGGAACAACAGTTCAATGATATTTCAAAGGAAGAAAAATTATCTTCCTGGATATTCTGGTGCAAATATTACTGGCATAAAATCGACTTAATTAAAAAAAAAGTTGCATATCAAGCTCTGCTTTTTCTTTCTTGTGGCACACTCTTTACCTTGCGTGGAAACTTAGGTCTTCCTCTTGGAGGTCTTCTCTCTATGGGTGGGGTAGATACGAATGTCATGTAACGGGTTTGCTGCTCCCCTCGAGAGCTCTGAAACAAAAAGAATTTATAGAGATGAAGATTGATAGTTTAATAACATCTGCTATACAGTTTTCTGGCTCTTTGTCAGCCTTTATACACGCAAGAGCGAAAACACGGAATTGTCAGAAAAGGGAGGGGTAAACAAAAAAAGCCCATGATTCCTATGTAAGTAACTGTTGTGTATCGTATTTTGTCACATACTCGAGATGGTTGTTGTTGTTGTTATTGCTATAGTGAATAAAGGATATTTTTTAAAGAAGAGTAAGGGGATGAGCATGAAAAATTGAAGAGGGAACTATGGTGATTTATAGTAATACCTAAGAATAGTAACGGAAAGAAAACAAATACCCCCCAAAATGACCACAAGTCATGATGGGAAGACGAAGCCAAGTTTTTAAAATGAAAAGATTCCGTGACCTTTTATTGAAGATACGAGAATATATTTAGGCTTCTATTAAATCGTTTTCTTTTTTTTTCTTCTTCATTCATAACAACACGATAGTCAGTATATAGCCCTTCCTAAATCAATACCACCTTGTCCAACCTGCACTTCAGACATCAAAGAATAATATTGTTTGTAATATAGTCCTCTATCGTTACCCTTTCGCGTCGTTAAGAATTCGTGTTTGTACTTGAGAACCTCTTAGCCTGAACAAAGCCCTTGATGGGAATTCGATTACATTTTTACTATAATGGGTCTCGACTCATCTCTAGATCGCTAACTAATAACATGTTACTAAAGATAAGTATGTTTTTTTAACAAAGTTTTTCTTTTTAATTCCTATCTTGTTAGTGAATTTGTTCTAACGTTCTATCAAATTAATGGAACCCCACCTGTATGTACTGATATGATTCTAAAAATTCTGACCTCATCTTAAAGAGAAGGTTGAGTTCTGGGAAGAGGTGAAAAATAATTTGTGAGCGTTATCATTCTTATTATGCAAGTGTAGAAGAACATCGGACAAGACATGTTCCCTGAAAAGCATGGCTCTTCAAGTGCCTTCATATTCTAAATATGTCAAGTAACATCGTAAAAATCCGGGTAGGATTTTAACCCCATGTGTTCGTGTAGTCCCATATACATCTTTCTGTGTACAGTGTTTGAAACTTTACCAAGACTTGGCCATATTTCTTCTTATTTTGATGATTCCAGAACCTTGCAATACACAAAAATTCTTACATGCTAGATGATCAACCTTTTCCGGCCGATTCCACACCATTTCTTTCACAATGCAATCGCATGACCAGAACTCAACTTTATCTTTAATACCCCAACTTTACCCCATATTCGATTTGTATGGGGAAATCCAACCCCTTGTTAATTTAAATCAATAGCAAAATGAAGTTTGGTGTACTCTTGCCACACAGTCGTTGTGCGGGAGGAGCCTCGAAACAAAAATCGAAAAAGATACAATTGATGAGGAATAATGAAAGGGATTATCTGACATAGAAACCAGGCTTAGTACGAGAATCAAGTATTGACTGCCAGTTTTTGTATCGACTCGTTTGTAAAAGGGTGGGAGCTGAGCTATAAAATTTGAATTTCTAATAGTGTTTACCTGCATAAGATCTTACTTGATAAAATCGAATTCATGGTGCAATCATTTGAAAGGACGTGTAGTTAATGTTCAGGTATTACATTTTTTCAAGTATATCAACAACTTCCTCTGTCATTGATATCCATCACATTTAGCTAACTTCATTAAAGGTATCGTGAAACATCCTTTCAGCATGACTGTTTTAACAAAAGAAATTGAGGAGATGGGATCAAGAATACGAAATAGATAAAGAATAAGACACTGTCTGGCAGTGTCTGCTATTATATCCAGAATGGTATTCATACCGCCGACAAGATATCAATGTTGTAGTCCTCAAAAAAAACATTTAGAAACAAATCTACACTTACGGTAAAAATACTGACTCACTAATAATTAAAAAGCGATGCAAATCTTATAAGACTCAAACTTTAAATTTAAGATAGGGAAAAAAAACTAACGAATTCCAAATAATGGGAACTTTTATCTTGAAGCACAATAAAGTAATTACCGATCGATTTTTATACCAGACTTCATGGTCCGTTATCCTTTTTGTCGATAGAGGGAGGTGATCGATTAATCCTATAGCACAAGGTCACTTGATCCATCCTACCCAACACATTTGGTCGAACTCTTTTGTTCATGTTAATGTTCCCAAGGTCTCACCACCCCCATAGCCAGGCCGCACGTTGATTGACACAAAATAATGTTAAGCACATAATAATTACGTAACAACATTGTACCGCAATTCCCCTCCCCCCCCCTCCCCTTCCGTTTGGTTGTAAATATCATTGCGTATCAGAATACTTTGGATAAAAATGAGTGATTCATGCCATAAAGTATACATTTTATTATGAATAAGTTTTAATTCTTGATATAAATTATTATGAACCCAGTGTCAACACCACTTGTTACAGTATTCATCTATAGCATTTCCTTTAATTCCTTTAATGCAATCACAATTCTACCTCCCTTCTTTCTCACACATTGTTTGGCAGATTCTCACACCATATTCCAGGTCAGCTTCAGATTCAGTCTTTATTTGCATTTCCAACAAAACAATCAATATTACCAATTATTGTGTCCAAAAAAATCAATCAAAGAAAAACAATGTACTTTAATATAACTCTTTTTCTTTTAAAGTTTGTGTTGGTGTACAAAAAGAATTTAAAGATTTCAATCAATGTCCATTGGAGATAACTTATACATAATACCGACGGTACGTGCATTTTTATAACAAGATATTTATAACAAGATAAATACTATGTTTAATTTAAAAAGAAAGCAAAGATTACACATGATACAAAACCAGACAAAAGATACCATACGAAGAAAAGGAAGAGACAGGGATAAACCTATGACCAACGGAAAAGAAGAGAAAATGCAACTAATAGCAATCAATATTTCATTGATAAAAAAGATAAACAGATCCATTTATTATAACTGATTTTTTTTCCTTCACTGACAGCTAGAAGGAAGCGGCCTACACGCGTATTTGCTACGAGTACAGTAGTCATGAAAAATAATCATGAATCCCTAATTTGAAAATTTTACATAACAACATGCAAGTTATAAATTGGCAAAAATGATCGAAGTGAATATGTATTTCTGTGTATTGAGTGACGAAAACGATATATACCGTTTCGATTATACATCAGGGTGTTTAACAATTTTTACCGTTTTCTGAATTCTTGGCACAAGTTCATATTATCAGTATCTTTATCAATTCAATACTTTTTGTTATATTTGTTTCATTCCAATACAGATTTGTTTTTTTTTATTTTTTTATACTAACTCTGTGATTGAAAGCATATTAATAACGAAAAAATGCAATTAGTATTGTTTGAAGTGCAAAATAATCGGTCATTCCAAAACTCTTTCAAGAAATGGTCAGTAGGAGTAATTGGACCACACTCCACACCTACAAACAAGACAACATTCAATCCTCTATCTTTGGTTAAAACTCATTTTCTTGTTTACGCCTATTTTTTATTCTTTCTTTATATTTCTTTTTATCACAATTTTTGCTCATAAAGCATGTTTTTCGCAATATCATTTATTCATCTAGAGTAATTGTAACAAAACCTTTTTTCAGACAAAGATCTATAAAATACAAGCTGTGCTTTTTAGTAAAATCTCCACCTATATTTGTTTTACTGTGTCTAGATTAATTAGATTGTTTTATAATGTAAATTACAACCAATGTTTGAATTTTCTGATCAATTGTATTACTCTCTACGATGGATCTCTCCGCTTTATATTACCATGAGTATTCTTTTTTTCATTACAATCTTTTAAATCATATTTCATTTACTTGAAAAGAAATAATATAATAATATAATAAGAAAGATATAATATGGAAAATAAAAATTAACTTTGAATGACAAATGAGACTTATCGAAGTGTCTTACCATAACAGAAGGGTGTATAGCAGGTAGTCTCTCTATATCATTCACAGTAGTCCGACATGCTCCTATCATATCAGCTAGGGTTAACCGGCTCGGTATCCCACGGGTCAACAATTCTATACCGAGTGAAGGAAACAAACATATGTGTATATAATCTACTCAAAGTAGTCGAATTACTTTACAAAACAGGACTTAAAATCTGATTTTGGGGAAATTGTTCATAAGAAAAGTACAAATATATAGCAAATGATGTATGTTTCTCCCCAAATCTCGGAAACAAGACACGAATGAAATATGTTTCCGTGCATAAATCTACTGGTGCTATGTCGGACAATTTATTTCAAATTAGAAAATTTGTGTTTCCAAAAGAGAGCAAAATTGTGATAATAAACAATTTTTTTTAAAGGATTCATATAATTATATGCAACATAACATAATGTGAGATATATGGAAAATAGAAATACAACGACCGTGATGGATGGCGCTAAGCGATATTTCGGCATGAAATGTGTAACACCAATCATTATAAAGGAGATATATGCCTGTTGCCAAAAAGAGATGTTCAATTAATAATCAACCCTTCATTCAGTTGGATTTTCTCTACTTTTGGTATCCATTATGCTTATTTCCCCTGTTTCATCAACAAATGAGTACATGTTTCAAACAAATATTACTAACATTTCGTTAGAACAAGCTAAAACAAGCTATAACTCGGAAGCAGGATTAATGATGGTAAGATATCTTTTTCAAACTTTTATTAGCGATAATAATTGTGGATTGTGGTTACATGTACTTTTATATATATTATTGGGGGAATTTTTGTAATGACCATCATTAAGCATTCGGAGTTAAACATCTTACCAATGAGTTCAGGCAATTCTGGAGCGGAGAATAAGTCGTGTCCGATGATTGAGAAAGCATCCCCATGGTCACCCCCTCCTTGGATTTTCTCTACTTTTGGTATCCATTATGCTTATTTCCCCTGTTTCATCAACAAATGAGTACATGTTTCAAACAAATATTACTAACATTTCGTTAGAACAAGCTAAAACAAGCTATAACTCGGAAGCAGGATTAATGATGGTAAGATATCTTTTTCAAACTTTTATTAGCGATAATAATTGTGGATTGTGGTTACATGTACTTTTATATATATTATTGGGGGAATTTTTGTAATGACCATCATTAAGCATTCGGAGTTAAACATCTTACCAATGAGTTCAGGCAATTCTGGAGCGGAGAATAAGTCGTGTCCGATGATTGAGAAAGCATCCCCATGGTCACCCCCTCCAAACACCGACGGCTGATACCTGCTGAACATCATCGACCCACCCCCGGAGCTAGGGCGATGGTTCAAGGGTGGTAGACCCGAATGATCCCCCATCCTGACTCAATCTAATCCCTTGTACCGTAGATAAAACAGTTTTCAGTCTTCATGATGTGATTATAAGTAAATTAGCAACATTTTTTTCTGTAGTTTTTAGTCATACTATATGACTTAAATTAAAAAAAAAAAAATCTTCATATGAATCTTTTGATAAAATTGTTAATGTGTGCTCCAAAAAAGAAAGATCCATAAAGTTGAGATGATAATTTATATTTGCTTGGTAATCACATCATGATAATCGTGGTCCACGCAAATCCTGAATCAAATAAGAAAAAAATATGTGAGCGGTCTCCTTTCCTCAGAAGTCTCTTCACAAAGTTCTTAGCACGTCACAAGGTCATTGCTAGAAAATCGCTGAGGAAGGGTACAAAAGTCAGAAGCTGATGCGAGGTGTATATATATTTTGAAAATTTCCGGGGAAGGAAAACTTGAACGTACTCAATTTTTAAGAAAATCCTCATGGCCTTGATTTTTGTCGTCCAAACTCTACATTAGATGAAGAAATGCGTTCGTCCAAACATTTGCGCCTCATACCTCAGATGTAAGATAATAATATTTGGCTAGATGACATTGCGTGTGGTATATTCTCGAGAAACCGTTTCCCTCCAATGTTATCCTTCCAGATTTGATTACCAGTTTGGAGCTGGTAGTGTTGTGGGTAGCACACACGACACGTTTTTGAGACTACTCACAATAGCAACGGGGGTTAATGGAGTCACAAATTGTATAAAGGCTGGCGCAACCGACCTAGTCAATGAAAGTCGATACCAACCATCATGGGAGGGAGAGGGGGGTAAACTTTACACCCCAGACAAAAATCGATAATATTACCCTTGCTTTCAAAAACTATATGGCGTAATTGCGTCAACTCCTCTCCCGTATTTCGTTCTTTTTGTTGTCGTCACGGTAATCTCTAACCCCTCCTCCTACCAGCCTTCACCCTTCCACCCTGTATGTTTCCCTTCTCATTATGTTTTCAGAATAAATTCGACTTCCCTTCTCATATATTGTGCCAGGGTGACTTGAGAGAACAGGTGTAGACGGAATTCAGTCTTGTTAAATAATGATCGAATAATGAATAACGATGAATTGAGACTCTAGTCTACATCAAGTTCTATTTTCTCTCACTTGCGCGATCATATATTCTTAAATTGATTAAACTGTCATTATGTTCAAATCATACCAAAATAATCTTACTATTATTACAATTGATCATGAATTGGTTACACACAACATGACTATGAAACTAGAATGTTTAAACACAGATTATACGACAAGGTATGAAGAGAAAACGGGAATAAAGAATTGATAATTGAAAATATTAAATGAATGACAAGGAGATATCGATACTGGTATGTGAAAAGTGATTCCTGTCTTGGTATGTTTTAGTCAGTGCTTATGTCCGAATATGTACGAATGAAATTATCTTCAGATTTTCAGCGGGACTATAACTTAACTTGTAATCCAATCTAGCTAACCTTCGAAATTAAAAGATCATAAGTATAATCATTTTAATATACACATCAATGAAGCATGCTTAATGAGGAACTCGTGCGCCATTCTGACATTTATTAGCATGCTTGTAATGTATAATATACATTATATTCAACAAGCTCAAGAAATTAAAAAAACATACTTGTTAAAAAAAAAATAAAACAAAAACTCGCGAAATAATCAAATATGTAATTAAACGAACTTAATAGACACCGTAGACATACATCAGGACACTTTGTACTGGTATTTGTTATAGTGTCTCTTTCTATTGACATAATTTTATTAGGGGATCACTAGGGAACTTTGGATAGCAATTCAAAGTGAGAAACTATTCACAATGAATCAAATAATTACAATAGATATTTTTCATGTTATTACAATATGAATGATTTTTCCGTACCCGGTACGGTTCAACATGCGAGAATTCAAAATATCGAACAAACAATAACGTGCTAAATATATTACTCATATATTACTCATTGCGGATATAGTATCGAAACGTCGTGATCTTTTAGATTCCTTATTGACCACATTGCGAGACAAACGAATATCACTAGCGATATTATTTTCGAAACAATAACGTGTTTACATCTTTCATGTTTGTTTTTTGTAAGGGCAGAAAATGACTGCGATCCGGGAAGGGCAAAGATCACCCCCATACAACGATTGAGGAAACGTAACTCACTAGTAGTCTGTCTGTCAGACGTGTATAATGGTGGATTCATAGACCATATTCATAATGTAACAAAATGTAATGCATATATTATATCTTTGTGAAGTGCTCCATGCAAGCATTTTCTTCACCTGTAATGAATAACTATATTTCAATAGTGAGAATGTGTTGTTAGGTAGGGCAAGTCATAATGTTTTTCCTATACATGGCAACAATAATTTAACTAGTGTATGCAGTTCGCATTCTGACTATATATATATTGACAATTATTCGTAACAGATTAAAGAAATAATTCGTATCGAGGCACTTCTATTAGACGTATATGCATGAGATTTGGTTACATTACGAAAATGGTTTTAAATTCCATTTCAATTTAATTAAGTATTTCTTTCATTTCTTTTTTTCATACCAACAAAATATTGAAATAACAAATGTGTACATATAAAATGACATAATCAATTTAACAGAGTATATCAATGGTTTTCACAAAAGGAAGACAGTGTAAATCTTAATAGCATAATTGTAAGCTGATGTCGGAAATGCCTTTGGGGATGGGTGATCAGAGGGCTTGAACCCTCCCCCTCCCCCGAATTAGGTCGTTCTCCAATTAGCTTAATGAGGGCGCCAGAGTATGTATGGCTGGGGCTGAGTTTTTTGTTTCGTAGCATTCTTTAATGCATTCATTCAGTACATGAAAAATCCATAATCATCATGATATACATACAAATCATAATGTAAGAAAAATTGTACAGCCCTCAGAAAAACAAAATATAGCAAAATACATAGTATATAATGTCTTCATATTAGTTATACTGAATGAATATTATAGATCACAGTTGTTGTCGATGCCGCTCGTCGATCACCAGCTCCAGTGAGTAGGCCTATATTACGTATAGGCCTGCATGGAGTGAATTTAGGGTGGCGAAGAGAGAGGGGAGGGAGGTATTTTTACATTTTTTAAACGTTAATTTTAACTTTATTGGGAGATGGGCCCCCCCCCCCTGTCGCTCAAGGGGGGGGGGGGGGGTGCAATTTTTCAAATTTTCGAGGGCCAAAAAAAAAAAATAGTGCTCACTACCCCCCCCCCTGGCGCTCAAGGGGGGGGGGGTGAATTTAGGGTGGCGAAGAGAGAGGGGAGGGAGGTATTTTAACATTTTTTAAACGTTAATTTTACCTTTATTGGGAGATGGCCCCCCCCCCCGGCGCTCAAGGGGGGGGGGGTGCAATTTTTTCAAATTTTCGAGGGCCAAACAAATATAATTAGTGCCCACTAACCCCCCCCCCCCTGGCGCTCAAGGGGGGGGGGGGGGTGCAATTTTTCAAATTTTCGAGGGCCAAACAAAAATAATTAGTGCTCACTACCCCCCCCCCCCCCCTGGCGCTCAAGGGGGGGGGGGGTGCAATCCCCCCCCCCCCCCCCCCCCACTGAGCGAAATATTTGCCGGTACGATTTTCATTTTCAGCACACTAAATTTCAAATTGATTTCAAATTTGGGCCCTCACCCCTAAGAAATCCTGGATCCGCTCCTGAGGTGGGGCGGGGGGGGGGGGGGGGCAGGGGGAGGGAGAGTTTGTCCTACTATTCCAGCCTAAAAATTCAGAATTTCTGCTGGATCCTACCATTAGGGCTGGAATCTGGATCCATGTAACTATGGCTCTCTGTGCATATTATATGATAAAGAAAATTTCTCTCTTAATTTGTACAAACGCTACTAACAAACACGGAATAAATGTTGAATTCAAGCTGCATGCATGAGTTGAGAGAGGAGCATTCCCAGCACAATCTATTTATCCTAAGAACAGTAACAGTAATATTAATTGGACTAAGACAAGGCAACATCATCATCATCTTCATCACCACCACCACCAGTACGACCACCACCAGCACGACCACCACTACCACCACCACCACCACCATCACCACGCCCACCACGACCACCATGACCACCACCACCACCACCACCACCACCACCACCACCACCCAGGTCGAAATTCCAGTTGATACCAGTTGAAACCAGTAAGGATTTCCAACTGGTATCTACTGGTTTGAACTGGTCTCAACTGGTCTCGACTGGAACCAGTTGATACCAGTTGATACAATTTGGAAACCAGTAGAAATACCAGTTGACATCTGAGACCAGTTGATATATTACCAGTTGATTTACCAGTTGAAACCAGTAGATGATTACCAGTTGATTTACCAGTTGAAAACCAGTATGATTACCAGTTGATTTACCAGTTGAAAACCAGTAGATGATCACCAGTTGATTTACCAGTTGAAAACCACTAGATGATTACCAGTTGATTCCAGTTGAAAACCAGTAGATGATTACCAGTTGAAAACCAGTAGATGAGTACCAGTTGATTTACCAGTTGAAAACCAGTAGATGATTACCAGTTGATTTACCAGTTGAACGAACCAGTAATATTACCAGTTGATTTACCAGTTGAAAACCAGTAGATAATTACCAGTTGATTTACCAGTTGAAAACCAGTACGAATACCAGTTGATTTACCAGTTGAAAAACCAGTTCAATGTATCTCATGAATATTCATGATTTGCATGTTTTCACAGAAAATATAATTATCATGATCTTTCAAGCAAATGTGACAATGCACATACATTTTGTGATTTACATTTTCTTAGTTAATTATTGACAAATATATTACACATGTCTGATCATGTTTTTCATCTAATTTAAGACGTAAAAATAGATATATTGATATATGTAATTACTAACCAGAAATAAATTAAGTGTATAAATTTATATATATGTATGCACGAACAATATATGTCAATTCACACAATACACATTCTGTAATCTACTTCAAATGATCATTGTGATGGGGCAATTGCAAGAGTTAGTATATGTGGTAAATTTGGTGGCCAGATTCTAATACTGATTATTGATTATCAGTTGACTGATTACTGGATAATCATCTGAAAAATCAACTGGTAAATCAACTGGTAATTCAACTGGAAATTCAACTGGTAAATCAACTGGTCTTGGTTATAGCGTTGTTCCAATTTCCATATTAAAAACCAGTTGAATCTACTGGTTTCAATTGGTACCAGTTGACTTACTGGTTTTAACTGGTACCAGTTGCCTACTGGTTTCAACTGGAATTCCGACCTGGGCAGGCACCACTAACACCACAACAATGCACCCCAAAGACGTTTTTTTTCCTGCCTAGTCTGCAGCCACAGACTCTAATTTGACATTACCACAATTCAAGAGCCTACCTCTGACAGTCTGCCAAAGTCAGTCTGCCTATGTAGAAAGCCCCTGGATAGTCTCACATTGCAGACTAAGTAACACACAACGACTGACAAGGGGTTCGTGCTTATGAACCTTACACACTGCACGTACGCATGCTAGCGCTTGTGGATAATTCTGAAACTAAGACTATTCCGGCGCGCTAACTCACTCTTGCTGCATGCTCTCTTCACTCACGTGTACACAAAACAACGAAGGGACATTCCAAATTTACAAAATGTCTGGCAGAGCAGGTAAGATTACTCAATACATATGGAATTTAGGTTAACCCAAATGTAGCAGATGTAATGATAATACTTAAGATATAGCTGCAATATTCAAGTTGATGTTATGTAGAATTTAGGGTGTTGTTTAATTACTGAGGTTCTTTTCACATAGGCCTACACACATCGTAGGTGGGACAACACATTAATTTTTGGTAGTCGAATAAAGGTTGTGTAGCTGTAGCACATGCACAGTGCAGTGAAGGTCTCCAAACCAGGTCAATTTTACTCGTGACTTCTTGGGTGTTTGTGTGTCATGTGTGCAAGTGTATGTGCAAGAATTTGATTTTTGATGAAAAAGATTCTAGACTAGATCACTCCAGCAAAGCATAGAGAGTCATAGACCGAAAGCTTCAGTCTCTATAATCGTCGGTTGTTCCACTGAGACTATGTCTGGCTCCACTAGACCTCGGTTATAGAGACTGAACGACTGCCTATACCACCACACGTTGAAGATATCACGGCTAGATTTTAGCCGTTAGGCCCCTCCCACAAACATGACAAACTTGCCACGGCCGTATTGTTATGCCCCCAAAATCCCCCAAAATGTCATTTTACCTCGTGCATATCCAAATTTCAATTAGGCCTAGGCTATAATACATCGGTTCCACTTACCAACTTGATTGAAATAATCCGTTTAATGGTCCCTTTTAAGGAAATTATGGGTCAAAATCGACATCCATGTTGAAAATCTTGCAAGCCGTGTTAAACTCTCGCTGCCGTCAATCTCATCCCTTCTAGTCTACGCCGAAGCCAAAATGATTACCGTATATAACGGTGTATAAACCGCACTTTTTTGCCGCCGAAAAAATTTCAAAGTCGGGGGTGCGGTTTATACACGGTACACCAAAAAAAAAAAAAAAAAAAATTTTTTTTTTAAAGTTTAAATTTATGCCCCTCCATCTGGCGCTATGCCTGGCAATGTCTCCCGGCTCGGTAATCGGTGTGTTGACTCACCACTCGGAAACTAGAACAACACTCAAATTTGTCTGTCATCTTGGTTTGAAAGTAATCTTTCTGATAGAACTCAATATGTAGTTTATAATAATAATTCCTCCAATTTTTTTTCTATTACATGGTGTACCACAAGGTTCTATCCTAGGTCCCTACTGTTTTTTAATTTACAGTACCGTAATGATCTTACACACAAAAAAAAAAAATCTCGGCAAAAAAAAAAAAAAAGTTTTTTTTTTTTTTTTTTTTTTTTTTTTTTTTAAGGGCGAAAAAGAGGGGTGCGGTTAATACACGAGGGCGGTTTATACAACGTTATTTACGGTATGAAGGAAAAACTGTGATAACGCCATTACGAACGTGTAGATGGCGCACAGTTTTTCCTTCATAATCATTTTGCCTTCGGCGTAGACTAGAAGGGATGAGATTGACGGCAGTGAGAGTTTAACACGGCTTGCAACATTTTCAACATGGATGTCGATTTTGACCCATAATTTCCTTAAAAGGGACCATTAAACGGATTATTTCAATCAAGTTAGTAAGTGGAACCGATGTATTATAGCCTAGGCCTAATTGAAATTTGGATATGCACGAGGTAAAATGACATTTTGGGGGATTTTGGGGGCATAACAATACGGCCGTGGCGAGTTTGTCATGTTTGTGGGAGGGGCCTAACGGCTAAAATCTAGCCGTGATATCTTCAACGTGTGGAGGTATAGGCAGTCGTTCAGTCTCTATAACCGAGGTCTAGTGGAGCCAGACGTAGTCTCAGTGGAACAACCGACGATTATAGAGACTGAAGCTTTCGGTCTAAGAGAGTCATAGACAGAAATAACCATCTGATTTGGGTCATTTCTTTAATAAAACTGACATTTGTTGACATTCCCCAATACAGATGGTAACCCAGAGATCTCGTACCGTGGGGGTAATTTAGAGCCACAGCGGAACATCTTTTCGTTCCCGACATTTCTCTCCCGATTCTCTTTATTTAGATCTAATTTTCTGATTTCTAAATCAGATGTAAATTAGGTTGGTAGAGTAAAGCCTAAAGGAGCCGGTAATCGGACAGCTCCAGTTTTCGGCCGATCCATTGGATGCATGGTAAAATCCCTTTAAAATACATCGCATAATAGCATATCACATATCCCACACATACCATACCATGCCAGAGTCACTGAAGAACCACATTTGCAATGGAAAATATATCGTAAATATCACATTTTAGCGATGTAATCGGCGGTCCCGCTACCCAAATCTGAAAAATTGAGTTTCTTACGCGTGTATGTAAGAAATATGGGTACCATAAAATGAGCTTTATTTCAAGTATTTTTCAGATTTAGAGCCCGATTTTGTGTTGGTCGCAAGCTCAAAAGTATCTCATCGCATGTATTAAATCAATGCAGCCGGACCCCGCCACGCACACACGATATGTCCGTCTAATTCAGATTCGAACTTCCGATCACCGCTGTGCCTGTCTTTGGCCAGGCGAGCACCCGGGAGCTCCGGCGTGGGATACCTGCTCCGCCCGCTTGTGCTGTACATCAGCGCGGAAACGCACGGCGCGCGCGAGCGCTTCCTATTGACTTTGTACATGCGTCCGAAAACTGGTTCGCTATGCCGATAACCGGCTCCAAAACAGTGAAAATTGAAATGAATATTGTCATGGCAATTCGTGATTTTTTTCTGGGATTCTTTTTTTGTTTAAATAATAATAATATTTACTTCATGATTTGAACAAGAAATGATGATAAATAGGAAGTAAAGAGTCCAAAAAATAGGATTTTGTCTTAAGTGGCCGAAAACCGGGTCCTTTACTCTGTCATTTGTCCTAATTACAGTTATCAAAATTTGATAACTTAATATTAAATACATAATTTAAGGACTTACTTATTAGGGGTTTCACTCGTGAGCGAAAATCTCTTGACTTTCACTCTTTCCAGCGAACACTCTCACACACAAAACGGAGTCATATGCACAACACAGGCCACGCAGTCAGTGTGTGGTATCTCCATTGCGTAACACGCACATCGCTAGCCCGGTGAATCACTCTCCCTAAACGACCCCGAATAAGTGCATCTTTCGAAATTTTCCGAAAGAGTAACCTCAACTTCGACTCAAAATCCGTTATTTGTTTCAATGTTTTATTCTTCGGAAATATTCCCAACTGAATCTTGAAACCCTACGGAAACTAACGAGTGATGTCACATCACTAAACTCTTGAATCGAGGTTGCGATTCTTCGTTCCGAAGCTTTTTGATTGAATTTCCGGGGATTTTTTGCCATCTAAGCAGAGTGTGACATAGTAAATTCCAATATTTGATATCTTAATTTTGTATTTATTGTTGTCACATTAAATCATGAGCTTTCGTTTTCCGCGGAAAGTGTCATTTTGAACGCAAGTTTTGACCAAAAATTTGCCTCTTGCGAGCGAAAGTTTTGACTGCGCTATCCCACTGCACTGGGAACCCCCCAACTCTCCGCAGCAGTGAGTCGCAACCATTTTAACGGGATTCACGAGCTCAACGAATGACACTCGTAGTTCTAATGTTCATATTTACATTGTCTCTTAGTAATATGATTCAGATAAATATTTTTATAGTTTTATTAAAATCGTTTTGAACCTATTTCTTTTGTAAATTTACCCCTGAAATTTTAAATTTTACGACACTTTCGAAGCTTTAATATTCGCACACCCCTTCTATCTGAATAGTGTGGTCCATCTGTTGTTGTTTACAAACTTTCCAACGGCAGGACGTAATTTTCCCACGTATTGAAATCTGTGTTTGTGCTATTTTTTTTATACGGAAATCGTAATGAAAATATACAATATTTTAATTTCCTTTGACTTTCGATATCTTTTCTATATACTTAATGCTTCCCACGAATACTGTATAGTTATAAATGTGATTGACAATATTTATACGAATAAAATTAAGCTTTTTAGAGCTGAAACTTGGTCTTGGAAGTTGGAGTTTCTAGTAATGTATTAATATTTCTAGTGCTCTAGATTTAGATCTACGATGTATTTTGTTTTATAAAATGGAGATAAATAACGAAACTACGCTGACACAAATGTCAGACTTCATAAAATTATACGATTTTGATTCTCTTGTATGGCCTTGTTTTTGATATTTTGGTTGGCAATAGCAGTTGAACTCCAAACCCTGAATAATCAGATAATGATTTTTGAGAAGAACGTACTATTGTACTTGTACTATTTGTAGGTCTAGATCTAGATCTAAAAACAAGTTTGTGATGGAAACTATATGAGCAATAATGGTATAGAAAAGTTGTTAAAAGTATTATTTTTTTAAATATTACTTTATGTTATTTCTTCTTCCATTAAATTTTTCAGGTTTAGCTGGGCCCTCTTGCATAAAAAATTATATGCGATTCTGATTGCTTGAAAATCAAGTTGCGTTTAAATTTTTGAAAAAATATAACTAGAACTTAAGTTTATTCAAGAAAATAAAAATAACACATTGTGCCCAACAACATCAACATTCATTAAGTAAAGTAAGAATGTCAACTCTTGGAAACAAAAACGAAGAGATCAAATGGAGAAGATGTAACAAAACCAAAACAAAATAATCAATGAAAATAAGATGTAACAAAACCAGAACAAAATAATTAATGAAATTGAAAAGAAGATGTAACAAAACCGAAACAAAGTTATCAATGAAAAGAAGATGTAACAAAACCAGAACAAAATAATCAATGAAATTGAAAGGAAGATGTAACAAAACCGAATTTTTTACCGAAACAAAGTAATCAATGAAAAAAAGATGTAACGAAACCAGAACAAAATAATCAATGTAAAGAAGATGTAACGAAACAAAAACAAAATAATCGAATGAAAAGAAGATGTAACAAAACCAAAACAAAATAATCAATGAAAAGAAGATGTAACAATACCAAAACTAAATAATCAATGAAAAGAAGATGTAAATGAAATCGAAACAAAATAATAATTCAATGAATACAAAAAGTTAATTTGCTTTTTTTTTTATTTCCCTGTTTAAGTAGTTAACAGTTCGTGTGTTGTATTCTGTGTGTGCGTGTGTGGGTGTGTGTGTGTTTATTTTTGAGTGTGCATGTTTTTATTGTTAGTATGAGTTGCTAGAGAGAATAATGTGTATGAATGTCGGTATCAGGTTGCTTATTGAAAATAAAGTAATTCAAAATCAATAAAGCCGACCACCTAAGAAAAATTGTTGTTTGCAGGAAAACAATATAAAACAAAACAAAAACAATAAAAACAAACAATTAAAAATCTACTTTTGCCTGCAAACTTGATATCTGTTGAAAATACTGAAAGTAAAAGAACTGTAAAAAAGTTCATGAATTATATACTGCTAATATTTGATTTTCATGTTTTCAAAACAATAAAATACATTAAATAATTAAGAAATGAAGAAAAACATAAGCTTACTGAAGAATTGGTGGCTAACTTTTTCACATTTTCATGTCTCGTGTCTTCAAGCACATAAATCCAGAAAACTGGATGCCTGACGTACTTTCCCTTTGAGATATGTTCATTAATGTACAAAACTTGCATAAATTTACATATTTAATTAGTCATTAATTAGTCAACAAAATATGGATTTCAATCTATAATATCTTGCGAGTGCATATATAAAATTTCATTTCAATTGAATGCTGCATCCCAGACATATAGATAGATACACTTGAAACAATATGAAAACTTTCTATTACAAAGAGTACCACAATGGTGCCATTGCTAAAACAAAAGAAATAAAAGGTTTGACCTTTTGACCTTTGTCAAATTTTTTGCTTTCTATTAATTCTTTTAAAAATTTGTAACTTTTGAACGCCTTGACCGATTTTCAAATTTCAAACTGC
Source organism: Strongylocentrotus droebachiensis (assembly GCA_035222895.1). NCBI lineage: Eukaryota > Metazoa > Echinodermata > Echinoidea > Camarodonta > Strongylocentrotidae > Strongylocentrotus > Strongylocentrotus droebachiensis. Next base: position 193,879 of record JAVYIG010000002.1, read on the forward strand.
ATAATTCTTCTGAAATTACACTCTATATGTCCAAGAAGAAAGTACACCTGCATCTATAACATTACAAAAACACCTAAAACCCCTATACTTATATGAATTATCCAATTGTGTCTCAGAACTGTGAAACGGTACGTTCATGCACTCGAACATAGAGCTATATGACCCGGCGCGCCGATATATTTCCGGGTCAACCTACCAAAACGTAGCCAATGGCCAATCAGAGCACTCCTTTCGTGGGAGTTCGTTGGTCAAGCCGGGCTGACTCGTACGTAGCTACAGTAGCTATTGGACGTTCGAAAAGAAAAAATGAATATTCATCAACCAAAACCAAGACAGATAATGTTGACGGCGAGACTTTCTCGGATTAATCATTAATTTAGGATCTAAATGAGCAAGCTATCGTAAGTCAAATAAGCTATATACATGTTATTTTTAATTTTTATTATAATTGCAGCAGTTATGAGGATGTAAAGAGTGAAAATCTCGTTGCATATCTCATTCATCGCGGTCCAGTCGAACCGAACCATTTGTTCCGTACAGTCCCGTACAGTCCCGATAGGCCATACTTCAGTCTCTATAATCGGAGGTCTAGTGGAGCCAGACGTAGTCTCAGTGGAACAACCGACGATTAGAGAGACTGAAGTTTTCGGTCTAAGAGAGTCAATGCCAATGCGTATTGACCTCTAGCACTGCATGCTTGCTGTGAGGCGGGTATTTTTAGACCCATACACAAATACACACACCACACAATATTGCATAGACTGTACACAATCATGTCGATGCAGCTGTAAGCAAAGTTTGACACTAGACTTACAATTTGAATTTTTATGCCTCCGTTACGAAGTAGCCGGAGGCATTATGTTTTCAGGTTGTCCGTACGTACGTACGTACGTCTGTACGTACGTCTGTACGTACGTACGTCCCGATCTCGTGATCGCGTTATCTGAAGAACCGATTGATAGATTCCTGCCAAACTTTGGTCATGTATGTATCTTGCAGAGCCGATGAACTGTTTAGATTTTGGGGTCACGAGGTCAAAGGTCAAAGGTCACAGCGCACATTATGTATGCAAAAATAGCTTGTGATGGTATTATCATTAGAACAGATCGATGGATTCCTGCCAAACTTAGATCATTTATGTATCTTGCAGAGCCAATGAACTGAGTAGATTATTGGTTCATAAGGTCAAAGGTCAAGGGCTCATTATGTATGCAAAAATAGCTTGTGAACGCATTCTCATTAGAACTGACAGATGGATTACTATTTAACTCAGGACATCTTGCAGAGCCAATGAACTGAGTAGATTTTAGGGTCATGAGGTCAAAGATCAAAGGGTCATATATGTATATGAGAAATTGCTTGTAATCACAATATTCTGAGAACCTGTTAATGGATTACAAATGAACTTGAATTTGAAAAAATTCTTCTCTTTTGGTTTGTAAAATTGCTCTATGACGGAGGCATCATTTTCGACTGCGCGCAGTCGAAATTCCATCTAGTTAAATTATTCTTTTTAACATCAGTAAGTTAAAAAAAAAAGTATTTTACTGCTATTTAGGTGTCATCAATTGTCACTAAAGTACCAATTTTGAGTGAAATCAGTTGAGTTTTGTACAGTGGTGTTTGAAATGTTGAGAATCAAAAGCACAGCTTTTACTACACAGCCAGGATAGTGATGCTCCTATGTGTGGACTAGATCTAGATCTAGAGTAAAGCCACTAAAGAAGGGGGTTTTCGGCCACTTATGACAAAATCCTATTTTTTGGACTCTTTACTAGGGTGTCTGGACGATTTTTCAATCTTCAATTTGGGATCTTTTTTCACCATTTAAAAAAAATATGAGAATAAAAAGTGTAATAATAATAATATAATTTAAATTTCAAGACTCACCGATGTTTCTATCAAAAGATACAGCCCTTTCAAAACTCTTCAATATTCATATCATTTTGATCGGACTCGACGAAAAAGACGTAAACGCAGAGTGGTGTTGTTTTGCTAAATTTAGCCAAACAGCTAGCAGATGCTCCATCGCGCAATATGCATGCGTATGCATCGCGTACGCATGTTGCTAGCTGAATGCGCAAAACCTGACCACGTTGTTTCCGCGATATCGCCATTGACTTATAACGTGTACTCACTTCCGGGTTGGGAGCGCGATTCGCTAGCCATACCATATAACGTGCATTGACTTCCGGGTTTGCTTCGTGCGCGGTCCGAATGCATATTAATATGTGCGCGATGTAACCATGGTTTGGACTGAGCGGAGCTCACGCCTCCCTTATTAGCTGATTCCAAATACCTGTATGTGGGAAGGGTATTTTCAAACTGTTGAGCCGAATGATCCCTTGGGGCTAGCGAAAAAAAAAGCACCTGGATATTATCCTTACGTCTAGCCCTACTTAAGCCGCGGTTTTGACCAAGATATTTTTAGAATTTTGGGGGTGAGCCCCCTTGGGAAATATGGAGAAAAACCTGCTCTTTCATATCATGGGGTGTTAGTCTGAGAATGAGGATCATCTGCATAAAAGATATCCTCGTAAACACTTAACAAATCGTGTCCTAAAAAATATGGATCGGACGTCTTTTTTCTTTGGCGCTCTGCCAATGCTTATTATTGATCCGCGGGCTGGCAATGCAAAAAATGGATTCTGAGTAATAAGGATTGTCCATATAAACGAGGATCGTCTTCGTAACCGCAAAAATAAGGATTATCCGCATTTTCAGAGACGTTTCATATTTCGGATCCGTGCGTTAGCGATATGAAAAACAAATTGCGTGATGATTTTCTTGATGCATTTTACATTGACTTTGTACAGAGACTTTCACATTACTAACTTGGGTTATTTTTTTAATGAGGAATCCATTTTTTGCATCGCCAGCGCGCGGTTCGGGTACCCGAAACCATCAGAACGCAGATAAAAAAATGTCCACAAAAATTCAGACGATCCTTATTTGTTAGGCCGCAATTTGTCCGCGTTTACGAGGATATCCTTGTTTATACCGACAATCCTCATTCTCGGACCAGCGCCCCTGCTGACATCAATTATTGAGATTGATAAATTAGAAATTGAGCAGTTGTCGCGATCAATCAGTTGATTAGTATTTGAGAGAGGTCTTGTTATGACTTACATGCCACTTAAAAATCGTTTTGCATAATTTTTGTTTAATAAATGGCTGCTGTTCATAAAGTCCTTAAGACCTTATAAGAGTCAAGATGGTTGTAGACTCAGAGGTAAATTTGAATTCAATTTCTCTGAGGTGAAAACTCACAGAAGATAATCTAGATTCTAGACCCTAACAAAATAATTATTTGTAACAAAGTTATGTTTTAAGTTACAGCCAACCAAAGCATAGATCTAACTTACGTCAGAAAAAACCCAGTTCTTAACTTCAATCTCAGACAAACAGGGTTGACTATGATGTCGATCTCGTAACATTTTGAAATTTTAAGCCTACTGTGACAATCATGTATGTTACTTGTCTGAAACCTAGACCTGTATCAACAAATTTGGTCTTTTCCACTAGGGCACTTGGGCATTTATTTTGGACATGAGCAACGTTTTGAATGATGGTTTCTTGAGATGTAAGTGCACCGTCTGAAAAGTTTGAATTCTTTCTTACTTGATCTAGTGAGATCTAATACAGTAGTAATCAACTATATGGAAGAGTAAATGGGTTAGATTTAGACAGAGACCTGCGTGTTTCAATTAGGCCTGAGTCATGTCGGGATTTTCATAAACCGGGTCCCGACGGCCTTGTACCGATCGGGACCCGGTGTCCCGAAATCAGCTCGCAGGATTTGTCACTTGCCTCTAAAAGCGCATATCATGATTATTATCATCAGTATGTCCCTTAAAAGTGACCTTTTTTATCAATCAAATAAATCAACACATGCATACCTCGGCTCAGATCGGTATATTCTTCCATTTGACATTATTTTCATCCATGATTGGTGATGTTTAGTGCCATTATCGTGCCTCTAAAAGTAAAAAAACTGGGGCAAAAATAGAGAGTCAACATTCGAGCCGCCATTTTGATTTATACAGGTTGAATAAATCTGGTCAAAAAATATGAATGTTAGAATAATAAAACGGCTTTCTAAAAAATTCTTCTTTACAATATACCGATCATATAATTTTTTAAAGACAAATTAAATATTTATCTCTTATTTTAAACATTGCATGCTTTTTTTTAAAAGCTGAAAATTACTTGGTAATCACAAGCAGTTTCGATACGGATAGCTGTTGCAAGGCAAGTTCAGACTAGTCTCGGAAAAACGCGCAGTGCTCGTCGTTAGCTGTAATGCGTGCCAGAACGAACCCAAACAAAGACGTGATCGTAACGAGAAAAAATAATAAAAACTACGAGAGCACAATTGGAAAGACAACTGCTGCTCAAAATTACCATAATCAGATACATAACTTGGACAAAGTCTTTGTTTGGGTTCGTTCTGGCACGCATTACAGCTTACGACGAGCACTGCGCATTTTTCCGAGACTAGTCTGAACTTGCCTTGCAACAGCTTTCCGTATCGAAACTTCTTGTGATTAGCAAGTAATTTTCAGCTTTTAAAAGAAGCATGCGGTGTTCAAAATGAAAGAAAAAATATATATTTTGTCTTTTAAAAATTATTTGATCGGTATGTTGTAAAGAAGTACTTTTTAGAAAGCCGTTTTATTTTTCAAACATTAATGTTTCTTTCGACCTGATTTATTAATCCTGCCAAGAGACCCGGCTGAGTATTTTTTTCCGTACCGCTAATGCGTCGCAGAGGTTATTTCGACGACTTGAATAGAGGCAACATCCGACACACACCATGAATCACGCCGCACTGATCAAATTCTAGGATTAAGATTAGGTTCATTTAGTCTAGGTTTTTAAGGTTAAGGTTGGGGGTAGGGTTTATGAATAGGATTAGGGTTAGGGAGACATTAGCTGAAATTAGCAATCAAAAATAATTTAAACCCCTAAAACCAAGGATAACCATCCGTACCATCGGCACTGTCGGCTGATGTGTTATGATCTGAAAACGTGACAAGATCAGTGCGGCGCGATTCAGTGTACGTGTGTGTGTGTGTGTATTGGGTTTTTACAGACGTGTATCAATCAGATGTGTCGGATGTTGCCTCTATTCAAGTCGTCGAAATAACCTCTGCGACGCATTAGCGGTACGGAAAAAAAATACGCGACCCGGCCAGTAGGCCTACAGTAGCTAGCTAGCAGCTGGCAACAACAACCCCATGAGGCGAACTGCTTTGCAACCCATATTTATATCAGCAGTTCGGATTGATTCAGGATGAGCTAGAATATGATTGGTAACAATTAAATACTTAAGTTTTAAGGTGGATTGATTTTAGTGGTGTGCAAAACTGCAATTTCTTACATATTTCATTATTTTTTTCGGAGCGTCGGTTCTCAAAAAACGACACCGGGACCCAACGGCAACGGTCGGGTCCCGGTGTGATCGACCGTACCGACTCAAGCCTAGTTTCAATGGTTAATTTTGGTGTAACAATTGTGTTTTCTGCTCTCATTATGTTTGTCTGCAGGAGGAAAGAAGAAGCCTTTGAAGCAGCCCAAGGCGAAGGGAAAAGATTTAGATGACGTGAGTTTAATTAACAATTCAGATTTGACTTTCAGCAAACTCTGAATTCTGCAATATTTCAATTTTGGAAGCCTTTCTTTCTGTGTCCTTCTGAATTTGAATTCATCATGCAATGAACTATAATCAAAATACTAAAATTTCGCATAAAGTGTGAATACATACATCACATAAGCAACTTTGGCGCAAGTCGATTTTGCATTCCCGCAAACAAGGCGTGAACACATACCACACAAAAATGATACCTAATGATTTGGGATAAAACACTCTTTCATAAGATGTATAATAATTTACTGTTCATAGATGATTTTAAAAATAATTAGCAATTTTCTAGGTGTAAACTTTTTTTTGACTCACTCTGTATATAGACCACTTCTTTTGTTTCCCTTGGTTTCAGTTTCCCATTGAAATCTGTTGCAAAGTAACCTGTCTATAAGGACTGCCTGCCTTTACAGACCGCTCTTCTTGTTTCCCTTGAGTGGTCTTTGTATACAGGTTTCTCTGTATTTCATTTCTCTCCTGTAACCCATGAAACAGGATTTCAGTTTCAAATCTCTCATGTTTCATATCTATAGGATGATGTGGCTCACCAGCAGAAATTAAAAGACGAGCAGAAGAAATTAAAGGAGGCTCAAGCCAATGCATCCAAGAAAGGACCTATGGGTAAGAGTGTGAACAAATATAAGGGTACAACAACATGGGCAAGTAAATCACCATATGGCTCGCCCAAGCACCTACATGTCATCCACTTGCCCTATCGAAAGGATAAGGGGTATCCTCTTAAATTCTGTGAACAGTGTAGAGAATCTTTTTCTTGTTACTTCATAATATTAACTTGCTGTATTATGGAAGTAAGGTGTAAATTCAGTTGCCCAGCTGAAATATCGGTTGTCCTGGGGTGTTTTGTTTTGCAAGTGGATTTGTAGCACCCTACAGCAATATTTTTCATCATGTGATTTCTGGGGGGGGGGGGGGGGGGGTAGGCTTTTTTGTGAAGTAGGACAGGGTTTAAATGTGGTTTCCAGCTTTAAAAAAATAAATATGTTGTGGGTTTTCCAGATTTGAATTGCCCACTGTGGTTGCAAGGAATTCCAAGTTAATTTGATGTAAATAATCAAAAAAAATAAAAACAGTGCTTATAAAGTGCTTACCACCAAAGTCTCCAAGCGCTATAGAAACAAAATACAATGATAAGCAGTAAACAAAACAACAACAAAAATGCAAGAGGACTCTGTTGATGTCCTATCTCAAACATTCTAAACTAGCAAGCTTTTTCAAAGATTGCATTTCACCATTTTAGTTCTTGGGAATTTAAGTTAAGTCTCGCTTTGTAGATTTTGTGAAGATCTCTCAGAACTGAATTGCTCACTGAAATGTTATTTTGTATTTTGCTGGGGGGGGGGGGGGGTTGTTTAATACATGTGCCATAATCCTTATTTTGTTAAAATATCTAGTATTTTGTTTCTTTTGGACAACTGATGTGTTCATATTAATATCATGATGCCCATGTAGTCTTGTTTTATGCATATATTGAAGTGTTTATTTATGTGTATATATGTGTGTATTGTTTCACAGTTTGTAATGGAATAAATCAATTCTCGCTACCCCAAATAGCGATTCTGTCGAGATCCGGGGAAAATCCTGAAAACGCGCATTGCATTATGGGATAGCTTTTCGACATTACAGCTTCCTGTGCAGGCGCTATATATTACTAGGCGCGATAGCGCAAACGTAAAACGCTGTCGCCACACAACGTGTATGCACCGAATATGTCGTCTGCTCGGTCTTGTTTTTTTTCGCAAATATTTCAACGTTTATTTGAACATTTCATTCGTTGTTTTTTGCGTCTTTTGACATCAGTGACGATGGTTTTCTTTTGTGAGACTGCACAGTGCTGGGCTCATGATTCCAAGCGTAAGAACCCTGAAAAATGGGGGTGGATGAAGGCCGTGACTTGGGTGAAATTTCCCACCGAAGCTGGAACACGAGCGACATGGCTGCGCTTGATTCGCCGCAAGGACAAAGTGAATTTGACCAAAAAATTGCGGCTTTGTTCGAGACATTTCGATAAGGAGCAGATTGATCCAGATGGTTATGCCAAAGGCTATCCCAAATACTTTTTCTGGAATAATTTTGGTCTTTTAGCGTGCGTGAAAACTCTGCACAGCGAACACAGGCGCTAGCGCCAGCGGGATGGGACTCTATACCGGAAGTTGTAGTGACGACCCGAGAGAGTGAAAATTACCTCGTCTCGCGAATTTCGAGATTTTCGTACCTATTTAGGGTAGCGAGAATTAATTAAACATTTTTCATATGTCTCCAATTCTCCATTACGGCTTTCCATGTTTTCTATTTGTCTTTTCTTTTTTCTTTTCAGGTTCTGGTGGCATCAAGAAATCAGTCGGCAAGAAGGGTAAATGACACCAATCTCCATCAAGTAGATACCTGCTGATTGTTCAAACCAAGCAACCAACCAGCAGGAACAATTAACATTGCCGCTACAAACTTCAATCTTCTTACACAATATCTTTACAAGAAACTTGAATCTCACATGTCTTTGGAGAAGACGGCATTATGACTTTGATATAATCACACTTCTCACTCCGTCTCCTATATCCTTCATGTTCATCATCCTTATTACAGCTACAGTGAAACCTGTATAGAAAGACCATCCAATGGAGAAACAGAACGTTAGGCAGGTGATCTTTGTACAAAGTTTTCCTTTAACACATGTTTCAATGAGAACCACCAATTGAGGGAAACAAAAATGGTGGTCTTTCTATACAGGTGGTTGCTGAAGTAGTTTTGACTGTATATTTGGTAGTTTTTTCCTTCTCCCGCTTCAGAAAACATTTTTTGTGTGTTACCTCTACAAACTTCGAACAGCTTTTTGAATTTTATTTTCCTATTTTTAAAACTTTACTAGTGCCATGTAAAAGAAGAAGACATACGGTATTAATTCAAACTGAGGCAACTTTCTCAATATTCCTCTGTATGTTCTAATCCCAAGATTGACATTGGATTACATTGTAGTATATTTTTGTTGTTTTGTGATAATTAGACAATTTAAATAACAAATTCAATGGGACCGTTTAAATCATTAGGAATTAGTCCTGTAAGACATCCAAAAGGTTATGGATGTGACAGTTTTGAAATCTGAGGGTCAGGGACCTTTCTGAGACATGAGTTGCGTAACTTAATTTTGTCAGTACATATCTAAGGAAGTCTCTACCTTTGTTGGCACATTAGCGTTAACATATATTTCTATTAAATTCAATGATCAGCATCTATCCTTTTCTTTGGTACATCTATTTGATGGAAATAAATCTGGTTATTTATGAGGATTATATTCTATTTCTGGTACACAATACACTACATTCGTCTTTGGAAAGATTTTGACGTGGAGAAGTTTCACAAAAGACAAGTATTTATCCTTTCTGTTGATGTACAGGATAAACAGGGATTTCTGTATTGACATTTCTTATATAATTTGCATCAATATGAATGATCATGTTTATATTTTCCTCTCCGTATTTCTGTCTGTGTTATACATTTACATAAAATAGGGTACAAGAATGTTACAGATAACAGGAAATTTGCAATAGAAATAGGTGTGTTGTTTAGACTAATTGCATGGAATCATGATTATTATCCAAGAACAAGCTGGAGTATTTCAAAATCTCAGACGTCTAACGGTGAAGACACTTCCTTTGTAAACATACCTGATTCATACCTTATGGGAATTTTGTTTAAAATGAAACAATGGTACGTCAAATGTATTATGAAATAGTATTTCAATCACAAATCGGACTGGATTGTATATTTTATTTTACTTGATTTTTTTTCTTCTCCTAAATTATCAGTGAATCATTTACGATTTTCTTTTTCTCTCCCTTTTGTTGTTACCCGCTGCTAATTATATACGTCATGCCCTTAATACTTGATAGTATGGGATGTAATGCAAAATGCTCACCAAGCTGCAAAGCATGAGCTTGACTGGTATATTGCAGCATTGTGTCAAAGAAAGTAATCTTTTTGGAAAGGAAACAAGTGTAAGATATTATCTCTGGAAATAAAATTAATTCTTCAATTTGTTTTTGTACAGAACAATGGTCTGAGATTTTTATTATTTTTAGGGTGTGTGTTGTGAAATGAATGTCTTGAGTGACTTGGTACCAAAAACAGGGTTGGAAACATTGAAAGAAGGAAAGTATGTTTGATAAAATCAGTACCCGATAGTTGGACTTGGGTTGAAACTCCAGGTGGCTTTATTTGAAATGAGTGAATGAATTATAGAAGACCTATCCATATTTAAGCACAAGTCTTCAAAAATGTTATGTTGCAGATCATGCTGGAAGTTTTCCGGACATATCAATGATGAATATACACAAGGGGATTGTGCTGTGTAAATGAATTGAACAGATTGCCAGCTATAGTTCTTGGAAGAATCATAGTTAGATTGTCCATGTGCAGACCTGTGTATGTGTTGCGGTATTATCAAAATATGCAATGAGATTGGATGTTGATATACATGTTGTCGCCTTCTTAAAAATATTGGCCAAGTCACATTTTGAAGAAAATTTTATTTTTGCTGAAGTAACCTCCTCACTAGGCTATACACCTTTGTTTTTGTTGAATGGCATATGTGCTGAAGTGAACATATTCTTGCTGATTATACCCAGTATAGTAGTACAATGACCCAAGTCGAGCATGTAAAAAAATATATATTTTGAAGTGAACTCAAAGTAAATTAATCTAATCCTCTCATGAAACTGATGTGATAGACAACATTATTTGTATTTCAATAGTCATATATCCCCAAATTTTTCTGTGTAAAATTCTGTTTGGTTCAGTTTTCTCAGATTTCCTAAAATCTTGAAAATATGACTTGCTAGTACGCCATTATTTTATAATAATAATATATTTATGATAATGTGAATATGCCTTTGGTGTCAAATATGCTCTTTTTGATAATATAAGATGAATGGCCTAAATATTTTCTTGCAAAATTATGAAAGCAGCCATATAGGTTCTACAACTAATAACATTTGTAACACATTCACTCACAACAAAGAACTATGTTTGCAGACTATTCTCTCATATAAACATAATATATAGCCCAAAGGACCCTTTATTAAAAATAATGACAAATCATAATGCTTTAAAATGATTTGAAGTTATAGAAGAAAATTCAATAGCCTGTGCTTACAAGACTTGCTACATAAATGGATAAACTGTATTCACCATTCCTTAATATGCAGTAAGCCTATTTAAATACATATTTATCTAAACATAGAACATAAAAGTGACTATTACAGTAATATTAATGGTTGAACCTCTTGCACATAAAACCCTCTTTCTTGAGATGGCTCATTAGAAATTAATACAAAAAAGACCATCTTTTTGAAAATCGAAGCACTATTGTAACATGAAAACTAAATGTAGCATTTTTACAATCTATCATGTGATTACATATTGTATTTGAGTGACAAAATGACAACCATCATTGAAGCAAACTGGAATTACGTAATGCACATTGATGCAGACCTGAAGAAAATTATTGCAAACATTCTTTCTCTTCATGCAATTTCATAAGTAATCTATCCGAGCAATGCTATTGTATGCTAAACTTCATTCTGCATTTTATGCACAGAATCACAGAAAATGACGTCCAACTTCTCACCACCAAAACATACTGTTAGAATCTTACTCGTTGTGTCCCTTTTTGTGAGTTGGTTTGTTAGAAATTGTGATACATGTGAGATAATTGAAGACGAGACATAAGTAACATTACAAAAGTAATATATGGTTTTTAGCAACACAAATTTTAGTTGATTTCATTTCTTATATGAGTGATAAAATACATGACAGAGAAGAGAGCCTAGATGAAAGAATACTACGCAGACCTGAATATATTTTATTGCAAAAATTCTTTCTAAAAGATCCAACTGAATTACAAAAGAATTGTATATCTATGTACAGGTACACGCAAGTTCTGCATTTCATGCGCAAGGGAAAATGACAAACAAGTACATGTAATATATATTGATTCTTCCATATACATTAATAATATTGGTCAGAATATCTACATATAAGTTTGAAATAAATTAGATAAATGATCTTCTTACCACCAAAATATACAGAATACAATAAACAATATGGTATGAACGAATACACAGAAGTCATCACAGATACATGTATATTTGACAGGTAATTGAATATGATAGACTTAATCTTAAGCATTACTGAACATTTGGAAAAGTCTTCAAAGATGGATCAGGCAACACAACAAAAATATTTCAAAATTTCATTTTTCTTACAGTAATTAAAAATATATATGACTCATTTTTTAATACATGTACACGTACAGTGTATATGGTTTGAAAACATGGCTTGCTCCAGTCATCCTCATACTTATCTGAAGTATTTCACTCCTATTTGTATCTTAGAAATTTGTGTCATGGCAAAATCAAATGTCAGACATTACCTCTAAATGTATAAAGTGGAATGTGTTTTGAAAGGTGACCTTGTGGTAATAAATTCAACAAACATACAGAGAAATAAAAACAATTATCTACACTAAAGTATGTGTACAATGAAATAGCAAGAGATAAAGGAAAGATAAGTCCATTTCCTAGCCACATTTTGTGAAAAGGAGAGTTCCCTATCATTTCATGATTAAAGAGAAAGTTGAGTTCTGGGAAGAGGTGAAAATAATTTGTGAGCGTTATCATTCTTATTATGCAAGTGTGGAAGAACATCAGATAAGACATGTTCCCTGAAACTAAGCATGGCTCTTCAAATGCCTTCATATTCTAAATATGTCATGTAACATCGTAAACATCCGGGTAGGATTTTTACCCCATGTGTTCATGTAGTCCCATATACATCTTTCTGTGTACAGTGTTTGTAACTTTACCAAGACTTGGCCAAATTTCTTATCATTTTGATGATTCCAGAACCTTGCAATACACACACATTCTTATATATGCTAGATGATTAACCTTTTCTGGTCGATTCCACACCGTTTCTTTCACAATGCAATCGCATGACCAGAACTCAACTTCATCTTTAAGTAAAAGTTTGCCAACAACCTATTGAAATGCTGGGATTACATTTAACACGTGTTTCAATGAGATGTCTGTGTACTTGTACATTTGATGGTTTCATGAAACCATACCCTGGTTTCTACCAAAAGAAAAGTCAAAACTGTAATATAGTTTCACCTTTATCATACAATAGTATAACATACTTTGTTCCCAATTCATACTTTTTTTTCTGGAAAAAAAAATCTTGCACAGTGGTTGGGTATCACAAATTTTTACTTACTTTCGTATATAGACATGCAACTTGGAAGACTATGTAATCTCATTCAGAATGCTATTCTTCACTCTTACTGTTGAGACCGTTATCTTTTTTTTTTACATGAGACAAGTTTTTTTAAAGATGAATACAGAAACAAGAACAAGAGTGCTAGATGAAAACAGGAATACACAAACCAATTTCAGCTACACGTAACAACATTGGTTACATCAAGGATCTGCTACATTGTAAAGAAACAGGTCGTACCGTATCACAATTGAAAATGAATATTTACACAAACGAGAAGATAATAAACATATTTCCAGCTCAAATCATTACATAAGATGTATTATACTTAATTAATAAAAAGATAGTTATACAAAATATTCACTAACTATAAAATGCAAATTTGTCAAGGCTTCCGACACAAACATTGCTCACAAATTAATTAATAATCTCCCACTTTCATTAGAGTCTACCATTTTAATTGATGGTAAAATGAATTTTGATTTTCTTTTTCAAGTAACAAAATAATGTAACTTTATACACGAAGTACTGCCACAGACTTGAAATCTATACTATGAATTGTGGAATGGCATGCTTCATGACAAAAAAAAACCCAACAAAAACAAATACATACAGTAGTGAATATTAAACCCTGCAATCTTAGCCCAAATGTTCTATATTTCTGGCTCAATTTTGACAATTTTTGTGCAACAAGTCTATAGGATACTATTCTATTAAATACACTATGCGCACAAAGGAAATCATTTCAGTTCAAAGTTTCACAACATTCTTTTACCTGTGGCATGTCCTCATCACCTTCAGTTTGCACTCATAATGGCTCGTTACATATGACACAGTACACTATGAATGTATTCATAATGATGTGAGCGCAGTGCGCTTCACATTACTGTATCTCATAACAATCAGATAAAGTGTGTAGGACCTTTTTTCATTCCCACTTGCCGCCAAAAGCCGCCACAACAAACCACTGTCATTTACCATGGCATATGTATGTGAGACTAAAAAGGTAGACTACCGGTAGAAGATGCAGGAGCTTTGGGTAACATCACCAACTTCATTCAATCAATCAATATCACTTCACAAAAATGAGATGCATATCTTTGCTGCTGTATAAATAAAACAATATATACATAAATTATCTTTGCAGTATCATGGCAATGTACCCTTTGGTGGTCACAAAACAGAATTGCACTTTCCAAAACATCTGAAATAAAATCTGAACAAAATACAAATATCTCAGTGATCTAAACTCAGCGATGTAACATAAATGCCTTGCAGGACTCGTCATAGGAAGATGATGAGCTCCAAGGAGAAAAAAAGGAATTAACTTGCACTTCACATACATATTGTAGAATAATAATAAATTTTGTCGTAAAATAGTAATAATTTTACCTTCAGTTGTAATGAATAAAAATGAAAAAATTCAAACTGAACCTAGCTTTTTCCTTTCATTAAAGTGCAGTATTTGCATTAGCTGAATATAACCCTTTGCTTAGTTTGAAGATAATAAGACAGGAAAAAAGAAAAGACATTAACATGCTAGGTTAGTTCCTTTTTGCACAATTTTGTAATTGAATAATTTAACTTCAACATTGAGAGATACATTTGTGACCTTGGTCATATCAGGGATGCCAGTTTTCAGGCAAAAGCCTGAATTCAGGCCCTGGCGATTTTTTTTTCAGGCCATAGTTTAGGTTTTTTGTGTACAAAATAACTAATTCTAGGTGATTTTCAGGCCCTCTGAGCAATTCTAACTGGCATCCCTGTTATATGCTTCATCGATAAACAATAGATATGAATCTTAGAAACATCTATAGAGCCTGTTAACATATTATGAATAAGTATAAAATTTCTATTGGATGTACATATTATTGTATCATAAGGCACTTATTTTTAATTCAAAACTCTTGCCTTTCTCTTTTATCCATTTCAAGTGAATTCACGACTTGTGTATTTTGAAATACAGCTTCACGTATGTCTCCATATCTCTTGTACACTGCCCGAGCCAGCTGGGCCTTCTCATCTAAGGTTTCACTATTCCAACATGTCCTGCAGAAAAGATGGCATATTACAGGAGAAAAATAGATGTAGCATGGTTAACTCATCTTTCTAAGGACTATTATCACAAACTCTGCTTTTTTCCCCAACTATTATTCAGAAGAGTAATTAATTAGTTAAATTGCACATTCTGTCATATACCACATCAAATTTAAATACTGAGGACTGATGTAAGAGACTATAAGTTTGTCTGGTATGCATGTCATCCTCAAAATGACAATATCGATAATATGTCAGATACAAACAAATATATTGATACTACACGATCATCAAAATGCTGACAAAAGGCTAAGGTACCTGAATCTGTAAGGCAATCTATGAACATGAAATAATCAAATTTATAAAAATAATATGCATGTTATTTTTCTCTTACAATTTAAAATGAAGGCATGACAGGAAGTATTATGAAATGGAGGAATATGTTGTTGCTTACCTCATCCGAGTCGTCATGGTAACCCTGCAGTGACTCAGACAAATCAAGAGGATCATTTTCACAAGAATCTCCTTGACTCAACCTAGAGTATCTGTATGTCCTAATACTGGGTGAGAAAAACAAAACAAAAATAAGCATTTCATTTTTCTATGTTGAAAAATAGTGATCAAACAAACTTAGAGAGAATGTAAAAATATATACGGTATGTGGGATATATATTGATATATGGTAAGGGCTAAGGTTACAATTAACTTTCAGGTTAGGTTAAGGGTTAGTGTTAAGGTTAGGTAGAGTAGTGGGTCCAGGGTTGAAGTCAAGAATTCATTGGTGTTTGAAAAAAAAGGCCTCAGATCCAATGTCGCTAAAAACATGTTGTCCAATCACCTAAGAATGAGAAATATCTCACTACCTTTAAATCATGTTTGGGAAAGAATGCTTCAGTCATCCTCTTTGACTTTCTTTCCTTACTTTTGTCTTTATTTGAATAAAAAATTATTACATAATCTTACAAATTTCTTCTAAAACATATTTATGTATAAAACTTTGAAAATAGAAAAAATCATGCAAATTTATTTTTTAAATTGTTGAGGTAAATAATTTTGAAAATATAAATTATGTTTCAGTCTTACTGAGAAAATGAAGGATTACTCACCTCCCCTTTAATACACTAAACATGCCTTTCTTGTACAAGATGAAGATCAGTCCTAATGCTACTATAACAAGCAATGTGATGATGACCCCAAAGGCAGCTGAGTGGGACTGCAAATTTAAAAAAAGGAATAAAAGACTAGCATCGATGAAAAGGTAAAAGTAAACTGACGACTCCCTACAGTAGAAAGCTTGTCATTCTACACAATATTATGTGGATTTTACAACAAAAAAAAAATCATTTTTCAAATCAATTCTCTATTTGACACATTATCTTTCAGAAAGAACATTTTCAACAGACTTGTTTTGAAATTTTTCTGAGTCATGACTTTGCAAAAATATTTTCTTGCTGGAAATTAGTTTTTCAATAATGCTAGAAATAGATCATTAGATGCTTCATTTACAGTTCACTTGGTCAATCAAAAATTTGTGTTTATCGTTTATAGCCATCGGCAATCGTGGCAAATAAAGGGCTAAATACTAGCAATGAATCAATAAGAAGACTTATAAAGTACCACTTTCATTGCTCCCTCGAACAGGTCTATAGGATTGTGCTTTTCATTACTATCTTTATTTAACTACACTGTACATGTATCATGTATCCCCTGAACACACAAGCATGAGAAGTTCAACATGACAGGGAGATGCTCTAATAGATACAGCAGCTCAAATTGACTGATAAATTGTAAATTTGTGATATAGTTCTAATAACATTCCACTTGCCTTTATATAGATTACAAACAAATTCCTACTACTTTTAACAAAATGTATTACCTTTTTATTCTGTGATGATGCTCCACATCTTGCTTTCAATTGCTCTACATTCCTCTGAGGCTGGTAGCCATTCACACAACTATCTCCAGGAATTTTTCTATACCTGTGCAGATTTTCAAGGAAAAACATTTTCAATCAAATAAATTCTACTACAATACAAGAACAAAGTCATCGTGAAAGGTCTTGAAAGCAAATGAAAACTTGCACTTGCATGAGGTGATTGCAAATTTTGCAAGTGGTTAATATTCAAGAAATTGTCATGCTGCAAAGTAATTAGAGTTGCATAATACTATATTTTTTATACTTGGCAAAATTTTCTTGCAGTAAATTCAAGAGTCGTTGCTATGAAGGACAAGCCGTATACAAGTCTTAAAACAACAAAGGTTACTTCTGCCAAAGAGGTGTGCATAAAGTAGAACTAAAGTGAGCATATGGATAACTTAGAGGTTCTGTGGTCCAATCGATAAGCCACAGGACCGTCATTATAATGGTACAGGGTTCAAATCCCTCCCACAGCACTAATATCCTTTAGCACAACACTAATCTAAAAATGTCTCTTTCCAACTAGATGAAGTAATCGGGACATTCCTTCATCCTTATCAGGGGTATTATAATAATATTACTTTTTGGACATGTAGATGGCTCACAATATTACTTACCCCCATGAACTCAATTCTTCTTCATGTCCATTCTCACAGTACTCAAGGTCTTTGTGCTGGAACTCTGGGCTCAGGTTACAATCTGTACTGTTTGTTTTTCTGTAAAATCCATAGTCGCTGCATCAGATTGAAAGGAGGATGAAGGAAGGTTTATCAGGTAGTAAGGTTGAAGATCAAAATTAACTGGTGATAATTGGCTATTTAGTCATCTTCTGGGAGCAACATGGCCATAATAGAAAAAATGTATCATAACTAACAGTAGCAGGGTCAAGTTTGGAGAGGTTTATATGTACCGGTAGTTTGTTTTCTGGCCATCATGCAGTATTGAAGTACATGTATTTGAGAGATTAAATATCCATTTACTTTACAAATTCTTGCAGATAAAAATATAAAGATAAGGTTATATGGAAGGTTTGAAATAAAACTGTTACTAAAATAACAAATATAATTTCACATAGCCACTCCATGATCTAGACAAAATCCTACTTTAAGAAAATAATTGCTGTTTACAAGCTCAAATATCTTCTTGCCTATTTTGTTGATAGGATATATACATATTTTTTCTAATTAATAATCAATAAATCTGATAACGTCTTCACATCACAAGTATTACTATTTTTCTAATATGTCTTGATATTGTAAAATGCATAATTAAAACTCAAATTAGGCCTATCAGATAATGAAGTGAAATCTCAAGTGTTAGTGTTTTATCACATACCGGTACATCATAAATTAAATAAACGCAGGTGTTTTTTCACTCACCATTCATAGTCAGATTTGTCGCAGATGCAGTGCATCGTTGAGGTGGGAAGCTGCTCAAACTCAAAGCTAACTCGACACAGAGCGTCTGGTCTAACTCTCCTGAAGGTTTCCTTCTGACCCAACAGACACCCGGCCTTGCCATTGGTTTCATGAGGTTGCCAATCCATAAAGTCGCTTTCTCCACCTGTTTCATACACAATACATGTATTGAAATACGATTGTCATACAATATATTTTATCTACAGTTCTAATCAGGCCACTTTTACCTATCTAGACAACTCTAAATGCTAAAGATATTAATTTCACATTTTAGAATAATTTATGGTTTAATAACTTAACAATATCTTCCGTTCTAGTTTCAACATTCTGCTAGAAAAAGGTTTAGTCTAGATCATTTAGGGAGATGTGTGTCGGTCGAGCGTTTGCCCCTCTGGTCTGCCACAATGACAATATATATTGAACAACTTTAATAGGAAGCATGAAATAGACCCTACATATCATATGCTCTACATTATTACATTCATAAATCATTACATTCTGTCAAGATCCCAAAACTCCTTATTATTTGCTCTTCCTATTAAGCTCAATACTAAAGGGGATGGGCTTTGGTCATGCAGGGCCTTTGCTGTGGAAGGCTCTGCCTTGATAGATTCATAATAGCAGATCTGTTGAAACGTTAAAAAATAATCTCAACATGTATCTGTTTGATTGGGATTATATAACTACTTGTTCTCTTTCCTTTTTGTATGTTCCATTTTACTCCCATTGTTCATTTGTTTATAGTTATTTGCACAAGTGCGCCTTGAGCATTTGATTTCAAATGGATTTGGCGCTTACAAATCTAATACATTACCATTCTTATCATTACTCACATTGTTTTGAAAGAATGGAGCCAAAGTCTATCATGAAGGACCTCCACTGGCTATCATCCTCACCAAAGCCCCAGATACTGACGTTGAGTGACTTTTTGCTAGGTTCAGGCAGAAGCCCCGTCACAGTAATCTTCTCTTCTGTGAACTTGAAGGAATTCCAGCACTGACCCTCATCATAGGAAAATCTATCATAAAATATTATATATCACTATAAACAATGTCAATACAAATTCATTTTCAATCATTCGCTGTATTCATAGAAGGAATGGCATGTTCTGCTTTGTTCTGCTTTCATCTACTGCAAAGATGCACAGGTTGGGCAAATATAGGGATAATGATGCCAGGCATAACATAGGGAGGTGATAAAAAGAGTGGTAATGTTCATAAAAACTGCTGGGGCTTGCAAGTCTATAGGCATGTATCAAGCAAACTACATTCTTGGAGGGTTTAAGATAGCATCAATGCAACTATGGAAAACTATATACAAATCTCTCAAACAAAAACAATAATTATCCATCAGCTCTTTTGGATCTCACAGTTGCTTAACTGAATGAAGCAAGACAAATACAGATATGTATCGATAATGACAAGGGTATGTACTCTATATTCAACAGGCAATTTAAATTGAGTTAACTAAATTTCAAAAGTCCATATTGAACAGGGTTCTTCATTTTCCTACTTCTACTTCAATACTATCTTCCTCTCTTTGAAGCACACTATTATTTGAGCATTGTTTTACTTACTTGATTGTATCAGTGGCACCCTCAAGGGTTGAAATGGCTACCAGAAGGCCTCCACTGTTTGTGATAGCCAAATGATGTGGACCCTGCAGGGCTAGTCTCCAGTTGTAACCCCCGTCGCTGGTGACGTACACGTCGGGAGGTCGTAGCTCCAATGAACTGGCAACGGTAGCTGCAGAAAGTCACAAAAACAAGAACAGGGTTCTGTAAAAGTGTCTCCTACAATGGCATGTTAAAAATGTATAAAAGTAGAAGTAGAAGCAGTGATGGTGGTGGTGGTGGTTGTTGTTGTTGTTGTTGTTGTAATAGCTGTAGTTGCTGTAGTTGTTGTTGCTGTAGAAGATTTTACATGATATTATATTCAGAACATGGCTAATCTGCAACAAGCTCAATTGCATAAATATAAGTTTGTACATAAAGAACGTTTGTATCAAGTAAAATACTTCTGAATGACCAAAGTTGAAAATACAAAAACCACAACGTTTGCGGATGTCTTGACATTCTTGTATCTTTCATTATCTAAAATAATTCAATGAAAAGAAAAATCTACAAACTTTTATCGATTTGAACTACCTGGAATGTACTGTGATGAAAATGGTCAATAAGGCAGCTTACCATGGACTAAAAGGAGTCCAGTAGCTGTACTGTCACTGATGGGCCCTGCTGGAAAGCGTATGCCTTTCAGTCTGCTGTACTGATTGTGAATTTGTAGTTGGCATACCTGCAAACAAACAAACATAAACAAAATAATGACAATTGGCTTGTTGAGGACTGACCATCATAAAATATTGAAAGACATTTTGCATGGATACTAATTGGTTTTACTCACTTAGTTTGATAAGAGTCCTAGAGAGTGGAGCCCAATATATCCTGTACAACTTATAGATTAAAAGCGCCTGAAACAAAGAGATGACTAAAATCAGGCAAATGCCTCAAAAGTGTCATTTCTGATATTGATCTACCCTGTATCTTCACATGATACTTCAGATAGCTTTCTGATCATAGCCCAAATACTTTAAAGACACTCGGTAGTTAGCTCTCATGGGGAATTCAACACCATTCAGGTGTTTACCCAATACGAGGTGCTGTCAATCACCAAAATTAGCCTTCACCGAGTTTTATGACCATCAGGCCTTATGTATAAACGTACTGTATTTTCCACCCATTCCCCCACATGGTAAGTCATTATCTCACTTTTCCGACACCCGAAGACTCTCGATAGACGAGGGGGTATTTCTTGATTGGCCAACAGGTTCGCTGTGTGCAGGCCTAATACATGTACACACGTTAATGATTTTTATTATCCACTTAGTCTGGTGTCAGCGAATTATGGCCTTCTGCACATGGAAACTGATGAGTGACTCCCTTTAATATACTACCTCTTCTACCACTGCATGTCTGACCATAACAAAGAAATTGACCTACCCCTGTATCTACACATGGGACTTCAGCTGGCTTTCTGACGGGAGACCAGATGCCTCCTCTGTCATAGGTGATTACTGTGTGGATTGTAGAGTCTGAATAGACCTGACTGGCTAGGTACACACCTCGCATGGACTCCACCTTGTAGAAATCTGTTACCTGGTTTCCATTTGGAAACTGAAACAAATGAAAAATTAATTAATTTGGAACTTACAATAGTAAATACATATCATTCAACACTGTAGAATGAAATACTAATTTTAGCAATGCAGAAGAAAAGCACACATAAAGCCTTCACCGTGCCTGCGGTTCAAGTCCTGCAATATTGATAAAACTGAATCATAACTCTACATATTTTATGATTGACAGATGATGTCACAAGATGAATGAGCATTTGTTTGGGGCGGAGCTTAGCAGGTCTGAGAAAATTATTATTAAAAATAATGGAAAATCTATGAAATATTTTTAGATGTTTGGATATCAAGATATGAGTTGTATGCAACCCTGCACAGGAATCAACAGGAATCAACTTATATTGGATGTCACCGGACCTTTAAATGAATGTTTGGTACAAGCCAATCATAACAATATAACTAATGGCAACATTTTTTATTTTAAAATCCTCTACATGTGCCAAGACTATTGAGGGCAAATTTTGAAGTATCGTAGTTGTTCTTTATTTAAACTATGATACAGAGTCTTAAAATTTTACTCACAAGATGACGTAATAGCGACTCTGCGAACACAATGCCATCAGAAGCTGATGTGTAGATTGTTCCAGTTCCAGTGTCTGACAAAACAAAATCACCAAAATACATAGTTTTTACATAAATCATAATCAACTATCTTGCTAATCTATAAAGAAGGCTTTAAATGCCATTGTTATAAAAAGAGTATTGAAGCTTTGAGATGATAAGATTGGAAGATAAGTTATTTCTTACTCCAATATACTTAAACAAGAAACTAATTCCATTAGACCACCAAACAAAAAGATTCCTTATAAAAGGAAAGTACATATCTTAATATGTAAGACTATCATAACAAAAACAATAGCCATATCTGCAACCTCAAACTGGTCACACTCAGTAATAATTACATGTATTTCAGCAAAGTAGGTCACATCTGTTCCCTTATGGGTTTCAGTCAAAACAAATCAATGGACATCAAAGAATATTGTAAAATCTTTTTTGAGTAAATATTATATCTTTCTTCCACAGCTATAAAAATTGATTTTAAGAAGAAGGGCTGAATGATAAATATTTGAATAATAAGCTGGCAGAATATCTTTCAGAATTTAATGTTTAATTGATGGTCAAGTAATCCTACAATTCCATGGTAGTTATAAAACATTTGAACAGAACATTCAACTCACTTTCCGGATCGTCTACATGCATGAAGATGAGACCTTCGCTCATGTCCAGTACAGAGAAAAACTGGAAAGAAAGTCAGATCAAAAGAAAATTAATTGATTCTTGTCTGACAAAGTGATTGAATCTGCTTTTCTATGGGTAAATATTATCCAATACTATAGCAAGCTGACATTGAATGGTAAACATATGTCTACATGTACAAGTAGACATTGAATGGAAAACAAATATCTACATGTGCAAGTAGACATTGAATGGAAAACAAAAATCTACATGTGCAAGCTGACATTGAATGGAAAACAAAAATCTACATATGCAAGTAGACATTGAATGGAAAACAAAAATCTACATGTGCAAGCTGACATTGAATGGAAAACAAAAATCTACATGTGCAAGCTGACATTGAATGGAAAACAAAAATCTACATGTGCAAGTAGACATTGAATGGAAAACAAAAATCTACATGTACAAGCTGACATTGAATGGAAAACAAAAATCTACATGTGCAAGCTGACATTGAATGGAAAACAAAAATCTACATGTGCAAGTAGACATTGAATGGAAAACAAAAATCTACATGTGCAAGCTGACATTGAATGGAAAACAAAAATCTACATGTGCAAGCTGACATTGAATGGAAAACAAAAATCTACATGTGCAAGTAGACATTGAATGGAAAACAAAAATCTACATGTGCAAGCTGACATTGAATGGAAAACAAAAATCTACATGTGCAAGCTGACATTGAATGGAAAACAAAAATCTACATGTGCAAGCTGACATTGAATGGAAAACAAAAATCTACATGTGCAAGCTGACATTGAATGGAAAACAAAAATCTACATGTGCAAGTAGACATTGAATGGAAAACAAAAATCTACATGTGCAAGCTGACATTGAATGGAAAACAAAAATCTACATGTGCAAGCTGACATTGAATGGAAAACAAAAATCTACATGTGCAAGCTGACATTGAATGGAAAACAAAAATCTACATGTGCAAGCTGACATTGAATGGAAAACAAAAATCTACATTTGCAAGCTGACATTGAATGGAAAACAAAAATCCACATGTGCAAGCTGACATTGAATGGAAAACAAATATCAACATGTACAAGTAGACATTAGCCTTTTAATATCATTTAGACATCTGTTACTTTTCACACAGTTATGAAGGATAGAACTGTCAATGTTTCCAGCACTGCATACAATAAAGCATGTTGTTGTGTGCCTGACAAAAGTCCGAAATGGATTGTACACAATGGATGTTGATTCCAAGAAAACACATTCCAAAGTTCAACTATTCTTTCCATATGTCTATGCAAAAAATTGGTACATAAATCATCCAATAAATCGCTATAGTTATTCAGCAGTCAAAATTAACATCTGCCATCACAGGATGATATTTTAATTGTAATAAATAATAATACGGTTATTTATATAGCGACGGTATCCCTCAGGCTCTGACCCTCATGGCGCTTTACACATATTACCCTGGTCGTAGCCGAGCTGCCAAAGTAACGAGCGCTCAAGCATATCAGGTACCCATTTACACCTGGGTGGAGTACCCTGGTCGTAGCCGAGCTGCCAAAGTGACTAGTGCTCAAGCATATCAGGTACCCATTTACACCTGGGTGGAGAGTGGCAAATGTAGATTAACGTCTTGCCAAAGGACATTAGAGCCACAGCAGGACTTGAACCCTGTACCTTGTGATCTGCAGTCGGGTGACTTATCCACTAGTCCACACCTCTACAAGAGGAATCCCAATAAATTGATCTTCAAAAATACATGCATTGAGAACAAGACAATGCAACCTTGAAGAAAATCCACTTACTCTATCGCTTGTGATAACAGGGAGTTGAGTAGGCTGCCAGGAATGCCCTCTGTCTGTAGAAACATGTAACACATGCTGCACATCACTAGATGATGTCTGGGATTTCTGGGGAAGGGAAAGGACATTTTTTAATAGTTTTTGTTTTCTTCTTCTCAAAATAAAGAATGTAATTCTCAGATCAGCTGTATATTACACCCCCCCCCCCCCCTCCCCCATGATCATCTGCTTTCTTTTCTTTCACTTGTTTAACTGCCCTCCTGGTCCTGATTTCAATAAAATGATATCACTTAGTTTACTTGGGGAGATCTCCCTGGTTTACTTTTGGCGGTGCATACAAAATAATTAAACAAAATGCTATGTCTGCCTTACCTGAAAAAAATAATTATTCAAAAATCATTTACTAGCATCAAGTGTACATGAAATACATGAATTGAAACTACAAAACAGATTCAGGCACATAGTATCATTTTGTTTGACGCATCTCATTGTTTGCTTTCACATCACAACACTTACCTCAGTGGAAGAAGTGGAAGTAATGGCAGCATAGATGAATTTTCCTTGGATCCCAAAATTCTGAACTTTCTTTTGAACAGCTGAGTGGAAGAAAAAAAACAATGATTGTTTTAAATGTTTATACAGCAATCCTCAGCAATCTCAGCAAAGAGAAATATCAAACTTACATTATTTCATCTTAGAAATGAAATATAATGTTTAGTTAGGTAATAGTACTGATTCAATCCCTATACATGTATTTACAAATAAGCAATCATATATTGCTACTGGAGCTTGAGTCTTTCCAAAGCCCAAATCAATGATTATGTCAATTTATTGAGCCAGGAAAGGAAGGACAAATATGGTCTCACCTGTAAAATCAGTATTCTGTACTTCTTTTCCTTCATATTTTATAACAAAAAACATATCATTATTCTATTAAATATTCAAGTACAGCCTTGTAAAACCATCTGGAGCTACTCAAATCTGTACTGGGATGTACATGTATAATCACAAACATACAATAGCCTACTTAATGCAGGTAGCTTGGTGAAAGCACTTACTTTGAAATGAGATTCCAAGGTTGGAAGTTTTTATCAAATTCAGTTGGCCATCTGTATAAAAAAATGAAAATCAAAACAATGTAACAACATATCATATCACTTCCTCATTCAATGCACTACAAGAATATTATTGTGTATAATGTCACTTAGTTAAATACATATTCATATTAACTTTCAATACAAAAATTTCAGGCTATGTTTCCAAGAAATTACAAAGTTGTAAGATGATCCATGTACAATGAGTGTCAAACAAAACTCAATGAACAGACACTTTCTGTTATTTGTATTTGTATATTAAATTTGAAAATGTCTGCCTTCAATTAATTATTCATAGAATTAGAATACTACACATAAGAACCTGTGTGAACACACCTACCTTCTTCCTGAAGCATAAAGAGATCATCCGGTGCGTTCATCTCTGATGCCGCCCAAGACGCTTGCTGAACATTGGATTGGAGAGCTTTCCATGTCATACCAAAGTCTCTAGACAACCAGATCTTATTCTAAACAAGGATCAGAAATACATCATTCTTGTATGTTGTCTCCTTAGAGCCAGAAGACCTAGGGGGTGTTTCACAAAGATCCTACAGCAAGTCGAACTTAACTCTAAGTTGGACTTAAACATTATGGAGAGCCATTTGTAGCCTTAAAATAAAATATATTCAAAAGCAGAAATTGAAGTATTTTTAGCTTTCCATAAATTCCACCTCAAGAACATGAAATCTCCTTGAATCAACATTTTATGCCTTTTAAAACCAACTTTTACAAAATGTTTTCAAAGATGCTAACAGCTTTCCATAATTGTTAAGTCCAACTTAGAGATAAGTTCAACTTAGGATCTTTGTGAAACACCCCCTAGGGCGTTAATTCATATCAATGTGCTCCATGCTCTTGCTCTCATCAGAGGAGAGTCAATATAATATAAATATCCTATCAATGATATACTTTATATCAGGTGATATCTATTTCTATAATTTGCATTATACCTGTATCTTCAATGTAAGTGATATCTAAAGGTAATAGGGTCATTCCATGTCAAATCACCCAAAAAATCTGAAAATCTGAACCCGACCATTTTTGATTTTGATGAAACTTAGTGTACTTGTTGAGTGTGATCTCACAGCACCAAATCCCAAATTTTAGGTCAATTAGGTGAGGGGTTTGGGAGATACGGCCAACCAAATTTTGAGATTTTTGCCAAAATGGGGGTGGCGGGCCTACCTTTGAACCTTTGTATCTCGGGACCTAATGAGTCAATCTTCACAAAATTTGCAATATGCACAGTACAACATACATGTACATCTTCCACATGCTTTTTTGTTCTAGTCATATCCATTCTAAATGTCAGCGGTACTTGAATAGAAATAAAATGACAAGTTCATATAGGCCTAAAGGGTTAACAGGATGTATGGCTTTAGGCCTCTGAGTCGGTTCTAGGATAATTACCCTCCTGGAAAATTAACCCCCAGGAAATGTCCCCCCCCCCCCGATGACAATTATGCCCCCGAGGACTATCACACCCAGATGACAATTAACTCCAGAAAATTACCACCTATGACAATCTGTCCCCCCCCCCCCCCCCCCCCCCCCCGAGGACAATTACCCTCCAGACAATTGTGCCCCCCCCCCCTGGAAAATTAACCCTCAAGGATAATAAGCTCCCGAAAAAAAAATCTGCTTTGATTAAAACCAACTTATTATCAGGATGGACTTCCCCTTTAACGAATAGGGGGGGGGGGGGGGGGTAATTTTCCTAGGGGGTAATTGTCCGAGGGGTAATTGTCCTAGGGTGTAATTGTCTGGAGGGTAATTGTCCTCGGGGGGGGGGGACAGAATTTGCTAGGAGGTAATTTTCTGGGGGGTAATTGTCCTCTGGGTGTGATAGTCCTCGGGGGTAATTGTCCTTGGGGGGGGGGGGGGGGACATTCCTTGGGGTTAATTTTCCAGGGGGGTAATTATCCTAGAACCGACTCAGAGGCCTAAAGCCATACATCCTGTTAACCCTTTAGGCCTATATGAACTTGTCATTTTATTTCTATTCAAGTACTGCTTACATTTAGAATGGATATGCCTAGAACAAAAAAGCATGTGGAAGATGTATGTTGTACTGTGCATATTGCATGTATTGTATATACATTATAATAGGGTTTATTGTGAATATCTGTAAGTATGGATACATTAAAAATATTGTCAAGGTCACGTGATCCACAAGGTCAATTTCAAGGTCAAATCTTAGGTCAAGAGGTCAAAGTACCCCAACATGTACGAATTTTCAAAATGGCGGCAGATTTGGAATCCTTATTGAATACCCTTTCCAACAATACAAATTTTGTGAAGATTGACCCATTAGGTCCCGAGATACAAGGGTTCAAAGGTAGGCCCGCCACCCCCATTTTTGAAAAAATCTCAAAATTTGGTTGGCCGTATCTCCCAAACCCCTCACCCATTGACCTAAAATTTGGGATTTGGTGCTGTGAGATCACACTCAACAAGTACACTAAGTTTCATCAAAATCAAAAATGGTAGGGTTAAAACCATTGGGTGATTTGACATGGAATGACCCAATAGTCCTTCAGACCAGGAGTCTGAAATCCATTCCCATGCCATCATATAAGACTCCTCTTTTTAAGAGTTTTTTTCAATTTTTACAATCACTAAAATATATTTATATATTTTTCTGAAAAGCCTCTCTATGACCCGAATTCACAAAGGAGGTTTGTCGACAGACCTCCTTTTGTTTCGCCAAATCTCCTTTTGTTCTTTACAAACCAGGTTTGTAAAATAGGCGTAAAAACGCATCATATGACGTACGAAAACATTCGGGCCTATGTGTTTGCAAAGGGGACTGGAATTTATATGTTGATAAGCCTGGTTTAAGTTTCAGCAACCCTTTATTCAGAGCACAGTGCATTTCAAGGTCTAAATCCTACCTATCAAGTAAATTACATCAACTGTAGATAACCATACTGACAAACATTATGTAGATTGTTTTTTGGTTTTTTGTGCAGGGTCGACACTCTTAAAGGTATTACAAAGTTTTGGTATGGGGTCATGAATTTAGTTCAAATTAACATATTGGAAGCATATGCGTTCCTACAATATTCATTGATCGTGGTCGCGGTTGAAATCGAGTCTAAAGTTATGAAATTATAAATAATAAACTCTTTATGTTGTATAGCTCCCTCTCAAGGTCAAGATATTAATTTAGCTATGAAACAATGTTTCTTGACTAAAATCGACCGATTAGCTAATCCCGTTTGGAAATTATATATGACAACTACATATTCTGAGATTTTCATGGTCGCAGCTACAATTGCACGGCCATAGGCGCTATTTGAAATTTATCAAAATTTACCGGGAGCACCGGTAAATTTTTATATATAATTTTTCTCGAAAACAGAAGTGTTTTAGAGGCTAATTTTTTTAGTGCTTATAACAAATCCACAGGGGCATCCAAATATATCAAAATTGTAAAGATTCACTATCAACCCAATTTTCAAAATTTCCCAAAACTTTGTATTACCTTTAAAGGGCCACTCTAACCCAACTAACATAATAATAACAATAATAATAGGCATTTCTATAGTGCCGTCTATCTAGATAATTCTATTCCGAGGCGCATTTATTATTACATCGACTTTAGCCTAGCTGCCGTTTATACAGCGCTCCAGCATTTCAAGGAATTAATTAATTTCTGAGCGTTCTGAGTCATTTAAAGCTAGATTCCAGAATTATAGATGATTTCTAAGAAAATTCATTGTCATGTTCGGAATAGCCCGTTTTGGTGGCCCTTTAATCTGAGCATTACTAGTCAAGTGTTTAAATCACTCAACTATGATAATAAATGCAGTTCTAATCTAGCAAATGTGCCATTTTCCCCCATAAATTTGCAATGAATTAAACCTGCACCAGATTCACACTTTAATCCACAAGCTATGATGATTTGACCCTCATATTTCATCTCAATGCCAAAATAAATTTGAGTTTTTTTAATCATAAAAATTCTCCTTTCATGCAACATTTCATTCCTGCAATTACACAGTCTAGGTACCTGTACATATTTTTCAAAACAGAGAACAATCAATCATGAAGGCAGCTGTGCCATTGTAAACAAAGAACTTATACTGTACATGTATGTTAAACTACAGTGTTATACTGAATAGCATGAGTATATCACTTCAGAGTTCAGACAAATCAATAGGGTATACATCTCTCACAATGCACAAACGGCAAAAGTTCTCATATATATATATATATACATTTACATACACGTCTATGCATTTATTATTTCTCTTTGTCATGTCAGAATTCAGAATAATTATATTCATTAAATGGAATAGTAGAATGGTGATATCTTAATTTAATCAAATTTTACATTTTGGCTTATAATATCAATATTCCAAAATATTGAAAGCTGGATTCCTAATGAAATTAAATAAGATAATTATCCAATACAAGTTTGTTACCTCTTCAATTCCATGGAAGGTTAATACACCCAAAAATTTAAGTTTGGAGTTTGGAGTAGTAATGGGTTTTTATTACATCCTGGAAATGAAAGGGGCATTTATAACTCATATAATTTTACAGAGCCAATATGCCCTCCTTGCTCTCAGCAGATGAAATGCCCCATTCATCACATTACACAAAGCACTGTATTACAGTCAAAGTTTCTCTCTCGAAAGTTCATTTTGAAAGTAGTAAAAATACTCAGTGACAGATAAAGAGGCTGGTGTGGTGTGACATATTCTGGCTTCTAAAGAAAATACCGGTAGCTTTGGAATGGTACAAAAAGGCCATTCCACTCTTTCCACAGTAAATATTTTTCGGACAAATTAAGGTACATGTGTACATGTAAATTCACTTACTTCCTCGTTAGGTGTTTTAACATACATAAGATCCTTATGAGTAGGATGGAAATAGATTCTTCCTTCAGGATAGAAAGGGAGCTCTACAACAGAGAAAGTACGAGCTCCATCTTTGGAGATGTAGAATTTGGATGTAAACACATCCATGTCAGACATGTAAGAGATAAGGATAACCTGAAAGAAATATGATAGAAAGGATGAGAGTGGAGCATAAATATTCACGTTTTCTGTCCCTCCCTTAAATCGACTAAGCAGTTATGTGTTTGATTTTATGTATCTACCCTTTCATGAACAATACATTTGATATTTGAACTTGTTATATTTTGAATAGCATTGAAAACAAAGAAGTGTTTTTAAAAAAATATCAATTTGAAACTACTTCCCTGTGCACAAATTATAATCACAAAATTGTTTTAAAACATTCCCAATTTTTCCATCGTAAGGTTTCTTTATTCTGGTTTCTCTTATTATTCTAGTGACCTACACATGTGTATATAAGGCATACTGTGTAAACAGAACATCAATGCTCAAAGCATGGTAAATACATGTAAGATACAACATACAAAACACAGTACACACTATCATCTAAGGCATGGTGTGTACAGTATATATTACTAAAATCTCTCTATAATCATAATACCCATTTCATTCTTTATTTTCTATTTTAAATAAAAACAATATGTTTTCTACATTTCAATGCCAAATGTCCCACAGCATGTACATGTGTTTCAAAGGTAATCTTCACATACAGTATATGGCCATGAGAATCAATCAATTCCAATTGATGCAAATTAATTAAATTATTTCAAAATTATTTTAAAGAGTTGTTAATGAATATTAATATTTGCCAAATTAATAAGATTTTTTAGTGCCGAATATTGGCATACATGATCAAGCTATAAATAGTATTAAAAAAAGATCAGTTAGAATAAACTATTTATTTATCTAATGTTATGATACACATAATGAAGGTTGTAAATACAATACAATGTGAAATGGTATAGTTTTTGGTAAGTTATCATAACTTTGTTTCCATTCACTGGTCCCAATGGAAGGATCTTATACAAAGTTAATGTTCAATTAATAATGACTTTCAGTCCCTCTTGAAATACACTAGAACCCCATTTTACTCACATGTACAGTATATTGATTTCAATCAATGTAATATTGTTATGTTACCACAAGTAAATCTAGCTTACCCTCTGGGTGTCGAGAGGACTCTTGAAGATCCCATTCATGTTTCTAATGATTGCTCCCTCGATTCTATCATCAATGTTAGTAAAGGTCTCCCCATAATCTAAACTGTAAAAAAGATAACAATATGAAATCACAATGGGTTCATGAACAAAATATAATTTGATCAAATAATTGAGGAAATGTGTGCAAGCTACTGATATAAATCTACCTCAGAGTTTAATATTGTTTTTATTTTTTTTTATTTTTTTAATAATCAATCCTCAGGTGCTTGCAATCATGTATGCTTAAAACTTGTCTATTAAAAACTCTGATTTACTTGTTTACTAAAAAAAAACATGGAAGATAGAACTCAGTGGCACATGCTGGACCTCACCTTTGAAATCAATTGCCACAAGTTGTTCACAATACATGTAATAGTTGTACTAGCAGGGTGAACCATGCTCAAAAAGTGTTTAGTACAGACACTAATATTTGCAAAAAAATGCATAATTTATAAGCACAATTACTTGTTGAAAGAAACCTCATATCACCTTGCAAATCAATGCATGATTCACACATATATATTCAAAAGAAATTCAATACACAATTCAAGGATAATATATCACTTCCTTGTATAGCACAATGCAGGCACTATTTATAACTATGCACACAGTGTGTTTTTAATCTGTTCATGGTTAGTCCTATGGCTAATATCCAATACTTCTCATGGGTTTATACATCTAATTAATATAAATTGTGCAGTGAACAATGAACTGCGTCTGCCCAATTGTTTAATTTATGAAGCGGAACTTGATTACATGGCATACATGCAACTGTGCTGGATGCTTCTTCGCAGTAGTCATTTGGAATGGTAATTGTTAAATATTGAAAAAGATCATTTGCAGCCCCCCCCCCCCCCCCTCCAACAAAATAATTGACAATAATCTTTATGTTCAAGCATTCGAAAATCAGTTTCTGTAATTTCAGATCATAAAAGCCTTAATTACATTAATAAAACCCTCAAAAAAGGGCGGTAGGTCACCATAAGTGTAAATATATATTCCCCAAATAAAAATATATACACCAAAATTACAATTGTGGCCTAAGAGCTACTATAATTATCTCAGTATACATAACATCAATTATAGAATATGCATTGATCCTCTCGAAAGAAAGAAAAGAAAAGAAAATACTAGGAACTTGTTGATATCATTTCCTTGGTTTGCCTCTTCTTTTACATTTTCGTTTTGACAGATACATGTAACATAATATGTGATATAATATATACTGCATCGGCCTATTGGGATATACAGACAATATGCAGCAGAAAATATACTTTGGTCGACTTGTGATGTATAATGAAAACTGTTCTGCCGTTATGTGAATCATAATAACAAATTTGTTTCACTGAAAAGTAAAGAGTGTTGTAAAACTATGAATTTACAAAATTGCTCTCACAAAAATCACAAAAAGCAGTGTTGATAACATCAATTTATAGTAAAAAAAAATGGCCCTAAACATATGCGACGCATATTGAAATAGCAAAAATATGCTTTGAAAAAAATCCAAAAGTTTCATTTAAACTTACCTTAACCATACGTGGGATTGGCCAGTCAAGAAACCATATTGCATTGTAGTGAGTGCCAGTAGTTCCTGAATGTAGCAAGGTAGAGCAAAATACGTTTCTTAAATAAAGTTTCTATGCCAAAATCGAATGTGAATAAACACTGGTGGAAAGGGAAGTGGCTAGAGTGTCACCTAAATTTACACTATTTAAGAAAAACCATAGTAAAAGTATAAATACTTGGGGCTTATTTATTTGTTTGTAGATGTTGATACTACTAGTATTTTAATGAATTTACACCTTAAAGATGAAGATGAGTTCTGGTCATGCGATTGCATTGTGAAAGAAACGGTGTGGAATCGACCAGAAAAGGTTGATCATCTAGCATATACATGTAAGAATTTGTGTGTATTGCAAGGTTCTGGAATCATCAAAATGATAAGAAATTTGGCACAGAAAGATGTATATGGGACTACACGAACACGTGGCGTAAAAATCCTACCCCAGAGTTTTACGATGTTACATGACATATTTAGAATGACATATTTATCTGATGTTTTTCCACACTTGCATAATAAGAATGGTAACGCTCACAAATAATTTTTCACCTCTTCCCAGAACTCAACCTTCTCTTTACCGGTAAAGGTACTATGTCCCATTTGCAGGCCAAAAAATGAAAAGGTTAAGTTCCAACGGCATTTGAAAGATAATACTAATTTAGAACTTCCCTAACAAAACGGGGGCTTGAAAATGTTGTTAATTTGGAAAATAACGACTATTGGTTGTTGAATCGACTTAACAGCTATAGAGCCAGTAAGTAATAGTCTTGATTTTCAGACGATTGTACCGAATGGTCGTACGTTTTATGCTGCGCAAATATTCAATCAGTTTAATTTTGGCCATTACAAAAAGTGGGTTATTGATGTAGACAAATGCTCATGTACCTTTTACAGCTCATTTTATGTATGTTATTATCAAAGAAGAAAAAAAGCCAGTCAGTCACTCAATAGTGTCTGACAGAGAGAGAGAGAGAGAGAGAGAGAGAGAGAGAGAGAGAGAGAGAGGGGGAGGGGAGAAAGATATGGAGAGACACAGATTTGCAGACAGGCAAAAAGACAGAGACATGGAGAAAGATAGATAAAAACACACAGGTAGAGAGAGAGTCAGAAATTTGTGTATATATGTAGTACATCTGCCATACTGTTAAAACTGATAAACAAAAAAGGACCATCAATTCTTCTGTTTATGAATATGATAAATGATGTTTGTGTTAATCATGTGCATAATCAACTGAAATAAGAAATGGATTGTATGAATAAAATTAAACATACAAATTGTTAAACTTTAGGTTTTCTTATATGAATTCAGACCACCAATAAACACATGATATTAAGAATGTGATGCTTCATGGAGTAATCTATTAAGGGTCTTGTAATATATACAATCTACAGTATATAATGTATTTGTTTCATTGAATGAACATAAATATACTTTTTCATGCATGTTTATCAGTTACAAGTATCATGTTTAATATATGTTCGCTTCTTTGAAATGTACTTGTAAGATAACGTACTTAATGTTTTCTTTGTATTTTTGAGGACACCACCATTAATGTTAGCGTGTATTTAGTGTGTGTCAGAATAACAACGTTCGGGT
This sequence comes from Strongylocentrotus droebachiensis, assembly GCA_035222895.1. NCBI lineage: Eukaryota > Metazoa > Echinodermata > Echinoidea > Camarodonta > Strongylocentrotidae > Strongylocentrotus > Strongylocentrotus droebachiensis. The sequence continues at coordinate 228,696 of JAVYIG010000002.1, forward strand.
ACAGTTGTCAGTGTGGAAACCCTTATGTATTTCTCTTTGCCATCAGAAATTGGCTTAAGATGCAACGTGCCTGTTATGAGGAATGTTTTCCCATTAAACCAGAGTTCCTGCAAAAGAAGTGAGTTTGCTCAAAGTATTTAAATATAAGATAAAATTTAGCCAATTTAATTTACATTAGTTACATGGTTAATTGAACGGTATAGATTCATGTGAGTTAACACGTATGAGAGTTGCGCATGAATGACGTGTCACATTGTAGATTTGTTACCGATAGTGGGCGTGTGTAACACGTTGGGTTAAAATGACATAGAAAAGAAATGTCATGGTCATGGTATTGGATATGTACACTGTAATACAGTATTATAAATTTGGGTTAGTTCAATAAGCAAAGTGTGGTTAATCGATGCTTAGGAAAGAAAGCAGTTTTTTTAATCCTGTTAGAATTGCAGAGAACAAATATAGCATGTGTTACAAGTAAATTCTTATTTGTTTAATAAGAAAGATTATCCTTACGAGGATAAAGTACGTAGCTATAGAGATTGATTTTATTAGTCATTTATTATGACAGGTACATTAGTATGTGAAAGGACACATCATGCAAGCACTCAAGTAATTATTCAGTGTAATAAATTATTCAGATAAGTGAGCATAAATTATAGAAATAATTTACAGACTTAGTTATTCTTACTAGGTATAAATGAAAACACAAGCACAGAAATTTAAGTGCAATACACAAGTATTTATTTACATGTGCTAAATGTCTGTATGTATACTTGTTATTTATACAGATTGAATTGTTACTACGACTTCTCAAGAATAAAGCACACCAGAAGTCAAATCCAATTTGCGCAGACTGAGTTTCTTTGGGGTAATTGCTGGGTGTTTGAGCCAACCAGTATTCTTACGACATGGAGAAGCTTGAACCTCTATTCTGTGTACTAACCTTGCTGTCTTTCCCTGTCCATAATAATGCCAGGTTGAAGTTGCTGTCGTTGAGATGGAACTGCAAATTAAATTTCAAACATGAAATAGATTTTGTAAACATTCATAACAATTAAACATTTTGGTAATGCAAAACTAAACATTTGGTCAGACCGCACTGCTGAGTACTACATTACCAAGATCTTTACATTAAGGCATCTCAACCTTAAGTAACTTAAAAGTTTAAGTAAGTCTACTTGTAATTGTAAATCATACTTTGGAGTGTGGACTTTGGTTTAAAAATGACAAAATCCTTCTTTTAAAGGGATAGGGTAACTTTGTCTCAGATTCTGAAACAAAATCATGGGTTTAGAGGTCTAGATCATGCTGCAATGATAAGATGATGACATGGATCCTTATCAATTACCGGCATTTATTTTGCCTAACACGTAATTTGGATAATGACCAGTCATTATCCCATTCTAATGACCGTTCATTAGTAAAATCATGTTATAAATTTATTATAAAACATCATTTTATATAACAAATAAAACAAAGACCCTATTCTTATAAAACAAATAATACACAGCATTTTATTCGGGCATTAGTAAAAAAATTACCCACACTCAGTACCTTCAAAACAGTCCAAACACCCTCAGCTACCGCCTCAGGCGTTCCAAAGGTACCTTATGTGGGTAATTCTTACTAATGCCCTTACTGCTGTGTATTATTGTATATTAGGTCAGTCAGGAACCCCATGACTTTTACAAGCTGATCGCCTGTCTGATTATTAAGATATTTATGATTGGAATTTTTGTTTGCGTTTTCCTAACGGTTTTCATAACACTACAGTCTATTGGAGAAAACGAGTATACGGGTCACTCAAAGATTTTTACTTTTTTGAGGCACTTCTTGATCATCTTGAAGCGCAATTGTTTTAGGGCTTCAATATTACACCATATCTTAGACACTGATAATACGCAGGGCCATGCATGAGGATCTGAGACATTACGGTAGCTAACTTCACACAGGCGCGCGATCGCCCGCAACCCACCATCTGTATGTACTTGAAACTGGCAGCGGCGCGGTTTGCAGTGAAACCTGTGACAAAGTGTATACTAATATCAACATTTATCCGAAAAGACTCCAAAAATAACAAGAAAATTAACACGAAACAGGTAATAAACATAACAAATTTTAACTCATGATCTTTATTTGGACATTTAATGAATATTTACTTCATTTTGGGTAGTTAGATCTATGTTTTAATAGGGTATCTCCTAGACAGCAATAACCATCTGATTTGGGTCATTTCTTTAATAAAACTGACATTTGTTGTCATTCCCCAATACAGATGGCAACCCAGAGATCTCGTACCGTGGGGGTAGCTATAGCCAACAATGGCAGCTTTTTTTGTCAAAACATTTTCTCCCCGATTTTCTTTATTTAGATCTAATTTTCTGATTTCTAAATCAGATGTAAATTAGGTCGGTCTATATATCTCCTAATTACAGTTTTCAACATTTTCTAACCTATTATAGAATGTGAAATTTTCGGACTTACTTCTATGAATTTATACTTATTTATGAATATAATTGCAGCGGCGGCCGGTATATTTCCGGGTCAACCTACGCCAATGGCCAATCAGAGCACTCGTTTCGTGGGAGTTCGTTGGTCAAGCTGGGCTTACTCGTACGTAGCTACGGTAGCTATTGGACGTTCGAAAAGAAAAAATGAATATTCATCAACTAACACCAAGACGGATAATGTTGACGACAAGACTTTCTCGGATTAATCATTAATTTAGGATCTAAATGAGCAAGCTATCGTAAGTCAAATAAGCTATATATATGTTATTTTTAATTTGTGTTATAATTGCAGCAGTTATGAGGATGTAAAGAGTGAAAATCTCGTTGCATATTTCATTCATCGCGGTCCGGTCGAACCGAACCATTTGTTCCGTACAGTGCCTCACAGAAAGAGGTCCCCAGACTTCAGTCTCTATAATCGGAGGTCTAGTGGAGCCAGACGTAGTCTCAGTGGAACAACCGACGATTAGAGAGACTGAAGTTTTCGGTCTAGGTATCTCCAGGCCGGAGTTACGGGTCAAATTTTGGATACCTTTCTGAACAAGACCTAGGCCTATGGCTATGCGCTTTACATTGTATTACAAGCTTAATTAGACTCTAATTACGTGTTCTACTATTGAACTAGTCTATCCTCAAACAAAAACAAACATTCTGACAAGACCTTAACTAAAAGTACCTATTTAGAGTGAAATCAGGTGAGTCTCGTAGTGTTTGACATGTTGAGGACCCGGGGGGGGGGGGGGGGGGGGGGGGTACTCAGATTATAGTCGGACGGGGGTGTGCGGCTGAGACCTCCGAACCCATACCCACATCCAAGGGTCCTTTTGCTGAAATAGGTACCCATGTCTAAGGATTTTTTGTAAAAAAATGGACCCATGTCTAAGGATTTCAAACTTCAAATATTACATTTTTTAAGCTGTAATAATACACTCCAGCAAAGCATATGGAGAGTCAACGCTAATGCATATTGACCTCTAGCACTGCACTACGCGTTAATAGACAGCATTTAAATACATGAATAGTCAATACACTCATAACACAGAGATGCACACAATCATGCCGATGCGGCTGATCGGCAAGTTCGACAGTGGACTCACAATTTGATTTTTTAAATTATTCTTTCTAACATCGAAAAGTTAAAAAAATGTATATTACCGTAAATCTCCGTGTATAAGGCGCACTTTTTTGCCGCCGAAAAAAATTGAAAGTCGGGGGTGCGTCTTATACACAGGTACAGAAAAAAAAGTTTTTTTTATTTTTTTTTTTTTATTTTTTAGTTTCGATTTATGGCGCTATGCCTGGCAATGTCTCCTAGCTCAGTAATTAGTGTGTTCACTCACCACTCGGAAACTACAACAACACTCAAATTTGTCTGTCATCTTGGTTTGAAAGTAATCTTTCTAATAGATCTCAATATGTAGTTTATAATAATAATTCCTCAATTTTTTTTTCTATAACAAATGGTGTACCACAAGGTTCTATCCTAGGTACTCCATTGTCAGAAATTTAGAGGATGCTATTCATATCATGCATGACTATTGATGTTTGGCATAGAACACAGTGCTTCTGCTAGGTGATGTAATGAGGCTGGTGTGGGACACTTGGTATCATGAAGCCTTAGACTGTTGTTACTATTATTTGTGACAAGTTCACAACTTCAACTGCACCTCGCTGTAAAATGAAGGTCCTTCCCCGCGTGGGTTTTCGGCAACAAAACAACAACAACAACAACAAAAAAAAAAACGATTTTTTTTTTTTTTTTTTTTTTTTTTTTTTTTTTTTTTTTTTTCTTTCCCAAAATAGGGGTGCGCCTTATACACAGGTGCGCCTTATACACGGAGATTTACGGTACTGCTATTTAGATCTTATTGATTGTCACTAAAGTATCGATTTTTAGTGAAATTGGTTGAGTTTTACACAGTGGTGTTTGAAATGTTGAGATTCAATACTACTAGCACAGCTTTTAATACACAGCCAGGATAGTAATGCACCTATGTGTGTAATAATACAATGGCCAATAATTTTGCAGTTTCTCGATAAAGTTCTTTATTAGTAAACTGTACCATACTACATGTAGTTTACAAGTAGTTTACACACATACAGATGAAAACACCATGCAACATAATAATACTGTGCTAGCACCTCTAGCATCTGTTTTAATTGAAGGACTTTTCCTGTGACTGTGATAACGCCATTACGAACGTGTAGATGGCGCACAGTTTTTCCTTCATAATCATTTTGCCTTCGGCGTAGACTAGAAGGGATAAGATCGATTTAGATGACTCCGGCAGCGAGAGTTTAACACGCCTTGCAAGATTTTCAACACGGCTGTCAATTGAGACCCGTAATTTCCTTAAAAGGGACCATTAAACGGATTATACAGTCAAGTTGGTAAGTGGAACCGATGTTAGTATAACCTTCTCCTAATTTTAAATAATCAATGCATGAGGTAAAATGACATTTTGGGGGATTTTGGGGGCAAAACGCTACGACCAGACCTGGCCGTGGCGTTATCAAGGGAATGTGTATAGACGGTTTCCGTCTCTAAAGAGAGAGCCAGCCGACCCTACCCCAATAAGAGGCTAATGAACGAAAGAGACGGAAAATTCGGTCTAATCTTCAGCGTGCGAAGCGCTACAAGTTTCCGGGGGTACGACCCCTATACCGGCGGATACCATACCTAGCGCGCATTATGCCATATGAGTACCCGGTATAGAGCCCATGGGGTCCTGATATATGTGGTATCCCGGGATCTAGTTGAGTTTACGAGCTACGTACGTACACCCATTGACTGTACACCTCGTACACTGGAAATGCAATCACCGAATTCGAAGGGTCCATTTATTTAGAGATGGGAGAGATTTAGGCATTTTCAATGTAGGAGCAAATCCCAAAATCCAGGAGAAAATGAGGGAGAAAAGAGGGGAAAGGAATAAATGAAAAAAGGGACCCATGTCTAAGGATTTTTTTAATGAAAAGGGGACCCATGTCTAAGGATCTTTCCTGAAAAAGTCACCCTTCCGAGCGGCACATCCCCGTATACCCAATATACGTGAGTACCGGGGTTGAGGACAATAGCACAGCTTTTAATACACAGCCAGGATAGTATTAGTAATGCAGATCTATCATCTAGGCCTACTAAACCAGCTAACACCTAGAGATCTAGACCTACTCTACTCTACTAGATCTAGCATATTCTAGACTCTAGAGTCTAACTTAGATCTAGATCTAGATCTAGACCTAGATCTAACTTAGATCTAACTTTTTAACAAGTTAGAGTCTAGGTCTAACTGTTAGATCTAGTTTTTTTAAAAATAGTCTATAGACTCTAGACCTCTAGGTCTAGATCTAGAAAGGGGTCTAGACCTAGACTAGGTCTAGATCTAATTCTAGACCTACAAAAATTAGATATAAAAAAACAAATCACGCCCATAAACTTGTGTTACCTTATTATTAGATATTTGATCAATTTGATCACCAGTAACTCCGCAATTAGCAACTGTGGACGTGGGGGAACGAACAAATCTTCTGCGGCTCGAGCTCGATCTGCTAGACATCGGTCGAGCAGCACGGCCTTGCGTTTCGCCGCCCGCCTCTCTGGCCACGTCAGCTTCATCGACTCCGTTGAGTTTCAGCGAGTTACCCCTAAAGTTGTAAATGTCATCCAAAGATCTTGCCGGGCGCTCCTGGGTGAATTGATAAATGTCATTGTTTCTTCCTGGTGTTGTTATTCCAAATATTCCTATTTGAAAATTAGCGATGAGGGAAAGGAAGACTAAAATGTTCGTGAGAATCATTTTCTAAAGGTTTTTGCAGACGCAATCGTGTCATAAGATACTGTTACCGCAAGATTTTTCTTTCAACGTGAGCTTGTGCATATATCTAGTGTTGACAATAATAATGTCGGCGGCCAAGTTTTCGGGAAAAGAAATATGCCGCGCTATATAGGTTCAAGGTTCAAGGTTCATTTTATTTCTTTCTTTCACAACATTTTTACATATAATAATAGAACAAAAAAACAGCATAAGAAAAAACAATTTAAGTGCAATTTTAAGTCGATATATAATCCAAATGAAAGAAAGTGGAGACCTTAGAAAAGCTGGGCTTGTAAGAGCAATTAAGGTCCCCATAACATATAATCCATCAATGTTTCACTTTTAAAAATGTTTCAAAGTTATCAAAAACTACACATGATTAAATATGGGGGAAATATTTACAAAAGGGATAGCTTGAAATGTGAAAAGGAGAGGATGAAAATATATACAAAGGGATCAAGAGGAAAAAAGCAAACTGGAACGAGAAAAACAACAAAACAGAGAAAAACAGAGAAAGAAGAAAGTTATGTATATAGGGGAAAATGGTATTTGGTGTAAAGAAAAAGAAAAATAGAAGAGAGGAGGGGGGGGGGGGGTGAGAGAAGGTGATGAAATGCTGACATTTATATTGAATAATCAAACATAAAAACAAAAAGATAATGCACGTTATCAATAACAATTGATAAATTATTTCCTAATATCATTTCTGGTGATATAATTTTTACGTTAATTGTCGACATAGTTACTCAATAAATGTAATTTCAATTTGCGTTTAAAACCAAAGACACTGACAGATCTAGTTACATTGATAGGAAGTGAGTTCCAAAACTTGGGACCAGTACAAGCCAGCGTCTTCAGAGCAAAAGCAGTTCTAACACGTGGAATATGAAGTGCAGTTGCCTGCCTTGTATTATAGCTATGAATTTGATTGTTCTTTCGAAATATTTGTATTAACACATTTGGGAGAGTACCATTTTCAAAACCATATAATTGCGCCTAACTGTATAAAGTAAATGTCTTCAACCTTCAATAGCTTATTACTGTAGAACAAAACATTAGTATGAGCACGATAGCTCGCATTAAAAACAACTCTAACCACCCTCTTTTGGGCAACACAAATCTTATCTAATTGTGTTTTCAATGACTTCCCCCATGCCAGCACTCCATAATTGAGATAAGGCAAAATTAAAGTAGAATACAAAATAAGCAAATTTTCTTGTGGGACAAAAAAACTTAATTTATAAATTACACCAGTATTTCTAGACACGACTTTACAAATATTAGTACAATGAGATGCCCAAGACAGCTTCTCATCAATGTGTAGCCCAAGAAACTTGGTGGAAGTTACTCTCACAACATTAACATCATCCAAAAAATACATTTCCAGGCCATATTCCATGTTATAGTTCTGCCTATACACTTACCTAGAAAATATAGAATATATATCAAATTTCGAAAAGTTGATATTAAAGAGATATGAGGAATGGATCAAAGTGAGTGAATCAGTGGGCTGTGAGGGGGGGGGGGGATAAATGTCAGGGGCGTCGCTAGACCTTTTTCAAGGGTCACGGGGGGGGGGTGTAGAGGCCATTGATTACCGACAAAAAAGCCACCAATTACCGACAAAATTAAATGTCCTAATGTCTACAAATGTAACCCTATAAACCCGGGGCCGATCGATGGCTAAATATTTTTTCCTATGAACTATCCATATACTTACGTATGCGAACATGGTCATTTTCCTCGACGACATAAATATACGATTTATTTCATATTAGTCAGCATCTTAGCTACATTATTTCAATGCAGGCGCGTAGATGTAGGATTTCATTTTAGGGGGCGGTAGTGAGCGCGCGAACAGCGGAAGCTTTGAAGTTTCCTTAAATTATTAGAGAAAGCAAACGATTCGTTCGTACTGTTCTCGACTCTAGAAGCTTCCTCCTTGTCTGAATCGCCCCCCCCCCCACCCGCGCGAAGCCGAGCCCCCTGAAGCCCCTGGGTTTTCATGCTTTTTAAGACCCCAAAACTAAGCGCAAATAACTGTGAAATTCAGAAATAGACCTACGTTCATTGGTCTATTTTGGAAAAAGAAAGTGCAATTAAATGCGAATCGTTACTAATTGTTGTAGATGTAGAAAAAGAAGCGGAGCGACCAAGCGGGGGTGGGTCTGGAGTCTGGAGTAGGAAGCATTTGCAATTTTAGAACCACATTATCAGCATTTTCAGACACTTCCTTGAGTAAAATTGCTTTCTCCTACCCCCTCCAAGAGTAGGGATCTTTTGCAATTTGAGAATTTGAGAACCACAGAATTTGAGAATTTGCAATTTGAGAACCACATTTGGCGCATTATTGTCCACCGGCACTTCCCGGAAAAAACATGAGGCCTTCTGATTGGTTAGAAGTTAGAGAAAAATGACAACCTTGACCACTTCAAAGCTACACTCAAAACTCACATCTTCCTTCAGACATTTAATTGCTAACTTTATTGGAGGAGCTCGCGCCTTTGAATGTTTTTTGAAACAGATTAATGGCGCCATACAAATGCTGTGAATCGGCATCATCATCATCATCATGTCACGTCCTGAGACGTTGTTTATGCTTCGTTGCTGCATGATGCATACAGACGGTGGTCCGGTACTTCACCAGTAGTACTTGCACAAACTATCTTGAGTGTATAAACTGTGTTGTTATCAGGGGCGTCGCCAGACCTTTTTCAGTGGGGAAGGGGGGGGGGGGGGTGTAGAAGCCACCGATTACCAACACAACTAGCCACCAATTATTTACCGACAAATATTAATGCCAATGTCCAAATGTCTACAAATTTAACCCTATAAACCCGAGGCCAGGAACTAAGTTATTTTTCAGTTTCCCCCCTTCCGCGCGAAGCGCAGAAGCTTTGACACTTCATTAAATTATTAGAGAAAGAAGACGATCCGTTGTAACGTTCTCGACTCTTAATTCTTGTTTCGCCCCTCCCGGACGAAGCACAGAAGCTATGACATTTAATTTAATCATTAGGGAAAGAAGACGATTCATTGTACCGTTCTCAACTTTTAATCCTGATCTGAATTCAGTTCTCTCTCCCCCCCCCCCCCCCTCCAGCGCGAAGCGCGGAAGCTTTGACGTTTCAATAAATTATTACTTTTAATCCGTATCTGAATTAATTTTTGCCCATTCCTTTCACGTTTCATTAAATTACTAGAGAAAGAAGGCGATTCGTTGTATCGTGTCCTTGTCTGAATTCAGTTCCCCCCTACATAATTATTATGTCAAAGTGGATCCAAAATGGACCTTTAATCAGTTTCTCTCGCGGCACTTTTAAAGATGTCTTGTGGTTGTAACACGCTGCTCTAATTTTGTCATAAATTTTATATTCTTCTCACATTTAATTTTCTCTTTCTTCACTGTACTTTCTCATTTCTCCTCTTTCTTTTATTTTTCCTTTTTCCGTTATCCCTATCCGTACCTTCTTTCTTTTTCATATATTCCATCTCCCTCATCTCATATCTCTCTTCCGTCTTTCCCTCCTATTTTCTTTCCTCTTCTTCTCTTTTCTTTCCGCTTTCTTGGCTTCCGTCTTTTCTTTCGTTCTAGTTTCCTTTTTAGTTCCTTTTCCCTAACTCATTTGACCATTTTCTTTACTTTTCCTTTCCTTTCTCCAGTGTCTTCCTCTTCCTCTCCCTTCTCCTTTACCTTATACTCCTTCCTCTTTCTCACGTTCTCCTTCCTTTTTTTTGCCAACAGAGTGCCTGAGTGGTGCGATTTTCGAAAGAAATTTGTACCATATAAACAGGGGCAGCACCTAGACCTATTTATATAGCTTTTCTGGTAGCCATCGATCTCCTCGACTTTTAAACATTCAACTTGTCCCCTTCGCTTAGAGAGATATTTTCACTGACCATGTTTTACCTGATTAGAAAAATAATCCTACCAGGATTTTAAAAATATATATCATCTTCTTATCATCTAAAAAAAAATCAACAACAAACAAGTAATCAAAGTATCCCAGCAGTAGACAGAAATAACCGTCTGGTATGGGTCATTTCTTTAATAAAACTGACATTATGTTGACATTCCCCATACATATTATATACAATATGTATAGAGGCGGTCAGAGGAGAAGATCTCAGCGGAACAATTAACCGTCGATATTATCAGAGACTGAAGCTTTTGGTCTACCCCATAGTAGTTATATATCTCTATGGTCTACCCCCAGCAGATACTCCCAAGCCACAAACTATATTGATAATTGTAATTTTGATAGCTCTTGTTTCGTTCGTCCGCTGCAAGCAGAATGGCATCAACTTTTCATTTTTCCACTGAAACTCCTCCAGATTCGATGTTCAGTGACATTCAGTCTCTCAATAAATTCAATGAAGAGGTAGGTGTTGCAGTAAAATCGTAGACGAGTTTGTCATTGTGGACAACTTGAGGATTACTTCGTAGCAATTCTTGTTAAAATTATAGCTTCTCAGTCCCATACACCGTAAAATTTGCTGTTCACTTTACTTCCGGCCTGCTAGCTGCTGGTTCTCGTAGAGTACGGCTCCGCCCGGGGGCTCCGCCTCCTGACTGAACTGAAGCCAAGTTCCTCCACGTCTAAATATAAGCAAAATTCGATGGTATACTATCACTTGGGTTTTAACTTGGCAGCGCTTGTTCAGTAAGGTATCCAAAATATGACTCGTAACTCCGGCGTCGAGATAGATCTAACAAGTTAGATCTAAAACATACCCCAAAAATGAAGTAAATATTCATTAAATTAAATGTCCAAATAAAGATCATGAGTTAAAAGTTGTTAAGTTTATTACCTGTTTCGTGTCAATTTTCTTGTTATTTTTGGAGTATTTTTCGGAAAAACAATGATATTAGTATACACATTTTCTCAGGTTTCACAGCAAACCGCTGCAGAATACAAGTGCATATGGATGGTGGGTTGCGGGCGGGCGTAATCTACCGTAATGTCTCAGATTCTCATTATTACGGTAGATAACTTCACACGCCTGAGTTACGGGTCATATTTAGGATACCTTACTGAACACTTTTGTAGATTAGATAAGTTTGTTATTAATGAACATGCTAAATTTAGTTGTTGTTGTTACGGTTATGGGCGCCATTTTAATTTAAACAAACCATTGACCTCTAGAGGTCAGTGGTTTATGCGTAAATTAAGATAGCGCCCATGCAAATATGATGTGAGCGCACAGCGCAGGCAGTGTCATCAATGTTTTCAGATGCGCATGTATTGTTGCGTCACTGCCTGCGCTGTGCGCTCACATCATATTTGCATGGGCGCCGTCTTAATTTACACGTCAACTGACCTCTAGAGGTCAACGGTTTGTTTACCTGTTTGCTTACCTGTCTATTAAAATGGCGCCCATGTCAGCGCATGCGCACTGTTGTAACTGTAAACTGGTGTATTAACATGAATATTTAGACTGATCTAGTCTAATACTAGTATTAGAGTGCATACACATGTAGCTAGAATCAAGATAGACTAGTTTAAAGATGATGGTGGTGATATCAAATTGATGATAAAGATACTTCTACTACAAGTACTACACTCTACTACTAGTACTACTACTACTAGATTCACAGCTGTGTAATGGTCAATGATCACAAGATACACATCGGGGAGAAGTCCGGGATTTTGTGAAAGGAAGGGGGGCGCAGATAGCTCACAGGTGTTAACACGTTTTGAAAATATCTTATAACTACATGTATAAGCAAAAGTTAACTTTTTCACATTTTTAGAAATACAATTATTGATTATATCTTACATGTACATTCACTAATCTCTGTAAACTAAGCAAGCAACTACAAGGGAATCTTGAGAACAAAAATTGTTCAATCCAAATCAAAGATATCATCAAATTATTAATGATACAACGTTCTCATGTTATAAATCCATTTGATTTTTTTCTTTCTTTTTTTAGCAATTTTCTAAGCTTGTTGCAGTTGTCATCAGCTTTCTTCTAGAACCAAATAAGGTATGAATCATATTTTAATAATATTATCAGTTGTAGATTTGATAATGTAGGCACTTTACATATTTAAAACTTTTAACATTTTTTGTAATGATTTTTTGTAATGATTATTTTAAAGTTTTCTCATTGAAATTGTATTTTTTTAAGTTGAAGTGTATTGTTTCATGCTTTTATTGATTGTCATCAAATGTGCATATTGTGAAATTAATGAAAAGAAACCAAAGGAGTAGTACTGAAAAACATGAAAGAATAAGTTTTGCATGTTCATTTGTATTTAAGTTAGTACATAATGAATCCACAAACATGAATTATCTTACTTGAAAAGATGAAAACCTGTGCAAGATATGTTGAAATGAGGGAATGTAATGCCAAATTAAAATTAAAATTAAAATTTGCTATAGAATGCTTGTGAATTTACCCATTTACCTTTGTTTTCTATTTATATGCCTTATTTAGTCAAGTAAACTATTGGGTCAACTGGATGAATTTGCAGATGAACAAGGAGTCAGTGGACCAGCACTTAGAAATGTGGTGAAAAGTCTTTTAGCTGTACCTTACAGTAAGTAAATACATATACAAAAGGTCATGTGTCTGCGGGGCCACTTCCAACTCCCCCTCCAAAAGAAGGGGGGAGAGAGGAAAATAATAAGGAGAAGAAGGAGGAGGAGGAGGAGGAGGAGGAGGAAAAAGGACAAGAAAAGAGAAGGAGAAAGAGAATTGATAATTGATATGAACCAGTGGTAACAACATTCTAGCAGCCAGAACTTATCATTGTTGCTGCTAATATTCAAAGATGTATTTTTAATGATCCCACTATCATTTATCAATGATACAAATCAATGTTCTCATACTAGAAGTTCAGATACAGACTAAATTTCTGTGCAATATGAAAATTTCAAAAAAAATAACTGTTAGCTGCAAATCCTTGATATACCATAAAAAAAGAAAATGTAGTAGTTATTTTTGGAACTTTAAAACAAAATAAACCAATTGTAACCTAGTCATCCTTCATCATTTGTCTTTGGTAATCTTTTTATTGATCAGCATAATGTGTATTTCTTCCTTCTGAATTTACAGGTGCTGTGAGAAAGAATTTAAGCCCCAGTGACCTGCAAGAAGACTTTGTAAATCTTGGTAAGTGAGGATCTATGCATAGATTTTCTGGCAATGTAACCTGATAACAGGAACTAAGATTATTGTGATCGCAGAATCAATCAATCTGTTGAAATTAAACCATTTCCAGCTGGTTAATAATGGTAATGAAAAAAGGTATTGATACTGTATGCTGTTTTATATAAAACAAATACTGATGTACTGAGCCTAAGTAATGCACTTTAATGTAACTAATTAACATTTATTCAGCTTTTAAGTGTCACTGAAAAGAAAATTTTGACATCAGTGTTTCAATATTTTTGTTAAAACGTGTATGTTGCTGGAATTCGACCACCTTTTCAGCATTATTGTTCCTAAGAAGAAATCTAAGTGACACTTTTTTGCGATGGGAAATCTCAAATACTTATCCATCAAATTTTGGACATGCACTAAATTTAATTTCATGATTATGTTGATTTTAGGTCTATCAGAAGAGAAAGCTGGCTATGTATCAAATGAGGTGAGTATTGCACCTGTGCATGAGATGCACCCCTATTTTTAATACCAATTTTTTGTTTAGGCTTCTACCAGACACCGTAGTACGTTACAAAACCCAAGCGACTTTCATTTTGATACGAGGTGAAGTTAATGGCGCCGATTTGTGCTTGTGAACTTGTTTTTTTTTTAAACTAAAGAAGACAGACAAAGGAACAACTGCAGAATTAAGCCCAGACAAATTTTCCTCCGAGTCCAAACAGAAATTTGGACAGGATAGTTTTTTGAGTCACCATCATAGAGAACTCAATGGTGAAGTTAAAGATGATTCACTAGTAACAGGGTCAAAATTTACCACTGAGGTGATTAATACACCAGTTTACAGTTGTGTGCGCCATTTTAAACAAAGCCAATGACCTAGAGGTCATGTATTTATGCGTAAATTAAGATTGCGCCCATGCAAATTTTGATGATATCACTGCCTACGCGCTGCGTTGTGCGCGCACATCATCATTTGCATGGGCGCAATCTTAATTTACGCATAAATACCAGAGGTCAGAGGTTATTGGCCCCGTTTTGGGGCCAATGACCCGAGGTCAACTGTCTGCGCATGCGCACTGATACAACTATAAACTGGTGTATTCTGACATTATAGTGAATCAGTATAACTGTGAGACATATCAATAGTACTGTTGTACTTTATTATAAATCAGAAGAATTGTAAACCACATTATATCCAAATGATTTTATCTGTTGGTAATGTGTATACCGTAGGCCTATCATATGAGCAATGATACTGTGTTTGTTATTTAGGGAATATGTATGTCTTTTTTTTAATAGTAATTTGTGTATAGCACAAATACTTAAAGTCAACATAAAAAACTTTACACATCATTCTTTGTGCTAACGGATAAGGAGTACGAAGAAAATGAAGAATAGGATACAACCATGCGCATGGAACCCACTTCTGATATAGGTTCTGGGCGGGCCTTAATCTACACAATTGCATATGGATGCATCAAGTAGTCACTTTTTTTGTTAATTGAGAATGTATTAACATTTACTCTATTTCTGTATAGAAGTAGTATTTGAAGTTCATGTAAACAACATTGAACCCTTTACATACCTATCAAACTATTCAAAGTGATTGGTGTACTCTAACATATTCTTATTTTATAGTGGAAGTGTAATCTGGTTGGATTATCAAGGAGTGCAGTGGGTCAGACTCTCACAGTGAATCAACTGGTTGATATGGAATGGAAGTTTGGAGGTAGGAATGGAACAAAGTCTTTCTAGTGGAATCCAAAGTAACTAATATCGTTGAAATCGTTATCTGAACATCATCAATGAGCTTAATGGACCTTGTTTCATTCCAAAGCTAATTGAATCAAATTAGATTTTGTAAAATTTTGAGTTTAGAGAAGCTATTTTACACTTGTAAAGTGTATTGTTTCATGCTTTTATTGATTGTCATCAAATTTGCATATTGTTAAATTAATGAAAAGAAACCGAAGGAGTAGTACTGAAAAACATGAAAGGATATCTTAAGTTGTGCATGTTCATTTGTATTTAAGTTAGTACATAATGAATCCACAAACATGAATTATCTTACTTGGAAAGATGAAAACCTGTGCAAGATATGTTGAAGTGATGTTGTAGTTATCAATTTATGACTGTCTCCTGTCAAATCATTTCTTGAAATGTTCAATCCCAAATAGTGACAGCTGCAAGCAGTGAACTTCAGCAAGTGGGAAGCACATTCATTCAGATGAAGCTGGTTGTCAATAAGGGTAACAAGACAGAGAATGTCTACATGGGTGAGAAACATATATTTTGCTACTAGGTTTTCATCCGTCAGAAAGTAAACAAACAAATGATCTAAACTAGCTGTAGATGATTAGATTACGGCCATTTGTTCTAGTTGAAAGCTAAAATGAGTAATTACACATCATGTAATGACATCTTTCATTTCCACCTCTTTTCAATTTACAACCCATACTGTGAGATGCAAATGTCATATCTGTAGAATTGATATCTAATAGTATTTTGTCCTTCAATGAAGTATTGGCTAATTTTAAAGAAATTGTTTAGCACTTCCTGAACTACCTCATTTTCCATGACAAAGAAATTAATCTTTTATTTTCTCACTACTTAGCCCTGGCATTTTTTAAAAAAGAAAACCAGTGACCCAGTTTGGATTGTTGTTCTAGTAAATAATTGCTTTACATGTATCGATGTTCTTTTTTAGTGTTGCATAATTTCCACTCTTGTATTGTGTTTTTGTGATTTATACAGAGCTGTCGGTACCAGAGTTCTACTCATTTTTACATGAAATGGAGAAGGCCAAAGCAAGCCTGGAGTACTTCAGTTAGCAGGGCAGAACATTAAATAGCTTGAGATGTTTTTATTTGCCCTAAGATAGGGTTAATACATTAGTCAATTGTTAATATGAAAATTGACTCTATTGGACATTCCCCAAAAATTGAAGATATTCTCTGTGATACATGTACTATTGTAGGAATGAAAGAGAATATAAATATGTTTTTTCTCCCTCTTGTTTCAAAGAACAAGTGGAATATATATGAAATACCCCCTTTGTAATCTTAGCTAATATTTCTTTTATATTATGAGAAAATGTACTTTCTTTGCATACCGGTACATGTTTCTGCCAAAACCAACTGTACTTTATGTAGGAGAAACAAACCAGTTTATTACAAGATGGGTTTTGTTATTTCTATATAGACTTTGCCTCAGATCTGATGCACATTCATGCCAGGCTATATCACTATACACTATATGGGGTTGGGGTTGGAAGTGGTGTCTCAGTATTGTGAGTCTAAGATTTAATATTATGTTCTTGTAGATTATTTACAATCTGCTAGAAGTCGCTCAAGATTCTTTGTGATAAAAACAGTTTAAATTACAGAAATTATATATCTATATTTCAGTTTTCACAGGATTTCTGATTAATTGCACTAAGATGTACTATAGTGAGGAAAATTTCCTTATGCAGAAGTCCATAACAGAAACCCATCCGTTGATTTGGAAATGCTTATAAATAAAAGCTGACAAGTCAGATACGGAGATTAGTAGAATTTTAGGTCAAGTAGAATTTTTTTTTTTTTTTTTAAATTTTGAAATCAAGGTGATTGAAAAGGACAAATCAAGTTTGCAACTATCACATTGCTTTTATATAATTAAGTATTACTAATCTTGATTTTTCCTTTACATAAAACTTTGTATTGTTACTTTGACTTTGTTACTTTATTATATGTAATCCTGTGCTCATGATGTATCAAACTGGCTATGTTCTGGGAAATCCTGTTGTCATAGAAGGGCAGTAAAGTTACATTATAATATTACCGTAATAGTTACATTAATTTCATGCATGTATCCATCCAAAAAGATGCTTAAGACAACTCCTAAGTACATGTTCTACTACTAATTTGGCTTTAGCCAATCTGCCTTACTTAGTTCACTGAAAGCATTCAATCATTTCTTCATTCCAAAAATAAAAATACATGTATATTGACATTTTGTAATACTGTGTAATAGCTCTTTGGGGATTTCTTGGTTACAATTACAAGTCCCATTGAATTATAAGCAGGAAGTCAGAATGTAAACATTGGTTGACAATAATATTTTCTGAACATATCAATGTACCCTTGGCTATTTTTTGTTGAATGACTACAGGATCAGAGGTCTTCTACAAATGTTTGTTGCTAATGTCTGATAAGAGCATATACAGAAATCTAATCAAGAATGTGTAGTGAACCCTGAAACATAAATGATTAAAAGATCTTAGTATTATTGTTGTAATCATTTACAGGAGAAAGTTGTAACTGTAGCTTCTGTGCAACTTGGCCAAAAATGGGAATTTGTTAGTGCTCTTTATCAAGAGTGTCCAGAGTTAACAATTTAATTCTGAATCCCCTTCTCCCTCTTGGAAAATGGATTTATGCCCCTGAATATCATTTTGCAAAGTGCATCGCCTGTATATTAAGTAGAGAATATTTTATGTATGAAAATAAAATTTATATACCAATGTACAAAGTGCTGTTTTCTTTTAGTTTAAGATTTTTCTGCATTTCAATTACAATTTTATATTAATTGTGCTCTCATGAAACTCTCCTTTTGCATTAGTAGTGCAGCTTATCCTCTGCCTTAGCCTCGAGAGGAAATCCCGGGGAAATCTTCCCTGATATTAAGTTGGTTTTAAATGAAGCAGAAAAATGTGAGAAACGGGTCAGTCAAAGTTTGAGCAAAAACCAATTTAAAGTAAGAAAGTTATGAATTTTTGAAGATGCAATTAATCAAACACCATTTGGCAACTCTCTAAGGTATCTTGCATGTCCACTCCCCTTTGCTCTGCATGTACTAAAAAAAAATTAAAATCTACATTTTAGATTTCAATCATATACTCACTGTCAATATAATTATGCAAATATGTTTTATACAACCCTTGTATGAAACAAATCTATTCTGTCATCATTAACTAAAAAAATTAACGTTGAGGAAATGTTATGTACAGAGCAAATTGGAGAGGAACTTTCAAGATATGCCAGTGTTGCCAACAAAAAATTTACTCATGACAACTTCAAAAATTAATAACTTTCCTATTTTTTAGCATATATTGCTCAAAATTTCACCAATTTGTTTCTCTCATTTTTCTGCTTTTATTAAAACCTACTTGATATCAGGGTGGACTTTGACTCTCTGTTTGTTTGATTGAGTTTTGTTAGTATGTTTTTGTTTTTTTCTAAATAATTTAGTTTGGAATGGGATTGGAGGTGTTTTTTTTTTTACATTGGTTGAGTTGAAAGTGATTGAGGAATTGGGAACAGAAGAGAGATAAACAAAACTAACATTCAACAAAATGACAAATTGAAGAGATATTTGAGTTATAATTATCGATCAAAATTTATTTAGTTTTGGTGTGTAGAATAACATAAACAATTTAAAAAAAGGTTTATGGTTACAAAAGCTGAGTTCAATCGCGCTAGCTAGCCTGTGGCCTAGCTGAACTATACCACGGAAATTTCGAAAAAGGGAAACCCCCGCGATCCACCTTGGCATGAGAGCGCGCACACAGCGATCAGGTGATCTGGAGGAAAACTTCGATAAACATTGTTAACACTATCTGACTATACAGCCTACAGGTTGGACGTTTAATCAGCCGAATCTCGTCCCGTTTGAGCGCTAGATTCAGAGCTGCCAACCTTTGGAAAGAGTTTGGAGTGAGACATTGCGAGGGAGCGAAGCGACCAAGCCCGAGGGCGCGAAGCGCCCGAGGGGGGGGGGGGGGGGGTGGTGTGGAAGGGGGGTGTCCCCCCTTGCACGGTAGGGAGCTTTTACAATTTTGCAATTGAAATGGTGCAATCTGGTGCATACTTTAACCCTGATTCCACAAGTACATAAGGCAGGATTCAAATAAGTATATGAGTATAAGTATAATAATTTATTGTCCTTTACAGGAAATTTGGTTTCCACTGGTTACAGAGTATTACAATACAAATATATAAATGAAATATTACAGAACAGTGATAAACATACACATTATGATAAACATACATATTGAATGAGATATTATGTCCCTTGTAAAAAAGTACTGCGGTATTACTGCGGTATTACCGCGGTACTACCGCAGTACTTGTACTGCGGTTTGTACTGCGGTACTCGCAGTACATTTACTCCGGTAAATTGGTCGCTTTTCGCAGTATATTTACTGCGGTAGTACTGCGGAACAAGTACTGCAGTACTACTGCGGTATTACTGCGGTACTACTGTGGTATTACTGCGGACCGCAGTATTTTCGCGGTACTTGTCCTGCAGTACTTGTCCCGCAGTACTTTCGCGGTACTTGTACTGCGGTATTACCGCGGTACTACCGCGGTTGTACTGCAGTACTTCCGCGGTACTTGTCCCGCAGTACTTTCGCGGTACTTGTACTGCAGTACTACTGCGGTATTACCGCGGTACTACCGCGGTACTTGTACTGCAGTACTTCCGTGGTACTTGTACTGCGGTACTACCGCGGTACCTGTACTGCAGTACTTCCGCGGTACTTGTACTGCAGTACTACTGCGGTACTACCGCAGTACTTCCGCGGTACTTATACTGCAGTACTACTGCGGTACTACCGCGGTACTACCGCAGTACTTGTACTGCGGTTCTACTGCAGTACTACCACGGTACCTGATGCAGTACTTCCGCAGTAATTATACTACAGTACCACTGCGGTACTACTGAATCACTTGTACTGTGGTACTACAGCAGTACATCCCAGATATAAAAAATGCAGTAAAGATACATGCAAGGTGGATGTCAATCATAACAATCTGAATGTCCTCCAGGAAATATCTGAAAATTTAAAAATTGTGTACATTAATACAAATTGTATGGAAGTTGTTCTAGGTAACGCTTTCACACTGTAGAGCAGGGAGAAAAAACAAAGCCAGTTCAGAAAGAATACAATTGATCAGCACATTTCATGTCAACTGTGCGCAATATAATGATCAGGAATAAAATTCAGTTATCTCCGGTAAATTAATTGGGTTTTCAACTGCAGAGCTGGCTTTGATTAATCTGTGCACATCCTTCTCACACGATACAAGAACTATCACAAATTAATGAACCTTTTAACAAGAATAAGAAAATTTCAAAAAAGAATTTCTTATAACAAAGTTTATTTTTAAGGTAAATATGTACATTTGTTTAGGTATTTAACTATTTCCTCTACTTTAACATTGTACTTTCAAACTACTATGACTAACTAGTTTTAGCTGCACACACAATGACAGATTGCTCTATGAATTACACAAACTCTTTGGCAAAAGCAGATATCATAACTTTAAAAATAACTGTATAACTGACACTGTACATCACCAACAAAAACATTAATTATAATAGGAAAACAACTTTTTCCTTGAAGATTTTATAATTCAGGGATGCCAGTTAGAATTGATCAGAGGGCCTGCAAATCACCTACAACCCCTGTAGAATGAGCTATTTTGTACAAAAAAACACATGTAAACTATGTTCTGAAAGTAACTCGCTAGGGCCTGAAAATTGGCATCCCTAATAATTGTTTGTTATGAATGTTTACATATCAAATATACTTTTCCGAAACTGCAATAACATCTTGAAACAAATGTGTTCCAGCTTCATACACAAGGACCAATTGTTGTATTCACAGTTTTTAATAGGGGAAGTAAATATAAGTATAACATATGAAACTACATGTACTTTGATTATTATGAACAAAAAAACAAAAAAATGTCCAAGACTCCAAGTCACAAAAAAAAAAAAAAAATGTGCAACCTTTAATATACATGTATTATGTTATAATCATTTGTTACAAAACGATACTGGACAATGGACCTTACACCACAAAACGACCAATAGGTCAAAAAAAGGATTGTGCTGATTTTCACATGACATTAAAGTAGAAGTCAATACCTTAAAATGGTGCATAATTTTTCAAATAAGTAAACCCTCTCAAAACGAGCACCCAAGATTTAGAACATTGCTGAAGCAATGTTCTAAATCTTGGGTGCTCGTTTTTGCTGAAGCAGATTTAAAGTCAAAGTCAGGGAGAAAATGGGCCACTACAAAGAACAGCTTCTATTGAAATGCTGTAAAATGATCATTTTCATTTGATTAAAAAAAATATCATATTTACATACATGTACACTATACACATGATTTCCGAAGCTTAAAATTACGCAGAGGGTTTAAGATACCCTCATTAGGAAATACCAAAATCCTGAATCTCACATTTTGAACAAAATTAGACTATTTTAGCTAGGTTACATATACAAGAATGTAACATATATAACTAAGTCATCCGATGGTAAAGAGGAAACTTACAAAAGATGACATTTTAACCAGG
Organism: Strongylocentrotus droebachiensis; assembly: GCA_035222895.1. NCBI lineage: Eukaryota > Metazoa > Echinodermata > Echinoidea > Camarodonta > Strongylocentrotidae > Strongylocentrotus > Strongylocentrotus droebachiensis. The sequence continues at coordinate 250,487 of JAVYIG010000002.1, forward strand.
CAAGTGGAATCTTATTACCGGTAGGCCTACTCTTAATTACAAAGTAATTATAGCAAATACATATTTTCTTGAACACAAGTTAGTTTCAGCAGACAATGAAAGATTACACTATTAAGTGAATACATTTTAGCAAAATTTGTGGCATCAGCAAGTGAACGGATGAGTTAATAACTCGATATTTTCACATTTAATAGAAGAAGAAAAAATAGTAACATGAAAACAATCTTCTTCCCTCAGCTTTTGTTTGAAGAGTGCAATAAACAGTGTCATTTAAGACTCGTGAAACTGGCAGATATATGTGAACCAATATTGAACAGCTTAAAGATAAAGTATTGCATTGTGAAATAAACAGGATCAGGAAAGGTTGATCATCTAGCATATTTATTGGTGTGTACTGCAAGCTAGGTTCTGGATTCTGGAATCATCAGAATGATAAGAAATTTGACCAAGACTTTACAAGTCACAAGTTAAAAGCACTGTACACAGAAAGATGTTAATATGGGACTAAACAAACATATCTATTTTTGCTGATAAAATACTGGTAAAACTGGCAGATAAACGTGAACCATTATTGAACAGCTTAAAGATGACTATAAAGGGTTACATCATACCAGTAGCAAGGCTATCTGGCAAGTTTCAATGAAATGTCATGACAAAAATAAATAGTCTAAAAAAGAATTCTTTAAAATTATGTACATGTACCGTTATAAATGAATACATGTGAAGGCAAAGGTATACATTTTTCAATATACACATAAAGAAGTTCACATCCTTTACAATTTAATAAGTGTTAAAGTAAAAGTCCACTCCACTGAAAAGTTGAGTCGATTAGATAGACAAAAGTCTATAAAGGCCAAAAATATCTTGGTTTTGGAAATTGGTGCTCAGACTTATTTTTAATAATTTTGTTTAAAGGCCATCTGTACTAGTTTTGCCAGAAGGGATTAGACCACACAGCGAGGTAACTGACAGGTGGCTATCTCATCAACTCAGCTCTCAAATAACATAAGAAATAGAGGATCATGGGGGACCAACAAGCACCGATTAGGGAAGTTTTCTATAGGCCTATAGAGGGTACTAGTAGCTTCAAGTAGTGCAGTAAGGCTTTAGTGAACAAAAAACAAGTTAATCATCGAGCCGGTTCTCCTTACAATGCATTGCGCAACATTTGTTGTGACGTAGGGTCCTCACAACGCGGACAGATACGTATACGTCACATCTGTGCGGCAAATTGAAATAACCGAAACAAAAATCGCTCTTAAAAATCACCTGATTGAAGTCGTTGAGATTTTCTTGGTAAAAAGCTGTGTATTTAAGATTAATTTCTCAGATTCTTGCTGAATGTCTGTTGGTCGGCATAACTGGCATAATAAAAAGCTTTCCAGTTTCCACTATAGGGATCCCATACAGATGAATTCTCACACTCTCACCCATGTCTTGCATAATTTCCTCGATGTGTGTTGGACAGTTTAGTCTTACAAATTAAGACTGCATGTTCAGTGGAAGACGAGGGTGCCAGTGCCACACAGTCCACGTTGATGACTTTCCCGCAGCCGAAGATGCATGTACCCTGTAAAATAAATTAAAAATTCTATTATGCTCACAAATTGAATCTAGCGAAAATTATGAGTTAAACGTGGCATACACTTCTACAAATGAAATTCATATAAAAACTACAACTACAACTGTAGTTGCAAATTCATGACATGAGATGCCCGAATGACTATATACATGTATGAATTATGATGACTGATGAGCCTGCCCTCCCCCACTCAGTGTTATTTAGGGTACGTGTATGCATGTTCCTCCCCCCCCCCCCCCCTATCTCCTGTGTGTAATGTCAATACAGGCCAGATTTTTTAAAGCACCCCCCTATCTCTGGTGTGTAATATAAGTCAATACAGGCCAGACTTTGTTGCGTTAAAAGTACCCCTTCACCAGAGATTTTGGGAACACCATTGTGGTCCCTCCAACCCCGGCGTGAGGGGACCGGGTTTATTAGCTACTTTCCTACTATGATTACTGGACAGATCACTACATGAATGATGTATGCACATACACGTACATGTGCATGTCTGCACAACCATTTGAATGTGCGATTGTGATGGAGAAATAAAAATCACAACACAATGTATGATTCTCTAACTTCTAAGAATCAACTTTGCCATTAATTTTTATTTAGAATTTAAATTGCGAAAAACATGTGACCCAACCCGCTCAGCCGCTGTTTGAATCGTTTTCATAAACGCAGTATTGTACAGTAGGGAATATAATCTAGTAAATCTACTATCATCATCAATTGCGATCCGTTTGGATTTTTTCATGAACAAAATTTACAAAAAATCAAAAGTAAGATGAAGAATGAGATCTAGACTAGAGTAAAGGAGGGGGTTTTCGGCCACTTAAGACAAAATCCAATTTTTTTACTCTTTGCTTCCTATTTATTATCATTTCTTGTTCAAATCATGAAGCAAATACTATTAAGTATTATTATTTAACCAAAAAAGAATCCCAGAAAAAAAAATCATGAATTGCCATTACAATATTCATTTCAATTTTCGCTGTTTCGGAGGTAGTTATCGGCCCAGCGAGGCAGTATTCGGCCGCATGTACAAAGTCAATAGGAAGCAAGCAAGCGCTGTGCGTTTCCCTGCTGATCTATAGCACTAGCAGCTGGAGCAGGTATCCCACGCCGGAGCTCGCCGTGCCGAAAACTACCTCTGCGGTGATCGGAAATTGGAATCTGAATCAGTGTGTGTGCTTGTGTGTGCGTTGCGGTATCCAGCTAGCGGCTGCATTGATTTAATACATGCGATGAGATACTTTTGAGCTTGCGAATCACACAAAATCGGGCTCCAAATCTGAAAAATACTTGAAATACAGCTCATTTGATTTTATGGTACCCATCATATTCCTTACACTTACAGACACGCGTAAAATACTTGATTTTCAGATTCAGGTAGCGGGACCGCCGATTACATCGCTAAAATGTGATATTAAAGGATAAATTTTCCATTGCAAATGTGGTTCTTTAGTGACTCTGGCATGTGTGGGATATGTGATATGCTATAATGCAATGTACCATGGCATGTGTACCATGCATCCAACGGACCGGCTGAAAACCAGCAACGGACCGATTAGAATCTACCCCCTCCTTTACTCTACTTAATCAAATTTCCTAATTTTTTGCAGAAAGCAAACACAATTCTGTATTATGTGTTATCTTATTACTCACCTCCTGGAAATGATGATCTTTAAAGTCCAACACTCCAACTGGTGCAAAGCAAAGTTGATCGTTCTCTGCACACATGAGTGGCTGTGTGGGACTGTAGTGTAGATCTGGTTGGTGAAATTCAGTTTCGAGCTGGATCTCTCCTCAATTCTTGCTCTCGAATACTCTTAAAATTCTTCTTTGCTGGTGTAAATCTAATCCTTACCCCCTATACTCTGGGTTTTAAAGGAAGACAAATCTGGCGAAACGGCAAATGACTGAAAAGCTGCTGTAGAATCTGCCGGTAATCTCTCAATCCGGTTTGAATTTGAAAATCAAGTGCATGTTCGCACTCTACCACTAGATGGCAGCAAACACACTAATAATTGTAAATTTATTTTGGGGGAAATTGTTACAATTCAATCTTATCGGGTCAGTTCAAGGTCATCAAAACAATGGAGTAGTTAGCAAATTATTTTGCTAATAAGATACCCTTTTACTTGATTCAGATTAAAATAGACAGATAGATCATTTAATTCAAAGATAAAATCAGAATTATCTTAATCAATTAAATGATCATTCAATCAAATTATGCTCCCATATTTCAAAGGGAAAGTCGAGTTCTGAGGGCATTTCTTTGAATCATCTTTGAACTAATTTGTATTTACACAAAAAGACATACTATCAATATCAATTTGTTGAATTTCTTTTAATACTACTGAATGTTTAAAAAAAAACATAATTTGATGGTGGGCAACCATCGAAACATTATTTCCTGGCTAATTTCCTGGGTTTTTAACAGTTTAGGTAGATTGTTTTGAAGGGGTCTCTAAAAGAGTGTAATTTATGACCACCCCCTCCCCGCAAAACTACAGCTATCAATATCATGAAGAAGTATTAAAGAAATTGAAAGAAATTACACAAATATAAAATGGTAAGAGCTAGAAAAAATTAAATATTAGAGATGCCAGGAATATAGCTACAAAATGACGGAAGTAAGGAATAAATAACTAATTACAGAAGAATGATGGTACATCAATAAAGGAAATGGAAAGGAGCCAACAAAATGACAAACAAACTTAAAAGTAGTTGTTACATGCTGTTGTTTTGGGGTACTATAGGCGCGTATTTCATTCTTTTTTGATAATATTTATGCCTTTCATTTTTTTTTTTTTTTCGTTCACTGTTTGTAAATTTGCACTTTTCATAAATCTCAAGTTTTTTATGATATATTGACAAACAAATGTTGGTAAATGATTTCTTAAAGTATATATATCAAATACAGCTAGTGGAAGAAAGCCCCCAAAGTATAAGAAATTAAAGGCAACTAGCAAAAATCTAATAAATTGTAAAGAAGTATTGATAATATATAAGGTAAATAGCCAGGAAATAATGAAAGATTAAAAACTAGTTCAGAAGTCCAGAAACATAAGTAAAAAATGGGTCAGAAAAATATAAGTCCAGAAACGTACCCCAAAAATAGGAAGAAAATGGGCAGTGAGAACAATCTAAATCCAGAAACATAATAAACAAAATAGGACGACATCTCAAAAGTCGAAAAGAATAGGGACAAAATAGCAAGAAATATGTAGAATCTATAGCTATCAAACTACTTATTCATATAGGTTAAAAAGAGTATACCATGGTATATACCGCAGATTGTACTACGGTATTACTGCAGTAGTACCGCAGTAGTACCATGGGTACCGCAGATTGTACTGCGAGTACTACGGCAGTACAGTAGTAGTACTGTAGTAGTACCATGGGTACCGCAAATTGTGCAATAGTACTGGAGTAATAATGCAGTAGTACCGCAGTAATACTGCAGTAATACCACAGGTACTACAAATACCACATATGTACTACAGGTACTGCAGTAGTACTGCAGTAGTATACCGCAGTAGTACTGCAGTAATACCACAGGTACTACAAGTACCACACATGTACTACAGGTACTGCAGTACTACTGCAGTATTACTGCAATAGTACCGCAGTAGTACTGCAGTAATACCACAGGTACTACAAGTACCGCATATGTACTACAGATACTGCAGTACTACTGCGGTATTACTGCAGTAGTACCGCAGTAGTACTGCAGTAATACCACAGGTACTACAAGTACCACATATGTACTACAGGTACTGCAGTACTACTGCAGTATTACTGCAGTAATACCGCAGTACTTGCAGTACTTTTTTACAAGGGGTGAGTAAGCCACGGTATATATGGTGGTTATAGAGGTAATATCAGATTCCATTTTACAAAATATGAAGCTAAATTATTTAATATTCATTGATTATCCCATAGTAAATCTTAAAATTATAATAAATACATAAATTATTATTATTATTATTATTGTTATTATTATCGATTACCTTTTTCAGTGGTATAATTAATACCGGCATCGTTATTATTGTTAAGTTTATTGATGACACATAAATTGTACTTACTGGCTCAATCGTTAGTAGATAGTTGGATGCAGTATTCATGGCATATGTTTGAAATTTATATTATATTACATTTATATTGATACATTACATGGTAGGTTCATAGTAATCAAACACGTTTTGCTTTGGAATTGAAAAGATGGATGGAGTCGGGGATAAAGGATCTTCGGAAACGTGCACGTTGGGTTCGTGGTGTGCACAGGCGTATTCCAGATCTGTTATAATTGAAGTGCTCATTCAGTGGGTGCGAGGGGTCATGCATGATTTGTTTTACTTTAGAAAGGGCATTTTTCTGATACAGATCTTCTATGGATGTTAGATCGGCTCCTGTGATACGTTTTGCTGCCTTTCTGGGACGTTCGAGTAGTTTCTTGGCAGCAATTTTAGCACTTGCATAATAGCAAATTAGGTTGAAGGTTAGGACACTCTGAATGAGGGACTTCAAGAACAGTTCTATCAACTTACTATCTACTCTTAAGTTTTTCATTACCCTAATAAAGTATAGTCTCTTGTTGGCTTTCTTTTGGATGTCTACAATGTTCTTAGTCCAATCAAGTGACTTTGAGATAGTAGTACCTAAATACCTGTACTCTGTAACTTGTTCTACAGGAGTATCATTTATCAAAATCGGGGTATGATCAAAGGGATTTCGGCGAAAATCAATTATGATCTCTTTTGTTTTAGTTACGTTTAGTATTAGGAAGTGGTCATTGCACCATTTAACAAACTCATCATTCTATAACCTTAACGTATGGGTCTACATCTTCAGAAAGATAACCTGCGATAACAGTATCATCCGCATATTTGATGATGCTGCACTCTCCTACATTACATAGACAGTCACTTGTGTAGAGGGAGAAGAGCGCGGGGGAGATGACACAGCCCTGGGGCGCCCCTGTATTTACAATTCTTGTAAATTGTCACTAAAGTACCACTCTCAACACACTCTTTTTGGAGAAAAAAAATTTAATCAAAATTCGTTCTCAATAGAATACACAGAACATAGTTAATATAACTGCCATATCAATTATATACAAGCACCCTTCCAAAATCATTCTTACTCTCGTATAAACGATCGAAACCATGAATTTCAATATTTCAAGACAAGAGTTTAAACTCACCTGTACCGGCTGAAGCCTGAAGTACCTACTGTACCATATGGCCGATCTGGTCGTAGAGGGCTAAAGAGGACGGCCCAGGCCCATTATCCGATCGCAAACACTGAGCCACCCGGGCCGGGTCGGGCTGGGGGCCGGGTGCGATGTACAGCGATGACAGGCCATGGCATCGACACTCGCTTGTCGTGTCTCGCACAAAAACCCCGCTTCATAGTAAAGTGACGACGTCACTCGCACACGCAGGATAAGCCAATCGCAATTCACTATCTTGTCTTTGCGCGGCAAACCGAAACCAATTTGCATTGATGGTTTAGCTTTGCGCATGTGTGGTTGAAAAAATGTTGAAACTTTCGGCAGGGATATTGAATATCCGATATAATAGATATGTTTTTGTTTTAGTTTCTATTTTCGGGGTTCAGCGTGAGAGTTCCTATGATCAGCGTGAGAGCTTGAGAATGGGGTGAATTGCGTGAGACTCACGCAGATTGCGTGAGAGTTGGCAGCCCTGTAGATTTGAACTGAAAACTAAAACTTCAAATATTGGAACGTACTCTGGGAGGTAGGACGGGTTTATTCAATCCGCCTGCGGGTTTTCGGACAGCAAAGTGGTGTCTCTGTTGCAGTAAAGTGTTGATGTTGGTGTCGATTCGTCTCTGTTACCTGCTCCAGTCTTCTCACAGCTCAGCCAGGCCAGCGCCACCCCGCCCGACGTCAGCGAGTTGCTCGCTGCTAGCTGCTTTCACCGTCTGTCTGCTTGGCGGCCTCGCAAGATCAAGATCCCTAATCTGCATATTCGAATGATTGGTGAGAGGACAGTATGGTTAATTCACAATTAAGATAAACTGATAAAGTAATGATTAATCTCGATTACTGAATTTCTTACAGACTATTGAAATCATAAGCCATTTATTTGCTGAATTATGAACAGAATTTGTCATGCTCTTAATCTAAATCTTACTGTTAGTGTTAGTGTTATGAATATGATATCTAGGGGGCCTAGGCCGATATATATAGACTCTACTCTAGAATAGATTCCATATCTAGAGTCTAGACCAGGGCAGGGGTTCTCAAACTTTTTTTTTGACGGTCCAGATATGATTCCTAGACTCTATATGAAAGCTGTAACCAATTTCGTCCGAAACATGGGATGCCATTCGCCTGAATTTTTTTATGGTCGATCATATTCTTCAACTTAGTAGAAAAATGTACAAAATGATTGCTGGAAAGCTGGGCACGACCCAAAAATTGCTCAATTTTGTTACAGACTTAGACAATCTACTCCTAAATTTTACAGTAATGACACGTTACTGAAGATAATGAGCCTAATTGTTATAGGTATATCTATATCTGATCCAAAGAGAACTGTTACAGTTTTTTAAAAAATAGAGCCGCCAGAGTTTCCTCTCATCTAAATAGAGTTTCCTGAAAAAGAACACCCAATTTCCTGGAATTGGGTGGAATTTTCTTTTCAAAATGCCCTGGGATCAAAACTTTGAGAAGCCCTGCTCTATAAGTATAACCCATACCCTAGCCGCCAAAAAGGGGGGGGGGGGGCACACACTGCCTGTGGCCCCGTCTGTATCAGTGAATGCCTTTTTCTATCTTTTCTTTCTTTACAATTTCAGACTTTTACTTAGGTGATTGCAATCACTTAAGTCGACTCAACAACGAATGGTCGTTATTTTCCCACTAAAAGACATTTTCAAGACCTTTCGTTTTGAGGGAAGTTCTAAATTAGTATTGTCTTTCAAATGCCGTTGGAATTTACAACCTTGTCATTTTTTTCAAGTTGGCAGCAAATGGGACATAGTACTTTTAAATTGATTGCAATTGGCAAATGACAAAAGGAGGCATGCAGACAGGGACCCCCCCCCCCAAAAAAAAAAAAACAAACAAAAACAAAAACAAAAACAATTAGATACAGAATTATGATACTTAGATGTAATAACTAATACAAATGTTTTTTTGTGGCGATGCTGGACTGCTAGTACAAATCCATTTCCAGGCCTATTCAGAGTATAGACTGAACAAAACAGAACTTTGCTTGCCATTGATTATGTATTTTGTATTTATTTCCTTCTCAACAGTACAATATGAAACACAATGTATATATACATGATATGTAACAATTATTTGAACATAGAGTATACAGTAAATAATTCAAGATTCAAGATTCAAGATTTATTGTCCATAATATAATACAGAAATTTGTTTTCCATTGGTATAGCATGTAATACATAAAACATAAGACAAAAACATGGTGTTGTGTGCTGAAAGCCAGAAGGGCGTCAAGACTCTATAAGAAAAAGTCTATGAGCAGGTACGGTCCTCCGGCTTTCAGCACAAAACATGACAAGACAGTAATATGACTTATACATAGCAAGAATTTTAAATACAATTCTGAATCACATCATGAATAAATTCAGGTATGAATATAGATGTGAATATGAAAGTAGAATAGGAGCAGCATCACAATCGAAATACGAGCAGAAAGAGAGAGGAAAGGAGAGCTCAAGCTCGAAGGACTGATAGAAGAGAGAAATATAGGGAAAGTTGGTAGGGGTCCAAAGGGAAAGGGGAGAGATAGAGAAGGAGAGATGGCATAATTTCCAATCAGATTATAATGCATGACAGAAAAATACAACAAAATCAGCAGCAGAGCTAAACAATGGATGTTTTGACCCACAAAGGTGATATTAGGTGGAAAACTTTCCAACCCAATCCCAACAAGTTTATTTACTGGGTGGGTAGAGAAAAAGTTAACAAATATTCATAATCGCTATTATTTCGCTTAAAGCTGAGAATTTCGTGTTACTTGTGCATTATATAGATGTGCATGGAATTTGGAATAAAAGAATTTCTGTATCTGGCTCTACGGGTAATTGGTACACGCAGGCGGATTCCTGAGCGGTTAAAAGTAAACCAAGAAAATAGTGGATGTGATGGGTCTTTCATAATAGAAGTTATTTTAGTCAATAAGCGATCTTCAAACAAAACCGATAGGGGTGGTAATTCAATGCCGATGATATGTTGAGCAATTTTCCCAGGACGTTCGAGTTTAGTTTTGTCTGCTTCTGTGAGATTTCCATAAAAAACAAATGAGATTGAATAGAAAAACACTTTGAATGATAGACTGATAGAAAAGATGCAAGATCGTCCTGTCAACGTTAAATTTTTTGAGCTTCCTTAGAAAAAACATCTGTTGATAAGCTCTACTGTGTACAGCGTTGGTGTTCTTATTAAATCGTAGCTTATCATCAATCAAGGTACCAAGATACTTATATTCATGTACGTGTTCGATTGCCTGTTCATGGATATACAAAGGGATATGATTAACGTCAGATACGGAAGGAGGCGAAAACCGGGAAGCATAGCTTGAGTTGGGAACGCCCATAATAAATTAACACAGTTACCGAGAGAACATTATAGATATTATTATGAAAATTACATTTTATATAACAGAACGTTGATAGGAAAGAAAAATAGTAGATGGAAGAGAGAAAGAAGAAAAAATGAGGAGAGAATTAAGTATTTGAAGGCATGTTCACTTATAGGATTTTGGTGAGTAGTTTGCAATGCGTGCATGACTTCTAGCTGCTATCGAAGGCTTACAGTATGTGCGATAGTGCAGAAGTGAGGAGAATCATACAATTAAATCACTGGTGCTTATAGATTTTGAGAGCGAGCATTTGTAATGCAAAATTCAGTGAAGTTTTTGTCTGAGCTTTTAAGAGAAAAAACACTCCAGAGATGGGTTTTTCAATTCAGGTTTTTCAATGTGTTTATGCATGGGTAGTTGCTTTAAAAACAACTTCTGACCTAATTTACTCTAAGCCTCTGGAACGTTAGAAAAACCTAGGATCTCTGATATTCATATACTGGTAGACTATGGAGTTTATTACAGTTTGTGGTTTATGGTTTATGACAGGGCTCTACACTAACTTTTGGAAGGGGTTCGAAATATACCAGATTGAATTTCAGTTTGCATGGCTAGTTTTGTAATTAACAAAAATCAAAACTTGGGGGTGCAAATAAAGAGTGTGTGGCCCAAGTGTCCCAAGCAACTGTTAAGTGTCAAGCCCTAGCCGTGCATATATCAAGCGCGTAGCCAGGATTTCATTTTAGGGGGGGGGGGCGGTAGTGAGCACGCAAAGCGTGCGAATCACTTAAAGAGCGCGCGTAGCGCGCTCCCTAGGGGGGTGGGTGCAGGGAGGGGGGATTCGCGCGGAAGCTTTGAAAGAAGACGATTCTTGTACCTTTCTCGACTCATAATCCTTGTCTGAATTCAGTCCGCCCCTCCTGCGCATAGCGCGGAAGCTTTGACGTATTATTAGACAAAGAAGATGATTCGTTGTACCTTTCTCGACCCTTAATCCTTATCTGTATTCAGTACCCCTCCCGCGCTTGCGCGGAAGTTTTGACGTTTTATTAATTTATTAGAGAAAGAAGACAACTCGAAGTACCGTTCTCGACTCTTAATCCTTGTCTGAATTCAGTTCCCCCCCCCTTCTCCTGCGCGAAGCGCGGAAGCTTTGACGTATTAGACAAAGAAGACGATTCGTTAATTGTGCCTTTCCCGACCCTTAAATCTTATCTGTATTCAGTTCTAAGAGGGGGTGTTTCGAAGCGCGGAAGCTTTGACGTTTCATTAAATTATTAGAGAAAGAAAACGATTCGTTGTTCCATTCTCGACTCTTAATCCTTAGTTTGAACTCAATTTTACCCTTTACGCGCGAAGCGCGGAAGCTTTGACGTTTCATTAAATTATTAGAGAAAAAGGAAGATTCGTTGTACCGTTGTCGACTCCTTTTCCCCTTTTCTTCCTACGTCCTCTTCCTTTTTTTCTTCTCTTTCTCTCTCTTTTTTTTTTTTTGGCCGGCGTTTTGACCGCCCCCACCGCCCCCCCTGGCTACGCGCCTGTATATCAAATTGATTCATTTTTATTTTTCAAGAGTAAATTCTCAATTCTTTATCACAGAAATAGTCTCTGACGGAGCCGTCTGTACAGTATTCTGCCTTCTTTGAATTGGTACCACAATGCCTGAAATGGAACCAGAAGAAAACACAGTGGATGCACAGGACGAAAACCATGAAACAAACAAATGGACAAGGAGACGAAACTTGTCTTCATTCTGGTGAGTTGAATAATGAGGTGATTTGTTTCAGTAATCAGGTAGTCACACGCAATTGTAGAACTGAAAGGGGAAGTTTAGAAATACCGGTAACTAATTAAATGAAAGAACAAGAGCAACTCAGGGCAATTGAGCCAAAGATACAATTGAAGTGTTAAAATAAAAATAACTATATTTTGTATAAGGTGATTTGTTTCAGTAATCAGGTAGTCACATGTTTAAAAATAAAAATAATTGAAAGGAACATGCCTAGAACAAATCAATTCAGTCAAAGACGGTATTTTATTATAAATACAATTGAAATGTTAAAAACAAAACTGTGAGGGCTTGATATCTTCTTATTTTTGTGAGTAGACATTTTCTATTTGTTCACCATTCATTCCTCTCATATCATTTACCTTTTATATCATAATTGTGCATTTTACATGAACACATTTGTAAGAATAGCATGTATATTGTCTCTTTTCTACTAGGATGCTTGGGCTATGTAACAACTATGCCTACGTCATCATGCTGAGTGCAGCTTTTGATATCCTGGGAGAAGAGACCGCTTCACCTACCGAACCTCCTCCAGTAAGTGTTCTTTACCGTGGTTATAATTCAAGTTTCAATATTAAACAAATATAGAAAGTATTCTATATTTAGAATACTTTCTGTGAGTGTATTTTGTTAGCTCAAACCCATTAAAGGTACTATGTCCCATTTGCAGGCCAAACAAATGAAAAGGTTAAATTCCAACAGCATTTGAAAGATAATACTAATTTAGAACTTCCCTAAAAAAAGGGGGCTTGAAAATGTCTTTAAGTTGGAACGAATCGACTTAAGAGCTATAGAGCCAGTAAGTAATGGTCTGATTTTCAGACCATTGTACCGAATGGTCGTACGTTTTATGCTGCGCAAAGATTCAATCAGTTTAATTTTGGCCATTACAAGCAGAAGTGGGATATTGATGTAGACAAATGCTCATGTACCCTTTACAGCTCATTTTATGTACAGTACATGTATGTTATTACCAAAGAAGAAAAAAGCCAGTCAATCACTCAATATATGTCTGACAGTGAAGTCTAGCATGTAAACGGGTTTCCTTGCATAATTTGAATATTAGGACACTGCTAACGATTAAATTTCACAGATAGGACATACATGACATACCATAATTTCTGCAAAGTTCTACAGAATTTGATTTTGGCTGCAAAAGGGACATAGTATCTTTAAACCACATAAACAAAATTATTTCCAAAATATTTCCAAAATGCAGTGGCTTTTTTACATGTTAAATGAATAGCAACTGCGTGCAATAAAGGTCTTAAAGCTACGTGAATTATAGCCCTTTGCTTTAAGATACAGAAACGTAAAGCTGTTTATTTCTTTATTCATGGTCTTTTCCTACTGTTTTTCTATTTTCATTGCCAACCCTCGAAAATTAATTTATTATGCATATCGCAGAGGAAAGTTTGCATAGGAGAACTATATATATATATATATCTATATATATGTATGTATACATATACAATGTATATACAAATTATTTATTGGGCTTATTTTGCTTTCTAATGGATCCGTACAATATGGCACAGCTTTAGGGGCCTGGAAGAGCCCCTGGTGGGGGTTCCGGGGCGGAGCCCCAGGATGCTCTCAAGTTTATTTGACTTTCAAGAGAAAGTGTCTCTAAGATATAAAGAGAGGTTATTTCTTAAATGAAATGAAATGTCTCTTGAAACTAAAGTAAAATAGCCCTTTCATTTCAATTTTTGGAAATAAACTCTAACCCATCCCTTGATATTTAAATTGCACGGCTCCTACTGTGTGCTCTTTTTAACACTCTACCTGATCTATAAAGGGTGCTTTCTTTATTTGACCATCAACAGAAGCAAAATGCTAGGCCACAAACTTTTCGAAGCGCGACCAGATTCAAAGTATGCTTAAATGGGGGCATTGATGTATGTAGAAAAACAGGATTAAGATCCCATGCAACGTTTCGAAATGTAAAAGAAGAATAAGAAAAATGTCTAGACGTTGCAAAATGCAATTCGTATTGGTATTTTATTCCATCTCAAAGTGATTATAGACGTGATTTATATGGATAATACAGATAAAGCTGTCCGGGTCTTTGAATATAATGCTTCAAAACAAATCGAACAAGCTGTTTATTTCTTTATTCATGGTCTGTTTCTACTGTTTATCTATTTTCCTTGCCAACCCTCGAAAACGAATGTATTTTGCATTTCACAGAAGAAACTTAAGGATTAAACATATGGGCGCAGGCCAAGATTTAAACTCACTCGAGTGTGAATTTGGCGTATCTTCCCTCATCTTCTTCAACCAGGAAATGGACTTCATTGTAGCCTTAGGACAAGATGGTGACATAAAATTGATAAAAGAACATCATATTCAGATTATCCGACCCCGGAAACCCCATGAATTTATCAACTTTTATCTTACTGGTCTTTTTCCTTTTGGAACTACGCTTGACCTTTAACTCGGATGGCGGCCATTTTTTATTTGGCCAATATGGCCAGCATGACAGCCCCAAGGAGACCTGTAATTGATACAAGCACATCATAATCAGATTCTCTGACCCCGAAAACCCCCTTACTATATAAATTGTTATCATACTAGCCCTTTTCCTTTTGGAACTACACTTGACCTTTTACTCAATTAAAGGTTGCAGCCATTTTGGATTTGACCAATATGACCAGCATGACAGCCCCAAGGAGACCTCAAATCAATGAAAGAACATCATAATCAGATTCTCTGACCCCGAAAACCCCATAAATATATAAACTATTATCATACAAGCGCTTTTCCTTTTGAAACTACACTTGACCTTTAACTCAGATGGCGGCCATTTTGGATTTGCCCAATATGGCATACCCAGAGGGTGCCCTTCTTGGCGTCCGGCAGAAATCGTAAAAGTATGGTATAATCTACCTCTGGGCCAAATTTGGTGCTTTTAGAAGAATCTGCACCAAACAACCCCTATTTAGCCGTAACAGCCCCCACTATTAGTGGAATACAGACCAAAGACTTTAAAGCTTATTATTTACAGTCATCTTGATGAATCTCTTTCATCATGTAGGCCCTAATTATTGTGACACTTTATCTTTGTAGGTTGGATTCAAGTTTTTTTTTTTAATGTACTTCCTTGTTGAAAGAATAATTTGTTTGCAAGCTGCTAACTAGTTTCATACTTTTATATTTGGTTTGAATTCTAGAAATACAAAATTTATCAACCATTAGTTGTATTTGTGATGGAAGAATGTTGTTGTTTTCTGATTTTTATTGTAGTATATGTTTTCTTTTCTTTTCTTTTGTGATAATTTTGCCAGTCTATATTGTATATGATACCTTAAAGGTACTATGTCCCATTTGCAGGCCAAAAAAATGAAAAAGTTAAATTCCAACTGCATTTGAAAGATAATACTAATTTAGAACTTCCCTAAAAAAGGTGGGGCTTGAAAATGTCTTCAAGTGGGAAAATAACAACTATTAGTTGTCAAATCGACTTTAGGGCTATAGAGCCCAAAAGTAATAGTCTTGATTTTCAGACAATTGTACCGAATGGTCATACGTTTTATGCTGCGCAAAGATTCAATCAGTTTAATCTTGGCCATCACAAGAAGTGGGTTATTGATGTAGACAAATGCTCATGTACCCTTTACAACTCTTTTCATGTATGTTATTAAAGAAGAAAAAAAAGCCAGTCAGTCACTCAATAGTGTCTGACAGTGAAGTCTAGCAAGTAAACGGGTTTCCTTGCATAATTTGAATATGAGGACACTGCTAACGTTTAAATTTCACAGATAGGACATACATGACATATTCATAATTCCTGCAAAGTTCTACAGAATTTGAGGTTGGCTGCAAAAGGGACATAGTACCTTTAATATGACATGGGGAACTATTTACTACATGATGAATAATTTAGAATATCTTCAAAACATTTCCTCCTGAAACAGTTTAGAATATGATTTCACTGCAATTACCGACCTTTACCTTGAAACATGCAGATCTTGTTATGGAATCTCTCATACATATCACTTATCGTATGACTTTTATTACATGCATGAGGGCTTTAAATGTATTTTCACTTTCACTATGACTTTTCTTGACAAAATTGCTTTATAAGGTGTTGGCTGATTCAATTCCTTGAATAAAAAGCAGAATAAGTTGATACACAGTTTTGATTATAGTGTGAATTATAATAAATCATCTGTTCAGAGCCAAATGGTCATTAACTCTGTGTGAAAATATATGAACTAAAGCCGTTCTGGCTCCAAACAGATGATATGTAAATATCCTATGAAACCATCAATCAATTATAATTGTATTATTTCATTTCTCATTCTATACTTCTTACCTTTCTTCAGCCAATGATTACATGTACTACTGTATGATAGTTAAAGGCCTTTTCTTTTACTTCTCTTAAGCTATGGTCACAAATCTGAGCAGCGACCGGCCGATCAGTAGCCTGCTCGGTCGCTGCTGGAATTAGGCATCGCCCAGCGATTAGGTCGGTGCCCGGGCGGCGACCTACCAGGCACCGAGCGTATTTTGGGCGGCGAGTGAAAAGTGAGCAGGCGCCGCCCAAATTTTAACTCTGCGCTAAAACTTCAGCGGCGACCGAGCGATGCCCTAAAATCGAGCGGTGCCTGGGCGGCCGCCGCTCGGTGGCCGGGCAGCCGCCGGGCAGAATTGGTTAAAAACTCGCCGCTCGGCCGCCGAGCAGCCTACTTTTGGGTAATGTGACCATAGCATAAGATACAGTGAGCTGTGTTAATAATTGTAATGATAAAAGACAAGACAAGCACATGATCTTACATTCACTCATTTTATGTATGGTTTACTGAGCACCATTTGCTTTCCTTTTAAAGTGATATTAAAGATAAACATTGATACAATTACTGACGCACTCTTTACATTGGAGAAATTATGCCAGTCATTTCAGTGACTTTCACTTCCTTATGAAACCTTTGTGGAAATGGATCACCTGACATTAATAAACAGGTCAACCCTCTGTTTATAGTTTGTCTGCTTGTTATAGTTCATTTACATATTAACCCTTTGCTTACGGGAACCTGGGGGGTGTTTCACAAAGATTCTTAGTCGGACTTAGCTCTAAGTTGGACTTAAATATTATGGAGAGCCATTTGTAGCCTTATAATGAAATATATTCAAAAGCAAAACTTCAAGTATTTTAGACTTGTCATAAATTCCACATCAAGAACATGAAATCTTTCATGGTAATAGAAAATATGAATGATTTGAATCAACATTTTATGCCTTTTAAAATACCATTTACAAAATATTTTCAAGGATGCTAATGGCTTTCCATAATAGTTAAGTCCAACTTAGAGATACGTTCAACTTAGGATCTTTGTGAAACACCCCCCTGGTGGTCTCTGCGTTAAGCCTATGGGACCTATAAAATTCAACAGTCAACGGGTTAATGTATTTAGTGTCAAAGAGCAGAAAACATCACAGTAACAATACTCATCCGTTGGCATTATGTCATGATAGGACCTAAAGTATGAGTTCCTATGTTGACCAATAAGACCAGGGGGGGGGGGTGTTTCACAAAGATCCTAAGTAGAACTTAGCACTAAGTTGGACTTAAAAATTATGGACAGCCATTGGAGCCTTAAAATTAAATATATTCAAAAGCAGAAATTAAAGTATTTTAGACTTTTTATGAATTCCACATCCAGAACATGAAGTCTCCTTGATGACAGAAAAAATGAATGATTTGAATCAACATTTTATGCCTTTCAAAATAACTTTTACAAAATATTTTCAAAGATGCTGATGGCTTTCCATAATTTTTAAGTCCAACTTAGAGATAAGTTTAACTTAGGATCTTTGTGAAACACCCTCCAGGTAAAGTAATAAGTGCCTAATTGAAACTGTCTTCATGTATTTTGTTTCAGATCACATTGCCTAGTGTGAACTGGACTGACCTCAACAATACATCTCCAACCATCAACCCATATGATTGTAATCCCACAAGTACTGCAGTAAGTTGTTTGAAAGAGAGATAGACCATAAAGTCATTGAAATACCATGGATAATTTATTTATTACAGAAGACACATAATTCTTAGGTATTACATTCTTTTATTTTATTGTGCAATATGGTGCGATTAATGCACATGTTTATATGCAGATTAGTATATTAAATGTGGATGAGGGGAGATTGAATTTTTCACAGGCCATCAAGAAGTAAGACAACAAAACAAGAATAGAAAGAAAAAAAAGCATTAAATGTCATTTTCACTTGTAGTAAATCTGTATATATTGATTTTTCATTCTTGTTTTTCATCCATTTTTGTTTTGCTTCAGGTCATCTTAGTGGCTAACATTCTTCCAAGTCTTACTATCAAGTTAATATCGCCCTGGTTTGCAGATCTCATTTCTTATGAGTAAGTTATCAGTAGATACTACGTAGCAAATGTGAAACTTTTCATTACAGCAATTGCTCGGTTACTTCATTGTGAAATCATTCTTTATTGAACATCTCAATCGTTAATAAGGGAAAATATTGTTATTTATTTACTGGCAAGTATTTGGCGTCGCCCGCTTGGAGGGGAAAAGCGAACTGAATCACTGTAATCTTTGGTTCTCTCCTCCCTGTTACAACTTCTAGGGGCGTGCAGGTGGACCACTACACCGCGGTTTCCCCCTCCCCTTATACAAATAATGCAGTGGGTTCTTAACGTGCATAGGTGGTGACACTCCGCTACCATAGGACCTTCATTTAACATCCTATCTGAGGGGTGGACTGTTTTCCAATGTAACCTATCCTTTGTCTATAAATGAGAGGGGCACGTTAACACACAACGTGGGCTTCAGTTATCTACCTGGGTTGGATTTGAAAGCATGATATTTGGTTTGCCAAGCAGACACTTGAATACAGACTAACCCAACTTGCCTCCTACTTGCCTCGATGATATTGTAAACTTCATGAATATTAAAACAGTAGTCAACCCTGTGTATGCTGATAATTTTCAGATATGTTCATGAATTTGTGCTCATATCTCTCATCGCAGTGTACGGATAGGTTTCTGCGTCTTCACCACTGCTGCAAGCCTTATCATTGTTGCCGTTGCCAAAAACCTTCCATTGAGTATAGTAGGTAGGTAAATGCAGATCTTCTTATGAGAAATAGCTTGCACCATGGAAAGTGTTAATAAAACTTGAGGATGAACTCTCTTTAAGAAACATTTCATTAGAAACTCTGTCGTATATAATCCTTACTTTGCCGACTTCATGTAGGATAACATTGTGTGGGACTTGTATTGAGGTTTTTTGTGTTTGTTTGTTTGTTTATTTTCAAAATTGTTTATAATTTGTTCAGAAAAAAAAACGCTATACTATCAGTGTACCATAATTGAGTGCACACTATATCTGATTTGAATTTCAAGAAGTAGGACAAGCTTTTCTTTATATAGAAATATTGGATACAATATAAATATTAGAGCAATCACGCCACCAAACCGCTATACTGATGAAGGACCCTTTTAAAGAAAAATATTGATATAGTGTTCCCTTGTTAAAATGCATTTTACCTCTTGAGTTTGTTTGCTTTCTCATGATGTTACTAATCTTTACCATATCCCTTTTATTGCTACGCCATCTTCCTCTTTCTCTCTCAATTTCTTGATCTCAAATAATGAAAGACCTAATACAATTCAGTCCTTACTGAGATATGATCATGAAGTAATGAGTTGTTTGTTTTTCCCCCTATCTGATTAGGTGTAATATTTGCATCTACAGCATCTGGTCTAGGAGAATTTAGTTTCCTGAGCATGGCGACATTCTTTGATGAGTACGTCACCAATATGACTTTTTTGTTTCGTTTTATATGAAACTGTATTGGGAAAGTATGTGGGATTTATAATCAGATATTACCTTCGAGTTTGTGGACATACAGCTACACATATTTCAAGATATAATTGTGTCTGTTATATAATCTTGCATAAAGTGAGTCCATACTTTTCAAAAATTCAAATACCAACATTCTTTTTCTCAATTTTAGATTTACTTTGGAAACAAAATTAAACTGCTTAATCGTACCTTACAAAATGTACTGTGCTCAGTTGATCTATCATTATGACTCACTGTCTGGCAAAACTTAAAACAAATCACCATTATGAAAATATTGACTTTGTTGTATTATATTTATTCAAGGAGATGATTTTGATTATAATTATGATTAATGAATTTTAAGAAGTGAAAATAATCTAATATATATTTTGTTTAAATGTTCCTACTTGGTTCATAAGGATGATAAATTAATTTCAGTGGTAATTATATACAAATTTGAATGTATTTGATTGGCAGAGACGTTGTATCGACATGGTCATCGGGAACTGGAGCTGCAGGATTGTTTGGCTCACTTAGCTACGCTGGACTAATAGCTGCTGGTCTATCCCCACGTACTACAATCCTTGTCATGCTGATTATACCAATACTCTTGGCAGCCAGGTCAGTCTAATTTACTTCTTTAACCTCTCTTATTACTTGACACTTTTTTCAGACAAATGAATTCTTATCACCTGATTTTACTTTTACCCATAGAATAACCCCTAGTGTGTGTATGCACTAAAAATCTAAGGATTCTTGTTTTCCAAGCATACATTACTCAATAGGGTGGATACAGGACTGAAAAGCAGTATGACCCTTATTTTTCATCGTGGGTATTTTAGTCAGGTCAAAATATGGTTTGACCCCAAGAAAGTTGCAACTAAAGGTTTATCAACGGTTTCTAATAGAGTTTGACCTCAGGAATTATGTATATATTAAAAATCTAAGAAAATCAGACTTTTGGAAAGCCAATCTTTACAAAATGGCCATCGTTACCTAAAAAAGAGTGTGTGTTGTACTTATAATTGACGGGCCTCCATCGCATCAGTCAAAGACCACAGTTGCCGCACCATAATGACGAATTGTCAGTGAAGCTGGCATGTCTTTTCTCTGAGACCTGGCACCTTCTGCAATATGAATATAGAGTTTCCATATTGGTCCTTAAGCTTGTTTTTGAGATATTGATTGCCATATGTAAGTGAATCCTCATATGCAAGAAACTCTTTCATCGTATTGCTAAGGTGTGATGAGATCATAATTAATATGGGTTATATATAAAAGCAAAAATAATAGCATTACTGTATCATATACAAACTCACTTGCGGTCATGTCATTCCAGTCAAATTATGAAATCTTGGAAGCCATCTTGGATTTTTAGGTTTCTTCACAACAACCTACAGACATTTTAACTATTCTTAACTCATATCCTGCCATGAGACTGCTAGCGCACTGTTGTTATAGTGCTCTGTGCACGCGAGCGCGCTACCGTTTGTCTGCTTTGTGCACGCTAGCAAGCATATGTAATAACAGTCATTGTTCATGCCCATTGCACCGTGCTGAGTGTTTTTACAGCGCTATTGAAAGTACCATCGCGTGCATCAGATTATCGGCTTTGGATTACGCGTCTTTGTATACAACAGTCAGATTGGATTTTCTCGATTAATTCAGCGATTTGTTTTTTGTAAAGATTTAAATAATACGCACTTGAACCAACCTTAAAATTAACTTGGCACACAGGAGATTAGCACTGTGGCACTGGGTGCATTGTATGGGTGGCAGCTTAAGAGTTAATGGATTCCTTGACGTCCTAAACCATGGGATAGACACAAAAATGTTGTCTCTAGGGTGAATAAGAAGTTATTAATGGTCATTTTTATGAAACAGCAGCAATCTTGGACGCCATCTTGAAGAAAAGAATGGATTTCGGAAGGTCATATTTTCTTAGATCCTGAGATCAAACTCTACTAAAAACAGTCAAAAAACCTGTTATTGGAATTTTAAGGGGGGGGGGGGGTCTGACTATTTATTATGAATGATGATCTGTAAATTTCATGAATGCCATGATCCTATAAAATGTCTGCTTATTCCCCCCAGTTACTGGCTGGTTTTGGTGAGGGTGCCAGCGATGCAACATTGTTCTTGGGGAAAGCAGTCCAATATTCAATACCCTCCACTGCTCGACGAGACAAAAGACAATGAGGAGGAGGATACAGATATTCAAGATGAAGAAGTCGCACATTTGTCTTGGAGAGGGAAGTTAGTGATCATAAAGGTGAATAATCATTTTTAGGCCTACTGATCATTTTTTTAATCTTTTGATTAGGAATAATTGAAAGGTTAGCTTTATTAATACTGAAATGTTTAAATATTCAATTATGATATGATTGTAATAGTACTTACATTGGGAGAAGCATGTTCTTCACATTGAACTTTACAGACATAATGGCCCAAATTTTATAAAGGAGGTTTGTTGACAAACCTACAATTATGTGCGTCACAGACACGTTTTGACGCATTTTTTACAAACCTGGTTTGTAAAAACGCGTCAATACGCGTCATATGACGCACATAAACCTAGGTCTGTCGACAAACCTCCTTTATGAATTCGGGCCAATGAGTATGTAAAAGTACCCATGAATTATTTAGTACACATATGGGTTGAGTTCTGCAAGTAGCAAAGAAAAGATTGTTTTTGCATTCTAACTCTTCATGTACCACATCTGCCAATTGGCAAGTGCACATGCATGCTACATATTGACCAATCGTGCCAAACGGTTTCTTTTATTTGTAAACATAATTACGTGTCACTTGAAGAGCTTATTTAATGACATATTCTTAGTCTTCATTGCACAACCACTCCTGTACTAAGAAGCTATAAGTGGCCATTTCAAAATGATGTGACAGCCTTTGCTTTGATACCTATAATGAAATAATATAGTACAGTAAAAACAAAAATATTGCAAAAGGAGGCTCCATCTTGTAAGCTGTACAAAAAAGTTTGAAGAATTGAAACGGTCAAAGGTTGAGCCTCGTTTTTGGTATTAATGTATTAAAGGTATTACAAAGTTTTGGTATGGGGTCATGAATTTGGTTCAAATTAACAAATTGGAAAATTATGCGTTCCTACATTATTCATTGATCGTTGTCCCGGTTGAAATTGAGTCTTAAGTTATGAAATTATGAATAATAAACTCTTTATGTTGTATAGCTCCCTCTCAAGGTCAAGATATCAATTTAGCTATGAAACAATGTTTCTTGACTAAAATCAACCGATTAGCTATGCCCTTTTGGAAATTATATATCACAACTACATATTCTGAGATTGTCATGGTCGCAGCTACCATTGTACGGCCGTAGGCGCTATTTAAATTTACCGGAGCACCGGTAAATTTTTATATTCAATTTTCTCGAGAACAGAAGTGTTTTAGGGGTTAATTTTTTTAGTGCTTATAATACATCCACAGGGGCATCCAAATATATCAAAATTGTAAAGATTCACTATCCACCCAATTTTCAAAATTTCCCAAAACTTTGTATTACCTTTAATGTTGCACGTCTCTGTTTGTGATAAATTTGAACTTCATTAGCACCTAAGTGCGGGACTGAAAATGTTGACTGTGATGATTATCTATCGCTATCTCTTTTGAATCTCTTTATATAGTCCATGCTCTACCTGATAATCCCATTGATTATTGTCTACATGGCTGAATACTTCATCAATCAGGGACTTGTAAGTTGTGAAAATTTTAACAATTATTGGCAGTTGGTATCAATCATATTTTATTGTGATTATTTAAAGGCTTATATTTCATTTGTTCCTGCATCTTAATTTACCTCACTTACAGCATTTCATATAATTTTTTTTAATTTTTTTTTTTATGCCTCAGTCCACTAAAGGTGGTGCCGGAGGCATTATGTTCTTGGGTTGTCCGTCCGTCCGTCCAGCTTTCTTGTTAACGCGATATCTCAAGAACCACTTGAGATATGAACTTCAAACTTGATGATAGTATGTACACGTATCACATAGGAAGATGACCTGATTAGATTTTGGAGTAACAAGGTCAAAGGTCACATAGGTCAATTTATGAAATTTCAGGTATTGTCCTTGTTAGTGCCATATCTCAAGAACGATTAGAGATATAAGGCTCAAAATTGTAATATTATGTATCACTGTAGGTAGATGATCTGAGTAGATTTGGGGTTAGTAGGTCAAAGGTCTTGGAGGTCAACTTCTGAAATTCAAACTATAACCTTTATGATTTCAATATCTCAAGAACCACTAGAGATATGAGGCTCAAATTTTATGATAGCATGTGTCAACATAGGAAAATGATCTGATAAGATTTTGGATACATAAGTCAAAGGTCACAGAGATCAATTTCTGAAATTACAGGTTTAAGCCTTGCTATTGCAATCCTGTTTTTGAGTGTGTGTGACTTCTGAATTGTCAATTTTTGCTGCATTGAAAAAAGAAGAAAAAAATCAGAGTGCCTCAGAAATTTTGTTGTGGAGATTTCATTGTCTTTAATAATATGGATTGAAAGTTGACTGTAGACATAGAGACAAATGGAGGGAGGGAGGGAGGGAGGGAAAGAAAGAAAGACAGACAAGGAGAACATGGTCTTGTAGAATTACATTTCCATTGTACTGCACACCCTTTGAAATGTTGGTGCCTGTAAATTCTCACCATTTTTTGTTAGATAAAAATAACCATAAGGATTTGTGTTACAATATATGACTGTGAAAATAATAAAAAATGTTGATTATTGCTAAGGTGATGGGGAAAATAATTCAATATAGTTCATTGTTAACCAAAGCTTTATTTCTTCATTGTCTTGTAGTTTGAACTGGTATATTTCCCTGATGCTTGGTTATCACATGAGGCTCAGTATAGATGGTAAGACAATAAATGAGAATTCTTGTGATTCAAAATACAATGCATCTTTAATATAAAACCTTCAAACGTGGGGATTAGCCAGGAAAAGATAAAGATTTTGGTTTACGGTATCCTCTATCAGAACTGTACTATGTGGAGACATCTGCTACACACTAGTTTTAAACAATTTGAAAATAAAAGTTGAATGTGTATAAACTTCCCATTCTTGTTAGATAAATTAGTAACCATGCAGGTTACAACTGAGAGACCCACGTAGACATCGTTCAAAATAAATTCATTAAAGATTATGCAGAGAAAGAAATCAGAATAATAGGTTTTACCTTGACATATGTTTTTAAATACCAATAATGTACAAGTAAATCTCTCTTATTACTACACATTCAAATAAAAAGCATATTAATTGCACTATCTCTGTTTTACTTCTATTTTCTTTTCTTCTGTTTTTATCTAAATTTCTAGGTATCAAGTTATATACCAAATTGGAGTGTTTATCTCAAGATCATCAGTTAACATTATTCTCATACAGAGAACATGGATTCTTGCAGTTCTTCAGGTAATGGTCAACAAATGAACATTCAGATAAGTCTCAAAGGAAGATGAATCGCTGTTTTTAAAGTTTTTTCTTCTATGCATACATGTATGTCATAATACATTCACATCAGATGTAGTTATGATAGGTACCGGGGGGGGGGGGTGGATTAGGAATTAAGGGAAGTTTTCTGTAATGCACAGCAGCTTTTGAATTTAGAGGTGATTGGTCCTTAAATGGTGACAGTACAAATTAAGGGAGGTTTTCTGAAATACAGCCTTCTACATGCACATCAGATGTAGATGTGTATAGTACTTGTATAGGGGGGGGGGGGGGTGAGGGCAAGGGGGATGGATTGAGGAAAGTTGTCTGTCATACATGTTTCTTCATTCACATCAGGACCTTGTCTTATAAAGAGTTGATATTAATCTTAACTTATTTTACGATTGATATCAATCGCAACTATGTACATAAGAGATTAGAGACGGTAAACTTGCGATTGATCGGAGGACTTGCGATTGACTATAGGATCAATCACAACTCTTTATAAGATGGGGCCCTGATATACACTGACATCACATTAAAGTTGAGGAATTGTGGGTTGTCATTGATTTATACATGGAAATGAAGGGGTTACCTTTAAAATAAACAATTTAAATTGGTTTGATCTTTAACTATTTAAGCATTTACAAGATTATTTTATTATTATTATTATAGTACAGTAGACCAATGAATTACTTGACTAAATTAAAATAAGCATGGAATAGAAATTGTTATAAGATGATGACGTGAATCCTAATCAAATGATTGGTTGAAAGCGTACACGTGACCAGGTATTTATTTTGCCTAACGCGTAATTTGGATAATGATACCTCGGGCGTTTTAGACTGTTCCAAAGGTACCTTGTGTGGGTAATTCTTACTAATCCCTCACTGCTGTGTATTATTTATACATTATCATGTTTCTTTTTCAGGTTGTGAACGTGATTATCTTCCTGACCCAGCTGTTCTACTTCTATATTCCTTCCATCTTCATCGTCTTTGCTATCATCTTATTTGAGGGGTTGCTAGGCGGGGCTGCATATGTCAATACCTTCTTCATCATAAGGAGAGAAGTAAGTCCTAACAACTAAATCATCCCAGTTGTATGAAAGGAAAACGATAATTGATTATATCTTATCATTAGTAATTATCTTAATTTGTTGATAATATACCAATACTATGGTAGGATTTTCCCATATTTAGTCACTACTAAAGGAATAATGGTTGAAGAACAATGGAAGAATCTTCCAGCCTTTTGCTGAAGACTTTTCTGATTTTGTGTGTCTTGTTACTATTTCTCAAGCTGAATGAGTGCAATTGGAGGGCGATTGTAACATTCTTGGCTGTATCTCTATTGTCTTATAGGTTGCTGTGGATAAGAGAGAATTCGCCTTGGGTGCTGCTACGGTATCTGATGGAACTGGCATAGCAATCGCAGCGGTTTTAGCATTGCCTACACATGCAGCCTTCTGTAATCGAGTGATGGTGAAATAGACGTCGTACTTTTGGGTTCTTGCAGTGTGTTTCCACAAGATTTCAAAATACGGGGCAAGTCCAAGGTACATGTATGTCCCATGCGTTACCAAATGCCATTGAATTGTATTATATTATGGAATTGCGAAGACAAATTATTTGATAGTTTGTCTGATTCAAGCTTTACAAGGGCTATCAGCTGGATACGTTCATTCAATGTGCTTTTAAAAATCTTAGATCTGGATGGGAACGTATGGGATGAAATAGCTTGGACTTGCCCTACTTTTTCTTTTCATTCTTCCCAGAGTGTATGCGTCTGTTGAAAAATGTGATAAACAGTTCATGCTGCGATCATGCAAGAACAGGTTAACGTACCACCTTCAGAGATGGTACTTTCCAGATATGTTCACTGTGTTAGCTCTGTGTCACCGGGAAGTGGTATGCACATTCTACATAGGCCCTTAATCTTGCAAGGCCCGAGTGATACCTCATGTCAGCTCTTGCTGTACATGGCAGAATATTTATATTTTCATGCATCTTGGCATTGACTTTTATACTTGCACATGTAGGTTGACAGCTGTTTTTATAGTCTACATACTGTTGCTGTTTTAGGATGCACTGCGCAGCTTGCCTACACCATGCCAACTTCCCAGACTTCCAGTGTAAACTGTACATTCTGTGAGGCACGCATTTTTACTGCTTTTGCTGAATAATATTTACAGAACATATACAGAGCAGAAACAAAAGCAAAAGTACTGATTTCTTCCAGGGTAGAAGATCCAGATTTTTTAGGTGTCCCAGAAAAACACTCTCTTTTTTAATAAATCAAAGATTTTACAGGGTGCTGTTGGTATTTGGATTTACAAGTATTAAGGTTAGAGCTATTTATGATATTGTGGGTTTTTTATCAAAGATTTTATAGGGTATTGTTGGTATTTGGACTTACAAGTAAGGTTTGATATTGTGGTACTTTACATCTGTTTATGACATACAGTGCGTCCCAGAAAAAACGAAACCGAGAAATATCGATGTTTAATCATAACTTAATCACAACCATAATTAGTGAATGATACATATTTGGAAAGCTTAGAGTCTCCTCTTTAAGTTGATGCTATACTCACGTGATGCATATTTCACGCATGAGTGATTAACAGCAATTTGAAGGAAGGAAACCAATAAGTAATTTGGCGGGCGGTATCTGAATTTCAAAGAAAAATTCATATTTCTAGAAAGTTCATTTTCTGCTCTTTCATATGATACCTCAATCAAGAAAAATGAGCCAGGATTAACAAAGTTCTGTTTGTTTAAAGTAGCCCTTACATTTTCATAATTTTAGAAAAAACAAATTCGTTTTCACTGGGTGCCTGCCGTAGCAAAAAGCAGATTTGACAAAAGACTTAACTCCGTTTCGTTGACAATCAGCCATGCATGAAGACTCTAGTTTACGGCTGATTGTCAACGAAACGGAGTTAAGTCTTTTGTTAATTTCGTTTATTGATACGACAGACAGCCAGTGAAAACGAATTCGTTTAATAAAATTATGTTAATGCAAGCACTACTTTAAAAAAACAGAACTTTGTCATTCCTTGCTCATTTTTCCTGATTGAGGGGTCATATGAAAGGGCAGAAACTCAACTTTCTAGAAATGTGAATTTTTCTTCGAAATTCAGATACCGCCTGCCAAATGTCTTTTTGGTTTCCTTCCTTCAAATTGCTTTTAATCACTCATGCGTGAAATATGCATTATCTGAGTAGCATCACATGAAAGAGGAGACTCTACGCTTTCCAAATATGTATCATTCATTAATTTTAGTTGTGATTAAGTTATGATAGAACATCGATACTTCTCGGTTTCGTTTTTTCTGGGACGCACTGTATATTGTACCTCTATATATGGTTTGGTTCCATACTACCAAGTCTTTATTTTTTTTAGTTAGTAAATTACTGCAGAGCACTTGTCACCAGAGCATAGGCCCATGTTACACAATCATGGAAATGTTATTATTTTTATTTCATGTCTTCCAGCAATTGTAGCACATTTGAAATATTTATATATATTTATATTGCCACATTTATAGTTAGACAGGAGTATATTTGTGATTTTAGTCTTTCAGAATTTCTGTATTTAACTCTCTGACAGCATTCTATTTTTATCACTTAATTTGTTGTAACAATGAAATTAATATATATCAATGAAATTAAAATTTATCAATAACATTGATATTTATAGATATTATCTCTTGAAATACAGCTTACTGTACTTTCCAGAGCTTGAGATGGAATAAGTTGAATTGAAAGTGGAAATTATAAAGTACTTTCATTGAAACAAAGTTACTGAATAAATTGTGTGGGTAGAAATAATCATATTAGTACAGATATGAAGAATATTTCGTTTTCGTTGCTATTTTGGCCAGAATGTTTATTTCTACACAAAGTTAAGAACTAAATTATTCATACTCCCTGTAAGTTGGACGTTTCTTTTGTTTTTTTCGTTACTCAGGAATGAAAGGAGGACTGGTTGAATTAGGGCCTTGGCTGAATACTTATAGATGTAAGCTTTCAAATGTCCCATTCTCAGGAATCATAAATTGAGACAAATCAAGTTTTTATATATTAAGCGGAGGGCCAAAGTCAGAAAAGAAGGGTTTTCCTGCCACTACCACGTGAACTAAGCACACCTTGTTTATTCAGAATAATTTATCATGATACACAATATATCAGAGGTTTATTAATTTTTTATTGTAGCAAACACTCCAAAATCAGAGGGGGCTACCAAAAAAGCGGCCCTTTTGACGAAAATTAGTATTTTGTCAATGATATTTCAAGGAAAACTTGGGCTACCATGAGTTAAGTGTTCTTTGAAAGAAAATTAAGTTATCTACATTTTGATACCAATTTTAACAAAATTGGGATTAATTAACATCACAATTTTTGGTATAAAAAAAGATGTTTTTTTGGGGGGGATGATTTTTACAAAAAATTGATGTTATCAAAAACATTTGTTTCCATTTATCAAAATCGGAGAGGTGTCCATTCTTGTAACTTATCAGGAAATCAAAAACTTAGCATGATATTTGACTTTGGCCCTCCGCTTCTACTTAACAAATTTCAAAGATTAAGTTGTTAGATGTACATGTATAGGCAGTAAATATGCCATATGTTATAAAGAGGGAGAAGAGTTATACTCTGTGATGAAGTACATACGAGTCGATGCCTTTCTTGCTTCAAATAGATGATATAAATATTAAATGTATGTCTCTCTCTATATATATATACTGTGCTTCTGATTTAACCTAGGGAGATGTGAATTGGTCAGCTCTCTCTTTTCGCCTACAAACTGGCTCAGGCGACATAGGTTCTAAACCGAGTCATAGGTCGGTCCCCAGACGTAAATAATCATATCTGATTGATACACGTCTGCAAAAACCAAATATCACACAAGTGCAATTGATTTGTGTCATGTACATATATTTACTCTTACATACCAAAAGTACTCGCACTCATACCAAAAGACGTTAAAAGATGGGAGTTGTTGCTTCCTTGTTTGGCGTTCAACAATAAGGGATAGAGCAACGTCGATCTGGCGCTGATCAGTGCCTGCCGGGCTCACGATCAATTGGGCAAAAAGAATTTCTGTTTCGGTTTAATAAAATTTGGAGTGGACTATTAGGCTATTATTATTATTACTAGCTGGACCCGCGGAAATCCGCGGGATTCTAGAGGGGGGCGGGGGGTGTAAATAGATATATAGAGACTGTCTAAATTAAAACCATCAAGAACTTTATTTGCCATTCAAGCCATTAAAAAAATATACTTGTTTAGGACCCGCGGAAATCCGCGGGATTCTAGAGGGGGGCGGGGGTGTAAATAGATATATAGAGACTGTCTAAATTAAAACCACCAAGAACTTTATTTGCCATTCAGGCCATTACAAAATATACATGTTTAGCGTCCCCGCCCGCTTCCTTTTTGGGGGCCGCCTCCAATTTTTTTTTTTTGAATTTTTTTTTTTTTTTTTTTTTTTTAGGGGCCGCCTCCTATTTTTTTTTTTTGAAAGAAAAAAAACATAAAAAGCACTGCTAAAATGTATTTCTGACTTAAAAAAAAAAAAAAAAAAAATCTCGGCCGCCATCTTGAAAAATAGCCTGAATGTCAGGGAAAATGTACGGAGCGGCCATTTTGAAAGAAAAAAAAAAAAAAAAGGGCCTCCTCCCATTTTTCTAAAAAACAGGACGCTTTAAGCATGTTTTTTTTTTAATTTGGCCTTATATTAAATTTAAAAAACAATCCAACTGTACCGGTAGTTATTCTTTAAGCCACTGGAACTGCGTAGAGTTCTGTAGAGTGGCGTAC
Organism: Strongylocentrotus droebachiensis; assembly: GCA_035222895.1. Classification (NCBI taxonomy): domain Eukaryota; kingdom Metazoa; phylum Echinodermata; class Echinoidea; order Camarodonta; family Strongylocentrotidae; genus Strongylocentrotus; species Strongylocentrotus droebachiensis. Next base: position 281,550 of record JAVYIG010000002.1, read on the forward strand.
GTACGACTACGCAGAAATTAGGCTGCGTATTAATGGGAAAAAAGTCCCTGCGTAGGTTATGCGTAGGCTGGCGTACGGGTTTGCTTATGGTTGCTTACTGTGTTGAAAGCTTTTACTGCTTTGTCAATCTGGCGTAGGGTAGCGTACTGTTGCGTAGGCATGTAGCGTAGTGTTGCGTAAAGAGACGTACTTTCTGCGTCATGTTTCTATGCCTAAAGTACGCGAAAAAAATTAAACATGTTGAATTGTTTTTGTTCATCTTGCGTACCCCTTTCCGTCCCTCAGCATATAGTAACGTAGGCCAGCGTAGGTGGTACGCAACACTACGTATTGACCCACGCCAATTAGTGACCCGCAGGTGCCACAAATAAAGTATTTAAAAAAATGCTCATCTGACCCTAATTAAACGCCTAAAACCCCCAAGCTTTCGGGGGTTTATGGCCCCTTGAAACCCGTGGACCCCACGCCTATATTATATATACACTCAACTTGCTGCGATCTGATCTCTCCCCCCCCCCCCCCCCCCACTTTGAAGAACGTAACCCCCTGAGCTTTTGGGGGTTTATGGCCCCTTGAAACCCATAGACCCCACGCCTATATTATATATACACTCAACTCAGGACCCGCGGAAATCCGCGGAATTCTAGAGGGGGGCGCAGGCAAAAAATTAAGTTTTTCATTTCTGGGGCTCCATTTCAAATTTTCGGAAAATTTTCAGGGGCTACTTTTTCAACTTTTGGGGGTTCTTTTTTCTGGGGCTACTTTTTCATTAATTCATAAAAGGATAGGCCTACACTTTGTTGAGATTTGTTTAGTAGGCTAAGGTTTGAGGCTTCCTACATCCTACTTCATAATTGCCTATTTAAAAAAAAAAAAAAATTCTCTAGTTCAATAACTAAGTTTTCATGCATTGATTTGATGCAAGAATTGTAACATAATAATAGTTCCTAGATTGTGATTATTTCTGACCATGAATTTCGATAATCATTTTTCAAAGTAAAATTTTCATAAGAAAATCAGACAGTCGTTTAAAAACGTAGACATTAGTAATACTTTTACTAATTCTAAGCTCAGGTTTCGTAAATCTATTCACGAAACTATATTGAAATCGCGGCAATAATGATGCAAACCAACAGATAACAATTTCAAAGTGTCAAATCTCTTCGACTCGAGCTCAGCTGAACTCACACACACTTCAGCTTAACTCCAGCAAGCTCGAACACCGGCGCCGCAGGCGTCGGACGCCTGCGGTGCCCGGTGCCGGTGTTGGAGCTTCCCGAGCACGCAGCTGTACTGTGTGTTGAATGAAAGCAGCTTGCGACTGAAGTGTCAGTCCATTGGTTTTCTTGTGAAAACTTTCCTTTAGAAAATGATAATCAAACTTGAGTATACATGGCCGTAATAATCACAAAATAAGCTTTGATTTCATACCTCCATTCACGAAAACTATATAAAAATCGCGGCAATCATGATGGAAATAGGTCTCTAAGTTTGGACGTCGACGGGAAGCGGCTTCAAGCCCCGTTCATCTCTTGTGCAGCTACTACATGCAAAGCACATCCTATAGAAAGATACCTAACACGGGGTAAGTCGTACCCATTCAGCGTGCATTTAATACGCAACTTAATGTGAGTGGATGGTCATCGGTCGTGTGTCTACGGATGTCATGTTGAATATCCATGAGGTATCTCTGTCGTCACGCATATCATGCATTATGCATGTCGCGTCTGTTTTCGCCCTGGACGTCGATACGGAGGAGGACCTCGGGCGGAGTATAGCCAATTCCACAGAGTTGACTCTCCCGCGGACGACGGCACCGGTCACCGGTACCCCGAGGGGAGGGTTCAGGAGGAGATAGCTGCACCAACTTGGGTCGGCGATCTCATTAAAAAACAATAGACTACAAAGGCTGGCGGAGACGTCGCGCCCCCCGCGGAGCCTTAGCGTATTACTTATAGTGATTATTATTATATGTAGAATACATAGATCCGACATGGTTCAAATGTGTGCAATTTTAGTATGCATACCGGTAAACCAAAAGTTTGCAATTATATATTGTGGGTATCAAAATTTAGTGAGTGAAGGGTCTATGTGAGTTCTAGTTCATCTTATATACCTCACTTAAGTAATCCAGCCATCTGATTGGTCGAAATTGCATTCATAAACTTCAACTGTTCCTGTAAAATTCCCGGTAACCATGCTTAAAACATTTCAATATTTTTAATAACCATGGTTATTAAAAAAATAAGTCAGTCTCCATGGTTACCCCATAGGTTTACATGTTAAAAAATGGTTTGAGCGATGGAGGATACCATACGTGTGCGAGAAATTGGTCGGCAATTTCAATACATTTGAATCTCGGTCGATCTTACCGACAATTTTATCTTGCATTGTTGACATGAAGACGAAAATAAACTCTCAAAAACAAAAAAACAACATCTGCCGATAGATCTTGATCTAAGTTCGTGCCAATATGCATTGCAAAAGTAAAAGAAGGGTCCGTTTCATGGAGCTTTTGCGAAGCATCCCTCACGCGGAGCCGTTTTCAATCCATTTTAATGTATATATTGGAGAAAACTGCCAAGCATCTTAACGGCGCCTGATAGCCGAGTGGTCTAAGCGTTGGTTTTCGATACACCTCTTGTTGTACGCAAGAGTTCGAATCCCGTCTTCGACAAAAATTAAAAATATTTTTTATTTTTTATTTTTTAGTCTATTTTTTTTCGGCATATAAAAGTATTAATGACTGCTTTAATATTCGAGAAATAGTTGTTTTCATACGCTCTCGGGAAGGTTACAATTGGGCTATTCCCCTCGGCAAGCCTCGGGGAATAGCACAATTCTAACCTTCCCTTGAGCGTAATAAAACAACTATTTCTCTCAAAGCAGTCATTAATACTATAATATTAATTTTTGCATTGTGTCCCATACATTGTTACATTATTGTATTTAACAAAAAAACTGTATTTAACAGTTATAAAATGGTGCTACATGTACTTATTAACATTTTAGACATGATAAAGCTGTGATAAAGTATAATCAATGTGTGAGGGTATATTATAATTAATTAGTGTGTGAAATAAAAGTTTGTCGGGGGGAGCCAAAAAAATAATTTTTGTGAAAAATATTTTACTCTGCGTTTGTTTCAATTGGTTATCAAGGTGTACTGACTATATTCAAATGTTATTTTGTCATAGACACATACAAAATACTGTAAATCCACAGACTTTGCACGCAAATATGTGACTGGTCCCCCCATACTGTGTGAGTCAAAAAAAAGTTTACACCTAGAAAATTGCTAATTATTTTAAAAATCATCTATGAACAGTAAATTATTATACATCTTATGAAAGAGTGTTTTATCCCAAATGATTTGGTATCATTTTTGTGTGGTATGTGTTAACGCTGGGATGAACAGGAGGCATTGTTTGCGAGAGTGCAAAAATCGACAGTATGTATTATGTTGGGATTAGCGGAGTGAGAGAATGAATTGAATGTATCAAATGAAATGCATTGCATATGCGTTTTGCAGAAGCAAAGTCACACACACACAAACACACACACAAATGTTGGTTGACATTTGATATTTGACATGTGTGACATGATTAATTTTGTTAGGGATGTGATTTGGATCTGCAAAGACCGAATTAATACCCAAATCCCAATTGTTTTATTCCAACATCACATAAGCAACTTTGACGCAAGTCGATTTTTGCACTCTCGCAAACAATGCCTCCTGTTCATCCAAGCATGAACACATACCACACAAAATGATACTAAATGATTCGGGATAAAAAAACTCTTTCATAAGATGTATACTAGTTTACAGTTTACAGAGGACTTTTAAAATGATTAGCAATTTTCTAGGTGTAAACTTTTTTTTGACTACCACTGTATATCATGTCATTGTAGTATTCGCACATTCAAAAGGTGACAAAAGGTTTTAGAAGTTGCCTGTAGTTTGCTTTTTAGATTTAGGATCTTGTATCGGCAGTTACTAAAAATTTCTTGGTGCATAATGTGCTATCCTCAATAATTCACTTAAATTTTTTAAGTACATGTATTACGAAATTCTACAAGAAAACAAAATCATTCAGACAAATCAAGCATATGTTCTGTCCAGTAGTACTGGTGTAAAGTAATTTATTCTTCTGTACAAATGATCATTCTGTAATATATAGTATTACACAATAAGAATAGAACTTGGACATCATATCATGTATATCATATCATATCTAAACATGTTCTGTATAAAGCCTCTTTAGAAAAAGAAAACAAAATGATTTCAGTAATATATTATGTAAATAGGATAAACATAAAATATATAATTTTTATCTATAACAGGACATTTCAAAAATTTGTGACACTAAAAATACATTTATTTGTTCTCTTCACAAAATACCTATAAAACAAGTCATTTGGTTCTAGAAAAAGGCCCATGCAGTGTTGGGAAGCTGCTATCTTCAAATAAATAAAATTCATTATAGAAGGTTAATTCATTGATGTATAAAAGGCTGTTACATGTACATTTGTTATTTAATATTTACACATGCAATGTTTTGTGACAATTATACGTAGATATATTAAGTACTACAATCATGAGACATACATGAATTTGAAAGAAAATAAATATTTTTTTACAAGAATAAACAGATTAAAATGTCTTTGAATTTTCAGGTTATTACTATAAATATATTTTGTTTGACCATGCACTGCACAATTCTAGTATCCATTTCCCATGCAAATTTAGGTCATTTTGAGGTTTATTATCACCATACATCTTTTGTAACCCGTCTTTTGTGTTGCAACCAAAATTATCTGTCTCCAATGATCTTACACCCAATGTTGTGGTATTATAGATTAAATAGATATATTTTTAATGGGGAAAAAACAAACACAAGGAGCAAGTACTGAGTCTAAATAACAAAATGATCAACACTTTTCATTCTCAATATTAAACAGTGAGAGTTGTGAGGTACAATAAAGCACAAAAGTTAACAGAAAACATAAATCATATACGATTTTCACATTGAACATTAAGGAACAGTGCTTATCTGTACAATTGAGTGCACATGGATCATGTAAATGAAAGTTCAACTAGTACATGTAATTCCTATGAAAAAGCAAAAAGCACTGAGATTGCATTGTTCTTTAGACTTTACCTTACCACTTTGTATATTTAACATGAACAGGTTTACATGAATCACATCTTAACAACCACAGACATGTGAACAATAAATACTACATGACATCCACAAATGTGATGAGAGTCGGAATGAGGCAGTACTGAATAATTATTGGAGTACTGCAACTATATCTTGAGATGTGCAAGCTAGGTGTCTTTTATTTTGAATTTTAGGTAACTATACATGTGTAATTTCAGATTAGAGCATTTTGTAATCACATGTTATGGTAGCTGAGGACAGGCGATTGAAAGTGAATGAAGAAATTAAGGTTACAAGTAATAAGAATTCTACTTGTTTACATATAGGGCTTATGGTTACAGTGGAATAATAGCATCTCGGTTTCTTATAACTTCAAATAGTTCAGAATAAGCAATTTTTGTGAGTTCGTAATAAAAAACTTTGGGGAGAAAATCATGCGTACATTTTAGAAATAGATGGTAAACAAATTATAGTTCTTGCATGGGAAAAAGATATTTTCTTCAAAATAAGTACATGTAGTGGGCTTGTTTTGCCCATTTTGTCATAATGAAAAAGCATTAAAAATACAAAGATTTGTTTTCACCTCCACAACTACTGTTACTAGCATACAACAAGATATACAACATTCTCACATTCTTTCCCTCTTACTCTTTAACATGGCAAGCTTGTTATCTGGATTCACACAACACAAACATTCAAAAAAGGAGAATGCACTCTTGGCAAAATATAATAATCCCACTTAATGGTTGGCATGCACTTAGGGAAGCAAATATTGTGAGTAGCAAAAAGTTTTGAGTTGGTTTGATTTTTTTCGATTAAAGGAGTGTGAGTGAAAAATTATAGCAGATAAAAGCAGAGTTGAAATAAAAAGACATTTTTTATTATTTCCTTTTCATCATGGAAAAAGGGGTAGAGAATATGCTTCAATCACCAAAGTGACCATAAATTAAATTCATTTTCAAATATCAAGGCAGGTGCCCTTTTGTCAACAAAACCAATAGGCATTGCAAATATTTGGTCCTGCTATCATTCAAAACAAAGAAATAGTTGCAACATATTGTTATTTCGCCATCGAACAAAAGATACAAAACATTCAAATTCCTAAAAATATTAACATTAAAAAAGAAGCGTTGGCATGACTTGATAGCACCGTGTGAAAACCCAGCATCTCATCCATCCATCTTGCACATTTATAAGTTTGGTGATATTGCCTCCTGTCTTAAAGCCTGCTCCCTCATTCTGGCATCTAGTCATCACGCTCTTCAATTATTGCACTGATGTTGTCCAACTGCAATAAATGGAAGCAAACAAAATGGCTCCTTTACCACATTGAATACAAAGCATTTCAGACATATAAACATTCCTGCCGTTAAATGTTCTTCGTCTTAAATGAAGTACAGTACTTAGTTTCATTTTCGCCAAAAGCACATTTGCCCTCGAGTACAAGTACATGTACATGGTATGTCTAAATTTGATATGTGTACTGTTTCAATCTCTTATCTGAGATAACGGGGAGAAGAAACAAAGAGGAAATAGAGATACAGGAAAGAGTCAATCTGGAACCACTGACCATCTTAAAGGTAGGCGTTACTACTGCAGCTAGAAGGGATTAGACCACACAGCGAGCCAGCGATGTCACTGTAACAGGTGGCTATCTCATTAACTCAGCTCTCATTTAACATAAGAAAAAGAGGATCATGGGGGACCAACAGGCACCGATTTGGGAAGTTTTCTATATAGAGGGAGCAAGTAGCTACAAGTAGGACAGTGTGCCTTTAAATGAGCATCTAAAATAGATATTAAAACTTATAGACAAGAAAAAAAAACATACAGATATGTAAGAAAAAGGGATCAAGGTCAAATTTTTTGAAAAATATCATCTCTCCTTAAACACCCACAGTCGGTTGCAAATCAGAATTATTTTCAAATGCAGACCTTAAGACAAGAGAAACAAGTATTGTGTGAAGAGTGAGAGAAGTTGGTGATGGCTTACCATGTCTGTGTGTTCTTTGGTGTACTCATACAACTGATGAAGCATTCCTAGTCTGCTGAAATGTGCAGAGAATTCCTATGGAGAAAAACAATATCATTTTTATGAGAGCCAGCAATAAAACAAAAAATATAACCCTTACAGACATTAATACAGATCTAACTTGGGGAAAATATTAAAAATATGCATCTGAGTCTTCGATCTCAGGTTGAATACATCAGCATGAGGAAATCAGAGAAAATGCTGGCGGCTGCATATATCACAATGGACAGTATCCTGCTTTATTTGGTCAATTATTTGTTACAGGAATTTAGAGTACCGGTTGTTTTACAGTTCTCGATCGTAATATGAAGTATATATCATTTTACAGTATCTGTTAATGATGCAATGTGACATATATTCACAAATCATTGTTAACAAACACAAATTAGCAGAAATTTGTTAAAATTAAACTATCATTGAAATGAAGAATTGAATTGAATCAGTAACACTTTCCGAATACATTAAAATGCAAGTATTGCATTCATCTATAGATCTCCTATGCTTATTGGGAGGGGGGAGGAGGCACTTATTACACGATGGGCACTATGATCTTACCTTGGTAATTTGCTGGCTTGCTTCTTCAAGTTGAGACGGTGATACTCCTGGCAAGTCTGCAATGGCATTGTAGTATCCCTCCACCATCTCAATATACCTTGGAAGCTCTGGTCTGTACAGGATTCTGTTCAACGATGCATCCTACGGGAAAAACAAAATGATTAGAAGAATGAAGATCATATAACTATGGTCTGTACAGAATTCTCTCAAATGATGCATCTCTAAAGAAAGGAAAAACAATGGAAAGGAGTGAAGAATTTATATTTTTGGTCCGTAGAGGAATCTGTTCAATAAGGCATACTTAGAAAAGAAATATAAAGAGGTTTCAACCTAATTTGTAATTTTTAGAACAGTCGAATAAAAAGGATACCATATTTTCATGCTTGACATCAAATAAACATTTACTATCGAGGAAGCACCTAAAAAAATAATTGTTAAGACATTTCTCATTCTTCCTTACATGTATGTCTAAGACAAATTTCATAACAAGCATGAGGGGTCACTTCTACTAGTATACAAGATTTTGTGTTTAAATTATTTAATTATCATTATTTTTTGCATAATGATATATTCCATGAGTTGGACAAACCAGATAGTGTCTCACTTTGTAATCAGTTAATTTAAGATTTTATATACCTAACACACGGGATAAAAAAACATGTGACAGACATTCTTGTGTCTTTTTATTTTCACAATGTGGACACGTCAACTAAATTCATTCAAATGAATACGCCACCATTTACTTACTAGGTTGTAGGTAGGGATGTTCTTTTTACATGCATGGTCCAACATGTTGGTAAGGACATTGATACAATAGTCAGCCGTCCGAGATTGTTGCATATCAAAGATGAAGGATGGATGAGAGATGGCCGTTACCCAGTAACGAAGAGCAAGGCTGAAAGATAAGGAAAAGAAGACAATGAAGTAGTTACTAAGTACAAGTATCAGATAATGAACAGCTATGCCATGAAAGATAAAGTGGCCTCTTACATGAAATTAAAGGAAATTTATGTTTCATTTGAGTAAATGAAACAATAATGAGTGAAAAGTTGGTGGGACATTCAATAACTTGCTATCAAGAAGAACGGTGCAAAAAGTTTTTTTCATTGAACATTTAAAGAATGTTGAATTTTGGGGATGTATCTATAGAGCAAGCACATTGAGCACCCAGCAGAGGTGGGTACCTTAGTCAATGTCATCATCGTCAAATTTAAAGGATTATACAAAACAGAAATGAAAATAAATGGTATATCTCATTGGATCATCAGATCCTCAACTAAAAAAAAAGTGGCATAATTTGATATCTCTTCTCCACCATCTCGCATTATCAAAGGCATTAACCTAAAATCACTTTACAAAGCCCACAATGACTTATGGTACACAGAGGGAATATAAAGTAAAATACACAAAATAGTTTTTACAAATATATATATGTATCATTATTTATGTTTCAATACCTATTGGTTTTCCACGCTGCGGCTACATTGTCCTTTATTTCACTATGCTCTTCTGCATGTGTATCAAAGAAATCAAAGAGATGTTTGATGTGAACAGGTAAACTAGACTGTCCATCAGGCAAGGAGAAAGTTGCTTCTAGAAACTCGTCTAAGAACGGCTGGACGGCATTCTGAAAGATTCACAGAATAGGTAAAATGCAGAGATAAACCACGCACACAATGATGAAAACTGCACATGCAGACAAGAAAACAAAGGTGCCCAACATGTCATGAAAACAAAACTTTCTAATTTCCCCCCTGATAGAGTTACAAAATTTATGAACCATTGTTCAACCTAACCTTTTTTCAGTTTGAAACATCATCATTCTGTGGATACGCTGTTTGGACACGGGGGGGGGGGGGGGGCTAACTACTAACTCACTACTTCCTTTTGGCGCCATGGATATTCTAGATTTCCCCTGATTTTGAGTAATTTTTCTCAATTTCCCAGACTTTTCCCTCAATGTAAACCGAGGAAACTCATTTGTCTAGCTTTTCCCTGAGCCAAAGACAGCACTATTCTAAGAACTTACCTTGGTTACAAGAAGTCTCGAGGTGTAGACTTCTTTAATGAGCTTTGGTCTGTGGTCTATCTTGTGACGCCTCTTCTTCTTGCTGTTGCTGTTCACGGTATTGCTTTCATCTTTCACCTTTAAGAAAGATCAATAAAGTAAACTCTGTCTATCATAGTCTAAAGTAAAAAAAATAATCTTTGCCCTTGTAGAATCTCATAACTGCTTGGAAAGTTAAAGGTAAAGACCAGTATTGGAAACGCCCCAATTTCAAAAAATGAAATGGAAGCTCTCATTACCAATCATGTCAAAGAATATGTTTTGACTAATACATGATGATAACAAATTGGCTGGGAAAACGCCTACTAATTCATATATTTGGTAAATTTGTTTCTCTCATGGTCTGTGAGAGATATAGGATAGTCCCATATACATCTTTCTGTGTATAGTGCTTGTAACTTTACGAAGAATGGGCCAAATTTTCTTATCATTTTGATGATTCCAGAACCTTGCATATGCTAGATGCTAGATGATCAACCTTTTCTGATCAATTCCACAACGTTTCTTTCACAATGCAATCGCATGACCATAACTGGTCTTTACCTTTAAGTGTTAATTGTTAAAGATATGAATTATATAAATCTTGTTATTGTTTATACCATGACCTATAGACAAGGTGAAGTGTTAAATACAATTTTTAACGATAATTTGAGTCTGTAATCAATCTCTAATCCAGCGTTTTTCAACCTTTTATAAATCACTGCACCCTTTCCAGAAATAAAGAGTCTTGCATCACCACAATCCCAAATTAGAAGAATTTCTAGGAGCCATACAGACATATCATTTCCACAAAGCAGTAAAATAATGTACATTTCTGCATTCTGGGGAAACAGTGACACAAAGTAACATCGTTTAATTTTGCTTTCTCTTTGATCGTTTGGAACAACCTACCAAGTGCCACATCTGCTTTCCCTCCTCTGGATCCACATCAATTTGGGTGTACTCCCATGACGTTCGGACATTGTTAACGGCTGGTGCCTCAAGAGCTATGGTGAAGTTAATGAAAAGGAGAAAAAAATATTAATTTGATCAAAGATCTTAATTCCTATCTCCTTTGACAGACATATGTACAACATATCATTCAGCTGGACATTGCAAAAGCTGTGAATTTTTTAAAGACTGTGCAGGTTAAAGATCCTCCTGCACATTCCTTGACTAACAAAGAAATTGCACAGAGGTAAAAGTGTTTTACTCACCAGTAAAGTTCTGACCATGATAAACAAATATATGAGTTGATACTATCTTTTTTTAGATTTTCAGTTTTATAATTGATATGACTAATGCTGATTAAATGCAAAATATGACTGTGTACTCTACAAATAGATAAGTAAACATACGCCACACATAAATATTGTAAGTAGTAGTATTTCACTGCAATGAAAAGTTTGAAAAAATGCTTTATATCCCGCAGAGATAAACATGAAAAATGTAGGAAACAGAAAATTACTATATTTTCAATTTTAAAGAGCTGCATCAAAACTCATAATTCTTGTTTTTCTTCAAAAATGAGTTAAAATGAATGCCACTCATTATTAACATAAAGAAATTCAACCTATAACACACAAAATTCAATTACATTTCTTCAATCTGAGTGCAATGTACTGCATTTATTCACAATCTTTGAACTATACTTTAAAAAGAAAAGGGTAGTGCTTAGTACTCTGATTTGCATATTTACATACAGAAACACACATTCGTCATTTATTGGTTAATGCAGACAAAACTTTGATTGAAATTTCAACCGCCACATGAGAAAAGTGAAACCATGAAGACCCAACTACATTTTTGTACCTGTACATGAACACCACAGAATGATACTTAAACAAGCAAAAGGACAGCACATGAAATTAAAAAGATTGTACTAAATGTTTACAGTGTACATGTGTTGTGAGCAATAAACATGATGTACATTAGGAATATTTCCAATGATAACCATCATGTGCTGAGCAGAAGTGCGTGATTGAATGCTTAAGAGTTCAGTCCATACATCATCCTCACTGTTCACAATGATATTCACTATTTCACAAGTACCAATGACTACTATTATGCTTTATATGTTAGGGGTTCTATGTCGCTTCCCTAAAATCAAAATAAGAGCTTCATATATCACTTCTATGAAGAGATATTGCAAGTTCAAATACAATGTAAACTCTCAATTAACATTATAGTACTTCTTGATGCTCCCCTACACACTCCAATAGAATACTGCTGGCACAGAACCCAAGTCCGACTTGAGTTCCATGGATGGGGTTTTATGGGTTTTATTTTAAAATGTACATTTGCCATATTCAAAAGTATTTCTCTATCCAAACAGTGCTTAAATAGGATAACTTTGAAAAGAGTATATTATGGATACTGTAAAACCACAAACTTTGGCAACATGCAACTCTACTGTTTGTGATGAATTGCAAAAGATTATGCTGCATGAAAATTCCATGAGTTTGGATGAAATCTGCAAAGGTTTCATTTTAATACATTAAACATTTCAGATTTTACTGTACCCAGATTTATATTAATATACACAAACAGTAATATACTAATATATGGAGTATAATAGTTATTATTTTGTGTACTACCTGTAAATGCAGTTTGTAAAAAAGTAAGATGATTAGAAGTAAAATGAGGAAAAAACACCTGCTATCATGAATAGGGTATAAAGAAGACACATCAAATATTAAAATATAAAAGGAGTGTTTAATTGCAGTACAAAAGCTGAAAGAGGCAAATTAGCTACCCAGATAGATGAGCAGTATATAGAAATATTGATCAACCATACCACCTTGATAGCAATGAGTACAAGAAGCAAACTAAGCAGTATCTATTTGATAGTGAGTATATAGGTGTGGTATAGGAATTCAATGAGGTCAAATGGCTAATTTTAGAGGTAGTATTACGTATGTAGGTCTGATCTGAGCGGAGAATGAACATTGTTTTTATTGCCTTATCTCAATCTCACTCTGTCTCCTTTTCTTCTGCTTTCCATCAGTTTTTTACATATTTTTTAAAATTGTATTTTTATCTTTCTATCTCTCTCTCTCTCTCTCTCTGCCAGACTCTTTCCTTTTTTCTTCTTTCTTTCCCCTCTCTCTCTTTCTCTCTCTGTATGTATGTATGTATGTATGTATGTTTCTATCCATCTATATATCTACCTATCTATCTATCCATCTATCTATCTATAAATCTATCTACATGTAGCTCAATATACATCCCTTCTTCTCTATTTCTAAGGGACAACAAATTCAATATGACAATACCATTTTAAAATGCGACCTTTACATTATCACATTAAACAAAATGCACTGTTAATTTCAGGCTAAATAATGAAAGGAAACACATTTTGTGCAATTCCACCACCTGTACGAAATTATCTTTCACCCTTTCTCTCTTTTTTAATAAGCTATTTCATCATTTAACAATCATGATGTCCTATCTGAAGTTAATACATCAAATTCAGTCTTAGTTTTAGTTTCATTAGAACAATCTTCATCTGCTTAAATTGTTGAAATCCAAATCAAAGAGATAAATTGCAAGTAAAATACCTTTTTGGGGTACATTTTCTACTTTTCTACTTCTTGAAATCCTGAGTGCTGATTGGTTAAGGAAGGATACTGTGTTTCTACGAATGAAAAAAAATCCTGCAATGACATATGTATTTGCCACATTTCCCAAACTCACTACATGATTCTGCTCAGACCAAAGGAAAAAGGGTATATTAAGATGTAGCTGTATATGCATGGTATTATTCAAAACTTTGATTTGTTTGTGGAAGGCTATGATATAGATGGAAGCCTCACCATTTAACTTCACATACTGAGTATGATTTTTGTCCGTAGACCATGGGGAATAGCTATCCAATAACCTAGGAACATCTGAGAAAAACAAATATTCAACGATTTACACTTCAGTATTTTCAAAGAAATATATGTAAAATGACATTTGAACTTGTGTGATCCCTGTTAACTCTTGGAAGATAAAATATGTACTCTACACTCTCATACAGTCATGAAACTCTACATGCCTTGAAAACTTTACCTTATGAGGATATCATAAAGTAGTTTTAATAATCATCCTGGTGGCTGGTTGGTACAGGTTATTATGCCGTTTGTTCAACATCAAAGGAACATGCACCTAATAATATCATGGAATGAAGAATCATAAAATGGAACATATTCTCCATATATGTTTTACAAGTTATTCACAATGGGGGTTTTATTGCCATTGGTAGTGCACAGCATTATTGGCAGAAGCTGTCAGATTGTTTACTTTACAAAACAAATATGATAACAGGAAATAACTTGCAATGCACAGAATTAAAGTAAGTCAGGTCTGTCACCTACATTACGATACACAAGAAAGAGAAGCAAACGTTAGTACAATATGCGATGATTTACATGTACACTACATAACAATAAGCCATCGATCTGAAAGAAAAGTCAGGATTTGGAAGCAAAGTGTGGATGAGGATGAAAATAAGATGGATAAAAATGTACAATGATGTGCAACAAAACAGTTGTGACAGAGATTCTGCCAACAAAGAAAAGAAAACATTGATTAACAGAAAGTGAAACAATAAAGAATATCATTTTGTCACATAAGTAAAACGTCCATCAAAACAATCTAACCAATCAACTAATCCATGTTATTCTTTTTATATTTAAATCCTGAACAAGTACGGTAACCAATGATTCTGTTGTGATATCAAATCTGTAAAGTTTGATTGGCAGATACAATGTAATTATTATTCAATGTACGAGGAAAGTACTATATTCTTCAGCTAAAAAATCACATATCATAAGCACACAAATAAAAAACGCTTATTCTAGGATAATACATAATCCATATACTCACATGTGTAGGCAAGCTCTGCTTTGTCTAGTACCAGAGGACCAGAAAACTCTGGATTTGTGCCATCTTGCTTCTTTACAATAGCTACTGAAGAACCATTGGATATCTGTTGAAAAAATTACCCCAAAAATGAAGCATGGAGACAAACTCATGAATCACCTTCAAAAGCTTTTCAAAAAATCAATATAATATATATAATATTTAGCTATTATATAGCGCTTAATACATATGCCTCTAGCGCTTTACAAAATGAATTTATATAACTAATAGAAAATCGTGAAACAAACTCTTTAAATTTTCTGCACTAACTTATCTAATAAATGATCGGAAAAAATTGTTGACAATATCTTTTGCAATATAAGGTTATATATTGAGTACAATGAGAAAAACTGCAATACATGGTTCCTTGTATGAATATTTATATGATTAAAATGGTAAGCTTAAAGAAAATGTAAGTCAAAATCTGCTGAAACCGCATAGAACAAATATAAATAAGTATTGATCCATCAATGCAATATTTTGCATTTGTTCTAGCACTCAGGCATCTCCCACTGCTGTGTCCACCATGTTTAGTTGTGTAGTAAGACTGATTACAGGGCAGATTTCAAAACACCATATCCCACCGCTGCCACCATGTCAAATTTTGTTGCAAAATACTAATGATAAAAAGAGTGCATCATCGGTATTTCAGAGACAAGTCAGATTATACTTATATTAGATGTATATCTGGAGGCAATGTGCATGCACTATGAACATGACGGACAAAGAAAGCAGACAAAATATACAGTTCCTCATTCTACCCTCAACAATTGCTATGGTAGACAAAGGAACATCCCTTCAGTGCTATTATGTAAAAATCTGTAGAACAGGTGTCACATGCATATTCACCTGTTCTACACATTTTTACATAATAGCAGTGAAGGGATGTTCTTTTGTCTACCATAGCAATTGTTGAGGGTAGAATGAGGAACTCATCATGTTCATAGTGATGTATAGGAACATTACATCATTTCTCTATCTATCTATTCATCTATCTATGTCCCTAAAATTGGACACTGCTGGGGTGAAAAGAGATGGATGAAGGATCTTGAGACATAGTTCTTCATAGCTTTTTGTCTTCAGCTGTTCTAGTTTAATAGCTGCAAAAGAAGTATTACAAGTCCACTGCTTGATGTTATTAATCATCTCTTGGTCGGACATCAAATCAGAGTAAATTATTCATTATGTGATATATTAAATATTTGAAATTTACAAGCATCTCAAATACATAAATCAATTGAATTTGTGGGAATCTCCTTTAAAGTAAATATATTGTTGTTGGTAACTAACCTTGTAAGCTTTGATGGTGTTAGCTTTGATCCAGTGTCCCCTGGTATCAGTGATTTGTTTATCTCTGTCTTTGAGCACTAACTGACCCATACATCCATTTAGAAGCACTGTTAATGGGATCAAAAGAATCAATTCACAACTTCAATTGTTATTTTCTAAACAAATGGGATAATGTTGACATTTACACATTTTTCCTTTGAATGTACAGGACTCTCACTCTACATCTTAGAAAGTCCTCTTCTTTCATCTATGCAGCAAATAATATATTGCAGTGTAGTTGAACCACCTCATTTAAAGAGTACATTACATGACACATGCACAGTTTTCTACCTACCCAGATCTACTTCATTTGATCTAAGCTGTTGAGCTGTCTGTCGCTTGCAGTAGACAGCATCTAATATCTTCTGTTTGGCTTGAGTGATAGTATCAACGTCTAGCACCTTGACTTGCTCTAACACCTTATGCTCTTTGTCCACAATTTGTAATGTCTGTTTGGAGAAGTAAGATGAGACAAAAACCAAACAGAATCTAAATTAACAGACGGTTTATTCCACTATTTTATCTTACTTTTTTATACTTACATTACAGGTCTGTTGATAGTAAATGACTGTACATTCATTGACTATCAATATCATAAACATTTGAGTAATGAATACCTGTAATAATTATTATGCAACCTATACCTAGGGTGTCTTACACCATAAAACCAATCCCCATTCTATCCCATTCTGGTAAAACATATTCAAACACTACTTGTTGCATTAATTTGTTCCTGTTGTTCTGACTCAAGGTCAACTTACTTATTTTCCTGATCTGACTTTTGCCAAACAAACAAAAATTGCTACTTTGTACACAAAGCAAGTATCCCATTGAATTTAAAGCATGTTAGGGGACAGAGACAGTAATGAAACTCTTTAATTATTATGCATGTGAATGATTGTCAGCAGGAAATCTAAATTTCTCACATAAGAACTGTGGAATAGGTGATTAAGGATACAAAATGTCTACAAAAATGAATACCTGCATCATCTACTAAGGATCCTATAAAAATAAGTAAATCCCACATTGATAGCAATCTTACCACATCTTCGAACTCGACATCCTCATCAAGAAGATAATCAAAGTTGAGCGAGAAATGAGCTTGACCTGTGATGGCATCCACTGGTCCTTTATCTACTTGACCCTTGATGGCTTGATATAACACATACAGAGGGTACGCTACTTGTTTCTGAGAGAGAGAGAGAGAGAGAGAGAAGGAGAGTGAATCCCAAGTAAAATAAAAGTAAAAATGGAAGAGATGACCTGTAAAATGTCATCTCTCTGTATCCTATAATATGTGCTAAATGAATTATACAGAAATAATGCATCTTACATATTCAAGACATAAAAAGCTTGGGCCGAATTTTAAAGGAGTTGAGTAATGTATGATAAGAACAATAAAAACAAATATTTTAAAATAAAAGAAAACTAGCCACAAGATACAATTTCCAATTTCTTTCTTGATTTCCAATGAAGAATAATCTCATATTTATTTCTTTAATGGAACATGGTATAATACTACATAACAGATTCTAAGCCTCTGAAAGAATTTCAGAGCAATGAAAAGTAATAGCATTAGATTGGTAATTAAGATAATAATAAAGGAGGTAAACATTGAGAATCACAACAGAAAATACCATTCAAATATATGAACAGTAACATATGAACTATATATATTCTCTATATATGCTTATTTGGGGAAAGAATACTAGAGTTTGTCCTTACCTGGAGATGTTTGTACATGCATAGAGCAACCCAGTTTGATATAAGCTTCTCTAGTATACTCCCCACACTGTAAAGTGATGATATGAGAAGGAAACTTTTACTGAAAGGTTAACATTTGTAATAACTCTAGAGTATACTGAACATATCTCATATTGAATGATTGATAAATTAATGATGTGTACAAAGGTTACAGTACAGCTGTATCTTAAAAACAGTATAGATAAAAACTTTATGGTAAATTCAATAATAATAATAATAATATTCTGCTATTATATAGCGATTAATACATAATGTCTCAAAGCACTTTACAGATATATCAATGGTTTGTGAGAAAATCCATTTTGGGTGGAAATTATGTGTGCATATAAATAACTTAACAATATACAAATATAACATTGTAATCATGAATTCGTTTTTTTTCCTCACATAATTTAAGAGATTATACTTGACTGCTTTCCAAGATTACTATGTGAATATAATGAAAAACTCTGCTGGTTCATGTACGTCATTTCATGTAATATCGATACTTAGTAAATTCAAGGCATTACTAGATGGAATTAAGCCAAATATTTTTAAAAATCACACAATTCTGGCAAGAACTAATCATTCATCTTGGCTCTGTGACAGATATGCCTTGACTTTGGGGGAGTTTTTGATTAATTTCACTTAAATGCTACCTACAAATATATTTTTTTAATTGGATGAAGTTGCTTACCTTTTAAAGAGTTGTTTGAGTCTATTTTCATCTGATTCTTCTATCTTCTCTGCCATCAAGGTCAGCATCACACTAAAGAGAGAGAAAAGTTAGAGGAAAATGATATATAGTTATCACATTCTTCAACTGCTTTACCTTATAATTCTTGTAGGAGATTAACATTTGATTGGATAGAGACAAACAAACACGAGATAATGTATTTAGTGTAATACCTGTAATGAAAACGAAAATATACTTACTCGGTAAGATAATGGAATCTTCCTTCTGTTGTAAGAATTGTTGAGAGTAATGAAGCAATATTGACTCTGTAAGTAAACAAGGAATTGGTACAAGTATATGTGATTGGTGAATAACTGTATGAATTATACCAGAGTCTCCAGAAACATATTCAAAACTTTGTGATAATACTTTTGAGAATATAGATTCTTTACCTCTAACTTTTTATTCTTTATAATTTTAGAACTGCAAATGAAAATATCTAGTAGAAATAAATGACAAACATGGAGATGTATTAAATTGCACAGACTTTAAAAAAATAAAAAAATAAAAAAAATAAAAAATTAAGCAAGTGTCCTTGTCAACAACCATCTCATTTCCACCTGACCTACATAACATTTTAAGACATTTATAAAATATAATTATAATAAATGATGTACTAAATTTCAGCATTTGCCTACATTTAATCCAATGTTTTGAATTGTCTAACTTATACTGATGAAAAAGTGTCAATTCTTGTTACTAAACTTTAAAATACTACCTCAGACTAATTCCTTATTTTGTTAGACAAGTTACACCAAGCTTAAAATCACATTTTCTAAAAGACGGTTGGAAATTAATTTCTTACCTGTCTTTTTGTTTTAAGGTCTTGGCTTCATCCAGACCCTGAATGTACTGCATTAGAAACTCTTTCTTGTTGAGAAGCTTAGAGAACTCTGACATGGCTTGTTTAATGCTCTCCTGGGGTAGCTTAATGGTGAGCAGAGAGATAAAGAAACACCAATAAATCCATTAGGAAATCTACCATACAATGAACTCAAAAGAAATCCATGAAAATCTGCTTTCTATGCATATATATAGCCACATCTTCTTTTTTGCAGTGATTACAAGAGCACTAGAAGTTGTTTAACATTTGTGTTACTTGATCCTATGGTAAATATCCCAAAAGGTAAAATGAGATTTTGTTAAAATATCATGCATGGACCATCAATTCTATCTGCTGGGCATTAAGTAATCACATCAACTGAGCTGCAACTTTTGAATATATCTGACAGTTTAATTACACACCTCTATTCCTCTTCCAGGTTTTCCTTCCTAAGTTTTCCCTTGAAGATACCCTTTACACAATAGCATAACTAAACAGTAACACAGCTGTCAATCTAACACTTTTAAAGGATTGCAACTTGCATCTCAAGAAAGGCACGTTTTGATAAAAGTATGCTCTACTCAATAAGATTTACACTCCTTAAGATGTTTTTTACGCCACTGCTTACAGGAACCAGGAGCTTCCTATCTGAAGTCTGCATGATTGAGAGGATTTAGTGGTAAACGGCTTACCCGGGAACAGTTCTCCTCTTCCTTCAATCAACCTAGTGGACTTACCTCAGGGTCATTGGTCATAGGTTGAACTTTGAGGCCCCAGAAGAGCATGTTCCTGATGTAGTCTGCCCCGCTAACAAATGGCATACCAACACCCTGTAGCTGCTCTTTCAGACCAGACATGTCTCGCTGCAGGTCATGGAATGCTGCAGGATAAAAAAAATAAAAAAACATCATGATTGAATGAAATCAAAATCCTTGAAAATTTGGGGTGAAATTCATTAAAAAATGAAAATATCAAATTGTTTCCTATGAAGAAACCTGCACAAGAATGTATTATGAATAGAATTTACTTGGCCTCATCAAACAAAGAAATTAAACCTTTGTGACTGTTTTTGTCTGAAAGGAAATCAAAATACTTGAGTCTCGTTGAAAGTAGGAGTGAATTTAAAGATGGTTCCAAAAGACATGTGGTGTACTAGTTTAGTGTTGTTTATAAAACTCAAATTAACTAGAAGTTGAAAATTAAGCCCAATTATTAAGAGACACTTGAACCAATTTATTAAGTAGTCTCTCAAAGAGTTTTGTAGGTCTACTGACCTTCTGTTGCTTTGTCTTTAAGCCGTTCCTCTAGCCTAATTAGAGCGCCCTCTGCTGACTTGAGTTTGTGCTGGTGAACACGTCTTCCATAGAAGGAGACAGCGATAAGAGTGAATACCACCGCCACGCCCACCAGGACAGCTATGACGATCACCAGGACAATGCTGAAGACAGAGTCCTGGATGTAGTGGACGGAGCCCAGAGAGAAACGCAGGACGCTTCCATGGAGGACCTGTAATGGAGGAAGCATTTCTTTAAAGGCATTGTTTAACAATGTCAAATCTGAGATGCATGGCCCTACGTGTTATAAGCATCTGTAATATTGTGTAATTTTGAAGCCCTAAAAAATTGCGCTTCAAAATGATCATGAAGTGTCTCAAAAAAGGAAAAATCTTTAAGTGACCGGTTTTACCATATTCATTTTTCCCAATAGACTGTAGTGTTATAAAAACCGTTGGGAAAACATTTTTTAATGTCATGGGATTCCTGCCTGACCTAAAGGTTTATAATTATGATTGCAGCATGAGCTAAATTCAGGATTATGTTAAGAATATGTGACAAAGATACCCAATCCCTACAATGTCAAATACATAATCCTCAGGAAGAGCATAGTTAATACTGATGAAGCTTTATAGGGTGAAGGGGATCATGACATAATAATAATAATAATAATAATAAAAACGTTACTTATAAGCGCTTTATAAGTATTTTTATTATTATTATTATTATTATGTCATGATCCCCTTCACGCTATAAAGCTTCATCAGTATTAACTATGCTCTTCCTGAGGATTATGTATTTACTACTACCCCAGCAATGCAAGGTACTCTTAAAACACACCTGGATCAACAGGGACAAATGTGGGTAAAATATGTTGTCCACGCTCCTAGCAAGTATAAAACCCTGGGGAGTGTTTCACAAAGATCCTAAGTAGAACTTAACACTAAGTTGGACTTAAAAATTATGGACAGCCATTGGAGCCTTAAAATGAAATATATTCAAAAGCAGAAATTCAAGTATTTTAGACTTTTTTATAAATTCCACATCAAGAACATAGAATCTCCCATGATAATAGAAAATATGAATGATTTGAATCAACATTTTATGTCTTTTAAAGTAACTTTTACAAAATGTTTTCAAGGATGCTAATGGCTTTCCATATTTTTTAAGTCCAACTTAGAGTTAAGTTCTACTTAGGATCTTTGTGAAACACCCCCCAGGATTTCTCATATGAGAGGCAAGAGGCTTTAACAATACATTAAGGTGCTCCAATTTCTCCATCACGTACCTAAAGCCCTAATAGTCCACATATTCTCCCAATTCAAAACAATATCTAAAGGGTATGTCCCGAGAAATCCCATTATAACAATGTCTGTGGAAAGTGCAACACACATTGCTGTATTAACAGAAGAACACTGGAATATCCAAAAGCACAATACAACAAAAGTTCTTTCTAGACATATTTCACTGGAAGCAGTTTTATTTTGCATATGTTACTTCAAAAATGTATGAAACAGTGATCGATGACTCACAATGACTGCTGGGTATGTTTGTGATGTCCCGTTGGCATGGCTTCCAGCTTGAGGTTGCGTCGGTGGTAAACGACAGAAGAGTTGCTCTGCTCCAATGCTAAGAACCTCACAGAATTTATCGCCGATCATGACCCGAACATCTGATTTACTGACTGCTAGATTTAGATCAGTGCCCTATGGATGCATGGATAAGGTAAAGAAACTCAATTACGACTCATATTTCTCTTCTGTAAAAAGCATTCACGACTTTCAAGTGTGGATATTTTTATTCTGAAATTTTAGTGTTTTGTTTTGGAGACTGCGAGAGCAATGGAAAGTGTGAGAATCAAATTAGGAGATGTCATGAAATATAAAACACTCACTGTTATTCTTAACGTATCATTGCTGGAAACCTGTTTGACGCCGTTGGGTTCTTGGAAGGTATCATAGCGAGGATCAGGGTAGAATTCAAAGGAATCACTGATGTTGACAAGATAATCATCCAATGATACTGCGAGCAAGACTTCCTCCACTTCTCTTCTCTGTCTCCTCTTAGTGGGGGTCGAGTGCGAGGTGGGGAGACGGGGACTAGGACAAACCATCTCTGTATCGCTCAAGAGATGACACGTCTGTAAGGGAAACACAAAACCTGGATGTTAGGTACACATTTTTGCACAAGGGACTTAAAGGAATAAGAATTGTCTTGTATGTTATACATAATGTAGTTTGATAGGGGATATCTGGTATAAGGGTATCAGAATTATCACTTAATTATTAGCAAATAGCAAAGCCACAAATATATTTCATGGTATTGGTATGCATTATACAAGTTAATATTGAAAATGACTTAACTAACAAGTATTTTACCTTCATGTATTATGAAGAAAACTAAAAGTGAGGATTGCATGATGCCCAACATAGGCCTATCGAAAAGAAAAGAAATTAACAATTTTTATAAACTTATCCCACTTTACTTCTGGGGACAACATAAACACAGAACTATAAAAAGACATTTCAGATGGGTTGAAATGAAGTAGAAATTGATTATTACCAGAATGATAGACTTACCACAGAGTCTGATTTTGTAGGGTCTGCTATAAGTGTAGCAATGAGCAGTGCTTCCTGTACTGTCTTGAAACCCACACCATTAATAGTAATATTCACTCCACCCCTGCAAAGATGGAATAAAAGTATAAATGGGAGTGATGAAACATTACAATTTACATGTTCCATTATGCAAAGACAAGGAACACCATTTATCATGCTACGTCATCCAAGAAATGTGACCATGAGTAGAGCCATCATTTATCCATCTATTATTCATCATTTTCACATGGCTGTTAATTATTGAGGTAATGACCCAAAATTTGTCAGAGAAATCGATCAAAATCTGTAAACAAATATATGAGGTAAAATATACAACATGACATTTCTGAGACAAAACATTGTTCTTTCCAAGACATTATTTTAATACCAAATAAGACATGCCATAAAGAACAAAACATAAATGAGTTAAATACAATATTGCAAGGTCATTTTTCAAATCGACACCAACTTAATTCTCTATCTAATGCAGATTTCAAGGAGATATATAACCTTTATTTTTTGTAGCTGATTATCAGAGACTTGCAGAGTAAAAATGCATCTTAAATGTGAAAATGTTTTCTTTTCTTCCCTTTTTAATTTGTCAGAGATTTTCATATGCGTACCCCTCCCCCCTCCAATGGGAAGTTCTGGATCTGCCCTTAATTCTACTTACGATGCAATGGACTTTGATGTTGACAGCCCAACTATGGACGGGTTAGTTTTGTATGTGAACATCGCTGTTGAATTCCTTTCAGCTCCATCAAACCTTAAAGTCACTAAACTAGACGTGTTTTCTCTTGTCCCACTGGTCTTGCACGTCACAAAGGTATCATTGATATACCTAGCAAATCAATAGAAAGAAGAAAATAATAAGCAAAGTACCACAAATCACCAGGTTGTCTAAACTGATCTTCCTTAACAAACAAATTCCTCTTAAACATAAATACATTAATAATGAAGTACCAGAACTGATATGTAAGTAGAAAAATATAAAGAGCTGTGAGAATGAACGGTTGTTTCAACAATGTCAAAGTAATATTACAATAGATTTTCATATAGGGCAAACCTCTTTATTTCATAAGTGGCTTTACTTGGTTTATCCCCTTAAACACAAATTGATTTTGGTATAAACAAGCTTGCAATAAACTTCAGAATGACTCATCTTGTGTTCAACTGATTAATCATATTAAGATTGATAATGCTTTCTTTTTTAATTACCATCATTTAGATAATTTGTATAGAAATCGCACTTTGATTAACATCACTCGCTGCACAATTTTGTATGAGATGTTAGAATTGTTTGAATTTCTGGTGAATGCAATATAATATGAGTTGCCACTCACATTATGTCACATGCAGCATTGCCGATAGATGCTGTGATGTTACTGCCTGTCTGCAGTGATGTACCAGTTATCACGACGACGGTGCCTCCATTAGCTATACCTGATGAAGGATGGAACCCGGTGATCTCGGGATCCTGTTCAAGATAAGATGAACAAAAAAATCAAAGGTGGAGGAAGAGATTGGCAGCAGTCAGGAAGGAGGATGAGGGAGAGATTATGTAATCACAAAGTTTAAATATTCTGTGTCATTATGTTAGCCAGAAATTAGCCTCAAATAGCATATTGTGCTATTGCCAGCTCTATTTTTACGGATGTACATTTTGTTAAACCTGATTATAAAGACCACTGAAGCGGGATGAGAAAAGTAGGTAGAGTTTAAGGTCCCTTTAATACAGGCTTCAATGCATGAAAAACCAAAGGAGAGGGGAAGGTTTTCAAGATGTTGTCTTTTGTAGACAGAAATTCTTTCAACATAATTGGTCACTGTAGCAGACTGCATAAATGCATTAATTTTGATGAAACAATAAGTAGACAAATATCATCCATATGCCATTCCAATAATAACATTTTTACAGTCACATTTCTACTTTAATTTCCAATTGCTTTATCGATTTGCTTAGCAGAAAATGCATTTCATTGTGAGAAACTTCAAAATGCACGCTAGCTGCTCCTGTTTGAGGAAGAAAAGTAAAATACAACATACAAACTATGAGGCAGGATTTGCTGCCAATGAAATGGAAACCCTAACATAAAAGCTCATCTTAGTAAAATTCTGAAAGGTTTTCAAGGGCCTTATCTAATGATATCTAGGAAAGATTGATGACTTACACGATATGTGAATATGACAGATCCTGTACTCTCAGTGGGAGGGTCTCCCACATTCACTTTCACTACAGCTTCTCTTGGTTCGCCGCTTGCTGATGTCAAACACTTGACTCTAGCATTTTGAAAATACAAGATAAGAATAATGGTTATGAGTGAAAATTTTCGATGTCTGACACTTGGCTCTCCATTTGAGTACCGGTATACATGGTAGGTCTTCATTTGATATTTGAAATTTTTTACAATGCAATGGACATGTATTTAATGTGAAACCTTGCAGTAATAATACGTCTTCACGTAATTTACTCTCTTTATCCAGAATACACACTTTAACATGGTAAAACAATCTCTTTGTGTTCACAACTTGCAACTGATATCAGGGCAAACATAATATCTATTCAATCTCAAATAATTTTTGAAATGACATACCTAACTAAAATATAATACATTTTCTGAGAATTTTCAATCACTTTTCATCTTTCAGTATTCAACATTTATTTGAACAGAACAAATTCAGTAGTGTGCAGGCTGAATTCCAAAAGCAAATGTGCATCAAATATAGCTTTAAAAGAACAGTGTCTACAAGAATAGAATGAACAATGTTACAGGAAGGAGAATGAAAATTTGAGGAAATCCATCATCTCACCTGGAACCAACCTGGTAGCTTTCCTGGAAATCTTCAGGGTTACAGAGCTGCCGATGAAGCATAATGTTGTCAATGTCTGAGAATTTTTGTCCAAGGTCGCTACCAAAGATCTCGACCAAGGTGTTACCTTCTATAGGACCTGACATAGGGAAGATCTGATAAAGGAGGGGAAAAGAGAAAATCATATAAAGATGGAGGACAAATGTAGGTAAAGTGAGCACTGTAGTATTGCAAGCTGTAGTATGCCAAATCTTACCAATGACTCAGCTTTCCTATGTACTATACACTAGGTCTTCTATAATTCTATCATATTTAAAAGCAATTGCAAGATGTATGACTAACTTGCGTGAGGAATACCATGTATTTTCTGAGATTTTGAAGACTGCTATGACACCACAATCATTCTCCACCGTCCATGACAAGAGCTATCAAGTATCATACCCTACAATACCACACTACCCCCTGAGGTTACTGGTCCTGGGGGGTGTTTCACAAAGATCCTAAGTTGAACTTATCTCTAAATTGGACTTAACAATTATGGAAAGCTGTTGGCATCTTTGAAAAAATTTTGTATAAGTTATTTCAAAAGGCGTAAAATGTTGATTCAGATCATCACAGAGATTTCATGTTCTTGACGTGGAATTTATGAAAAGTCTAAAAAACTTCAATTTTTGCTTTTGGAAATATTTAATTTTAAAGGCCACAAATGGCTCTCCATAATATTTAAGTCCAACTTAGAGTTAAGTTCGACTTAGGATCTTTGTGAAACACCCCCCTGGACAGTTTCGATTAGACCCTTGAGGGATCGACAAATCTCCTTGACACCCTTGATACTCCCGACCAACACATGCATCACCATCCATACTGCACATGTATGTCAACTGAGTTTCTACTGAAAGGAGCTATCAATTATCAACCACTACAATACCACACTCACCCTCATACTACAAGTCCTGGATGGATACAATAAGACCCTTGAGGGATCATATATCTCCTCAACCCTTTGCAGATTTCTGAACACCACATACATACCCACACTACCCAAATCCTGGGTTTATAGAGTCACTACTGACAGGCGCAATCAAGAACCAACCTCTTTGATAATAGCACCCTTACCCTTGAGACTACTGGTCCTGGACAGCTGCGATTAGACCCTTGAGGGATCCACGAGTCTCCTTGACACTTTGGAGATTCACGGACACCACATACGTCCCCACACCAGCCACATCGTAGGTCAACTGGGGTCACCGCGGATGAGAGACAACGGCTACAGCTATCCCGCTCAAACTCACAATTGTAAAGTGTGACTGTAGACAAAAATATGGGTAAAAACCATAAGCAAATATACATACATAGTTCCGGTCACACAGAAATATATACTGATAGAATGCAACCAGTTTTGTGCTACATGTCTCCAATTAAATGTACCCTTAACCAAGAAAGTGAGAAGGTGAATTTTCTAGATATGGTATAAAATTGACATAAATAGCAATAAATGATAATCAAAGTGGGAAAATAATTAATAACTTTAATATATCTACACTATATCGTAAATATGTCATTTTCATTTTCCTTCACAAACCTACCGGTATATTTAGAAGATTCTTGGCCAGTAGGCTGGTAATACAAGAGCACAATCAAAAATTATTTAAAACTATTTCTTGTTAATATCATACCATAATTTATGTCTTTCAATTATCCACACTAATTACCTCTAGAAATACTTTTTCAATCATAAATCAATCCTTACATGTAGCTAGAATGTTAGAACTCTTTTCTTACAAAACTAGATATGAAGCTTTCAATCGGCATAGCCTTCATTCTGAATGGAAAGTGTTAAACTACTGAATCTTACCATTTAAATTACTTGGTGAATCAACGTAAAAATCTCCATTCCAACGAACTGACACAGGCACGTCAAGTTCCAACACACCAGTCGTATATGTATACTGCAAAGAAGGATCACATAATAGCAAATTATACTGATTGTGCAATGGTTACTTTTAAACCTATTACATTTTTCTTCCTTCTTTGTAGATACAAATCTCAAATTCATGAAAAAAAAGAAAAGAAAATGCATTTATGAGATCAATCAAACATCACTTTCAGTGTGATTTGTGAAACAATCTAGTTTTAACAAATTGTTTGTGTACAGGTGCAAAGTGTAATCTTAGATATTTGATTCCTTGTGCTTCTTTTAATAAATATCCCATCTTTACCATTTATCTACTGCATATCCCACCTCTACCACCACTCTTAATAATGGAAGTGTTGATGGCGACAAGGCATTCTGAATATTCTGTGTTATTTCTCAATAGACTTCACTATGTATCACATCCTTTCACACAAGACAGCAACATGATGGCCTTCAACATGAACTAATTACAAGATAATGCACTCATAGCATTAATCAAACATCTAATTTCTTTGTGATTCTAGAACATGGACATTCTATTCCACAAACACACCACATTTTTTATATGAAATGCAAATAGTACTCATAGACATTTCATTAATCATCTTTCTTTAAGTCATTTTAACATGTATATCCCACCGCTGCCACCAATGGAACACTCTCAAGAATAGAAATTGTTGATGGTGACTATGACTGAGGTAGCATGAATAGAGTGTTAAAGGTAAAGACCAGTTTTGGAAACGCCCCCCTCTCAAAAAATGAAATAGAAGCTTTTATTACCAATCATGTGAAAGAATATGTTTTGACTAATACGTAATGATACAAATTTTTGCAGAGAAACCGCCTACTAATTGATATATTTGGACCTGAAAGATATAACGCATGTGTCGCGCACATGTCGCGTAGTTTCATATACATCTTTCTGTGTACAGTGCTTGTAACTTTAACAAGACTTGGCCAAATTTCTTATCATTTTGATGATTCCAGAACCTTGCAGTACACACCAATACTTATATGCTAGATGATCAACCTTTTCTGATCGATTCCACAACGTTTCTTTCATAATACAATTGCGTGACCATAACTGGTCTTTATCTTAAAATATAAACATACATGAACATGTATAATTAAACGCATTTTGCCTTGTGATTTCTCAATAGACTACATTATGCATTGGACCTTTCAAACAACAGATGATACACGATAGCTTCAACACACATTCATGAAAGAGGGAAGATGCATTCATAAGATTCATCCACCCCAAAGTCATTTTCCATTGAGCCCTCCCGAGACACCAAGGTTGAGAGCCCTATAGCAATGCCCCCATCACATACGTCCATGATCACTGTAGTGGAATTTTAACGAGACTGTAATTACCTCTACCCCTCATTCCCCAAGATAGCAACGGCATTAGACGAGGAGAAAAATTTCTCGACTCATCCCCATTAAGACATACTTGAGCTATTAGTTGAGATACCCCAATTAGGATGGCTAAAATAACATAGGGAATGTAGGCATAAAAAAGAGCATTCTAATGGTACTAAGAAAGACGTATGAGTAGGAAAATAAACTCAATCGATGGTCTAGCTTAAGATATGAATGACTGGACCTGAATGCTAGACATCTTCAGTGCGTTTATGGGAACATCCAGAAGTACTTGCTTGGAAAAATGAACATTAATGATAGTCAATTTAACATGACTACCTACTAACAATAAAATATAACAACTTCATTTAAGCAGAAGCTATTTTACAGCAAGTAATGCCAATGAACTATAAGATGGTAGATTAATTTTGTAGTACGAATATACAACTAATGAGATTTTTGTTTGTCATGATCCCTGCTGTACATCTGTAAAATATCAGTGAGTAAAAAAATGCAGGAAAATTCAGGCTACGAATTTAAAGGAAATATCAATGCATATTTGATGTAATCAGAGAAATGTTACAGGAAATATGACATTTACCCTGATGTAAAAAATACAAAATGCTTGTTTTGTTTTATTGCCTTGGTAATAACATTTGTAATCAAATTTTAAATGCACATATGTTTATAAGGGATACATTACTAATATTAAAGTATAAAGAGGAGTAATTGGCTTGTTTCAACAAATGCCATGACAACTTAGCCAAAAAATATGCAGGAACTGTACACAAAATGGAATGGATATTACATTTAAAAACGTATCCATATCTTGTCAGACATATCGACTCCTTAGTGAAGGAAAGAGAAAGGAAAGGAGCGAAAGAAAGGAAATACAGACAAAAACATGCTTTAGAGAAAATATTAAAAGGAGAGAGGTCAGGGTAACAGATGGCAAGTACTTTAGTAAGCAGATGTCACAATGATTGTAGGCCTTCCAGAAAAACAAACCAATTATGACAACTAAATAATAAAGGCATGAATTTCAAAATATGATGACTTCACAGTAATTACAGTATACAATGTGTATTATACAAAAGTATAAGCTCTCAGCTCTTATCCTCAATATCTTTCTCCTTATTTATAAAAATACATATGTAAGTGTCTTTTTTAAATATTTTTATATCCTCCTTTACTCTAGTCTCCCCTTCTTTTTTGTTTGTCTGTCTGTCTCCAACTCTCTTCTGTTCTCTTCTTGTCCCATATTCCTATCTTTCTGTGTGTGTTTGAGTGTGTGTGTGTATTTTTGGGGTCTCTCTCTACTCCTCTCTTTATATCTCCCTCGCTCATCCATGCTCTTTCTCTCTCCCTCTGTCTCGCTTCCCTTCCCTCTTTGATTGATTTTTTTGTTACCCTTCACTCCCTTCTATTCTCTCTCTATTTAACTATCACACTACTATACCATCTGCTTGGAGACAAAAGAGCATAACTCATATGATTTAACACAGAATTTACATCTTTCTGCCTCTGAAAAGACAATATATAAGCAGCTTGGTAAATGTATAAAGAGAATAATGATAAAGAAACTTACACTCCTTGCTGCACAGATAACATCTGTTCCATTGACGATATCAGCAGATGTGACATGTTCCTGGTCCTCTATGTATACAACACACTGAAAATCTTCAACCTATATCCACCACAAGATGAAGAAAACAGATGAACAACTGTCATTAAAGGCAATCTAGAATTTCAGCACAGGTTGCCGAAGGGAATCGTGTGGGTTGAAGTTAGAATTTAACATGTAGACATAAGCCCATTTACACAGCCAAAAAAACATTTTGAAAAACCGTTGTTGCTGGGTTTTTTTTACTGGCATTTACACTACTGGAGAAACCTATAAGAAACCGTTGGCGTTTGATAATTCAAGGATTTTGGAGGGTTGTGTGCATGCGCCACTTGACACTTCCCTGCATTAGCATGAAAGCGAGTAGAGCCACGTAACTGAAATGAAACCATTCATCAATGTTTTGAAAGTGAGCATTTAAACTGCAAAAAAATGGTGAAATTTCTGTCAGCATTTAATAAAACCACACTTTAATTTTTTATTTTGTTTACCGGTAGTTGATTAGCAACTTCTGACGAAACACTGGAATGTGAGAAAATAGATGATTTTTGCTTAAATGCAGCTATAGTGGGAAAAGAAGTTAAATTGCTTATCAATCTGTCTTACATTGTGAGAAAACACATCCTAAAAACTTGTAAACTGTTTATGCAAAGAGATCATTTTTTTAGTATTGCAAAAAGGAGAAATTAATGTCCATCTTGAATAAATAAAAAAAAATGAACTGGGGCATGATCAACTCAAAATAGTATATAGATATAGGGAGAGAGCAATTTCAGATAAATTCCATGAGATTCATATCATCCCTAGTCTTGCTTCACAAAACCATTTAGACATGTTTCCAGCCTCTATTAACAAAAATTAATAAAAGATGACTATCATCTTTAATAAAAAGAACCAACCACTTGTTAATTAAGTTTACAGTTCACAGATTGAAGAGATATCAAAATACATATAAAAACAATTTTGACTTAAAAATTGGTTGGGTTCATATGAAATTACACTGAAGTCTGAAACAATAAGATTTTTAAAAAACACACATCTACAAAAAATTAATCACATGACAATTCATATCACGTCACATACACTTTTTTTAAAGCTTCCAGAAAATGCTATTTATAGATATTTCACTTGGTGAAGGTACAATTACACATGCGATGACCCATATTTTAATTTTGATCTTATCAGATGCAATTACTACTTACCATAGATGGAAGATTAATAGCTTTCAGCTGAAATTCTCTCTCCAGACCAACAGGAATCTGAATAGCTGATGTTACAGGTAGAAGTTTAGCACAAGATGACGGTCCCTATTAAGAAAAAAATTATTGAAATATATTAAAAATAATAATAATAATAACAATATTTTTTTAAATAAAAACTCTTTAAAACTAAACACTTTGCACTAGGTCATGTGTGGGCTCGTCATTCTCATTCACCACATTTTACTGTAAATATTTAAAAGTTAACACAATTCACTTCATAGTGTTTCACTCAAACACCAATTGTTGTTCTATTTTGCCTACTTTCTCTTTCGAAATTGCATTTTGCCTTACAAACATTTCCTTTTTTTGTGGTTAATCCAAGTTAACCGGAACATAATGCTTTCCATTTTGACTAATAACAGTTCACCCCTTGACATCCAATATGCTTAATCTGAAATAAAAGTGGCTATCACTTTCTTATCACTTTCATTCCGAGATAATTAGCCCTACTTGACAACTTGAAGAGCTATATGTATTCAGCTTTTCACAAAAATGAACTACCGGTAAAGATTGCAAGCAGCGTGAGAGACGTAATAGGATTGAATGGGATGAGGGCATAGATGATACTATTCATGATAAGTTTGTGACAGCAAACAGGTTAAAGGCCATCTGTACTAGTTTGGCCAGAAGGGATTAGACCACACAGCGTAGTCACTGACAGTTGGCTATCTCATCAACTCAGCTCACAATTAACATAAGAGAAAGAGGATCATGGGGGACCAACAGGCACCGATTGGGGCAGCTTTCTATATAGAGGGAGCAAGTAGCTACAAGTAGTACAGTGGGGCTTTAAATGAAATATCACGAGAGCCAGCGAAGTAGGACCAGTCCTGGTGACTCTAATCTCATCAACCGCATCCATCCTTTCAAGGGCTCGGATTAGAAACCTAAAAATGACCCACCAGGTTTAATCCCCCACAAATCAAGCGTGTCCAATTTAACCCATGAATTCACAGAGAAATGGGGGTTGGATGATTCTAGGGGATTATGTTCCACGGAGGCCACATGATACCCTCTCGACTGGTCATGATGAAATGGTAGGATTAGATACTGAGCGGACTATACATCATTTGTAACATCAAAAATCTAATGGACACATCAGATATGGGGGAAGATTTCTAGCTATAGTACCAAGAGAGTGTGCAATTGTGCGGAGCCAACATGATTCCTAACATAATTTTGAAAATAGTAAGATATTATGTAATGTATCAAGTCACTTTTATATCATTAACTAGATTCATCCATAGCAGCACAATTTCTCCTTTTAGTGATATTTCTGCATTACCTTTTGATCCAGAATGCTAAGAACTACACAGTATAAATGAGCAGAAAGAGCAAAAATCACAGAATATTTTAAAAGTCCATTTCTAATGCAGTATGTTGTACCATACACAAATAAGAGCAAGTTAAAGTCTCTAAATTGACAAGTATCACTATGTTCTACATGTGTATTAAAAACTATATGAATACTGATAGCAGACCAAGTATTAACTACTGAACTGTGTAATATACTTCAGGCTGCATTGGATCCATAAAAAAAAAAAAAAAACTATCATAACATTATAATATGAATATCTAGAGTATTGTGAGCTAGATCCATACACACAATCCTGTTAAACTCCACCAAACAAAACCTGAATGAATAGAAAACCCCCATGCAATCACCTCGCACGAACATTCACATAATCAGGCATTTCTTTCTACTGCATCCATTACCAAGCCTTTACTCAATAAAGTAAATATACATTATCAAAACCCTTTTATATACAAAAATTGAAAAGATGATACACTTCCCAAAAAAGTATTTTACAACTATGGTTAATGAAACAAATCTGGAACTCATCAATCAAGGTGGTCTGTCATTCAGTTTATAAAAATGCTCAAACAGAGTCAAGCTATTAGACGTGACCTAATTATCACACTTCATTTACCTATTGCAATGTATCTCATTGCAAAGATCGCATATTTCAGGTACAATACAGTCGATGTGCTTTGTGAACGAGAGGATTTTGTAAACAAATCTTTGGAATGGTTGGGTGAAGAGGAATAATATAGGTAAACAATACGTTGCTGATGGTTTGCAGTTATGATTCAGAAATAGGGACAATATATGTAAACATGATGACAGTGGTGTAATTGAATGATAAAAGATAAATATCTCAATTCATAATGCACTCACATCAAATAGGAGTTGTCATTTCTAGCTCCTATGGTGCATACTGTTAGCTTTATATTTTAATTTCAAACTTGTACAAGTGAGTTTATATATACGCTACTCTTATATGTATGTACTTCGGTATACAAGTAGTATATGTACCATACTTTGCTATTTATAAGATCCTTAAGTCGTAAATCCATCTCTTGTATTCAACTTTGGAAACATATTGTTCACAGATAACATTACTGAATGTCATGGTTTTAAAGCCCAACGAAACTGTACTGTTCACGATTTTATTTTCAGACACATTACCCTTTAATGTATGCAAATCCACTGCACAACAACAAAGTGTGATTTTTGATGGATTAAGGAATTAAAATTTATCACTTCCCAATCAAAATAGAAGTAACAATACATCATAAACAATCTTAGACTTGTGTGGTCAATAACTCACTGCACAAGTGCTGCAAACTTGAGATACACATGTACAATATCACAAAACTCTCCCTCAAGTGTTTTACAAATTCTATTCTCCATGGAATTCGATACAAAATCAAGCGTTTTCCGTGCAACAAAAGACAGATAATTTTATTTCTGTACTTACGTCCACTCCAGTGATTACTGCTGAACAAGAAGAACTGTCATGGGTGCAAGCGTTGTCATGGATACACCAATCACAATCCCACTGACTACTGGAACAGGCTGTACAGCTGAAAGGCAGAGATTGATGGGTAAAGAAAGGGGGATTTGTTGAGTTCAATGCAGGATGTAAAAGGTATTAAAAAAAGTTAAGCTAAGAAGGAGTAATACTCAATTGAAGAGTTTACAAAGTTTGCTGTCCTAGAGAATTACTTTAAAAAGTTAAATCCCTAAATACAGAATTATGTCATTCTCATAAGCTTAATGCAGGGACCACCCTGTTCCTGATGGCAATAGCTTAAGGGTGCGTTCAATCGAATTTTAGAAGCTAGAATCACAAACATGAATCACAATTCAAAACGCCGTTACAAAAAGCAAGGTCACTGCGGTTTGCGTTCAAGCGATTTTTCATCAACGCTGATTCTAGCTCATTGCGAACCAAACCACTGCGCATCACACTGCGCAGTATGGCCCAGGAACTTCGGCGCGCGCTTTCTGGAATTGTTTACGGCCGACTGTCGACTGCTGTTTTGAGCATAGATCGCAATAATAAGACAAAGAATGAGAAGGTGATAGAAGGAAGAAACAAAGAATAACATAAGGAAAGACAGAAAGATAAAGTCGATAGAATGATTAAAACAAAGAATAACATAAGAGAAGGTGAAAGAAGGAAGAATCGAAGAATAACATAAGGAAAGACAGAAAGACAGAAAGAGAGAGTGATAGAATGCTTAAAACAAAGAATAACATAAAAGGTGATAGAAGGAAAAAACAAAGCATAACATAAGAATAGAAGGAAGAAACAAAGAATAACAAAAGAGAAGGTAATAGAAGGAAAAACAAAGAATAACATAAAAATAGAAGGAAGAAACAAAGAATAACATAAGGAAAGACAGAAAGAGAATGTGAAAAAAGGAAGAAACAAAGAATGACATAAGGAAGAACAGAAAGAGAAAGTGATAGAATGATTAAAACAAAGAATAACATAAGAGAAGGTGAAAGAAGGAAGAATCAAAGAATAACATAAGGAAAGATAGAAAGAGAAAGTAACAGAATGATTAAAACAAAGAATAACATAAGAGAAAGTGATAGAATTATAAAAACAAAGAATAACATAAGAGAAGATGATAGAAGGAAGAAACAAAGAATAACATAAAGAAAGACAGAAAGAGAAATTGATAGAATGCTTAAAACAAAGAATTACATAAGAAAAGGTGATAGAAGGAAAAAACAAAGAATAACATAAGTATAGAAGGAAGAAACAAAGAATAACATAAGGAAAGACAGAAAGAGCAAATGATAGAATGATAAAAACAAAGAATAACATAAGAAAAGGTGATAGAAGGAAAAAAACAAAGAATAACATAAGAATAGAAGGAAGAAACAAAGAATAACATAAGGAAAGACAGAAAGAGCAAATGATAGAATGATAAAAACAAAGAATAACATAAGAAAAGGTGATAGAAGGAAAAAAACAAAGAATTACATAAGAATAGAAGGAAGAAACAAAGAATAACATAAGGAAAGACAGAAAGAAAAAATGATAGAAGGAAAAACAAGGAATAACATAACGGAACAGGCCACGATGGTATAGTGAACGCAAATTGCATGCAAAGCGGGCGCGCGGTTTTTCCCAAACCGGAAGAGGCTTCGTCATACAATCATGATTGAGAACTCCGTCCGTTCAATCGAATTTTAGCGACCGTGATTCTTTTGAATCATGATACAAAACGCATCTTTTTCAGCGTTTCATGTTTGTGTTTTCAAACACGTTTATTTTTACGACCGACGAAAAAATCGCTTGAACGCATTGCGTTTTAAACTAAACGTCTTTAGAAACCGTGATTCTAGGGTGAAAAACTGTCGATTAAACGCACCCTAAGAAACATGAATCATACAAAAGAAAAAATTGAATGAAATCTGAAAGGCTTACAGCTCTTCAAGTACTAGTTTACGATTGTCATATACAAAATATACTTAGCAAATATCAAAATTGTGTGATCAAAAGAATTTAAAATTATTTTAGTTTGTGTAAATTGTATCAA
The DNA here is from genome assembly GCA_035222895.1 of Strongylocentrotus droebachiensis. NCBI lineage: Eukaryota > Metazoa > Echinodermata > Echinoidea > Camarodonta > Strongylocentrotidae > Strongylocentrotus > Strongylocentrotus droebachiensis. The sequence goes on from JAVYIG010000002.1 coordinate 318,575, forward strand.
TATTTTGGATTGGTCATAATTAGAACATGAAATTTACTTTCAAGATTTATTTTACATATTTTCTTCTTTTTAATTTATTAAACAGGTTGTTTCGACCCTTTCCAACCCTTAAGCTCAGTAAAGCCTAAGCTCTCCCCACTCTTGAGTCATATACTGCACTAGCAATTATGTAACTCTATATTCATCATATTCTATATCGTACACTCAGGATATTTTTATCATGCTTTCATTGCACTGACACAGGCATGAAGTAATGCCAGGTTGTCTACTTGTAATTTGAATATGAATTGTGTATATTTATGTATTTATGTAGTTAAATATTTATGTATTTTGTATCACACTTAATATGATTTATAAATATTCCCTGCAAAGAACAGAACTTATATAATATTGGAGTTCTATATATATATATACATAAACTACAGTCCAATTACATTTACATGAATTTGTGCCAAATAAGTCTTATAAATATTATTGCTTTTCAGGACTGTGACCTCCCCGTCCCAAGTAGAGATGGTGAAACAGAATACCCTCGTTGAGTCGTCGGCATAGAATGAAATGTGCATACTACATTGATAACAAATGGGATTAGACTGCCCTTTCAAGAAAATTCATATTTTTGGAATCACCCAATTTCGCGTTGACTTGTATCAATACTGAAGTGGCATGGTGCGGGCACATTTTATGATTTGAAAGTCTGATTGGATCGTGAACATGAAATATCTCGGACACAAAACAATGTTCTGCTACCCATATGTTTCATGCTCATAAAAATAGATTGAATTATATATTGATGTTTCACTGAAACAGAATGGGAAGAAGGCAGACTTGAGGTTGAAATAAAATGTGAGTTTACAAGGGTTGAACATATTATACGCTTGCGTAAAACTCATGTCTTCCGAGAGGAGCACCTCAGAAAGTCAATTATTCATGGAGGTAATCACAATATTTTTAGGGGGCTCATTATTCTTGCAGGAATAAATCAAGCTCATTTACAGTCAATCTGCTGTCATGAAAACACTCGTGGGACGAAAAACAGCTTCCATCAGTTTGGGGGATGTGCTATCAACATGCAATCAAAATTAAGTAGTTCTTCACAAACATTGCTTGGATAAGAACAAGAAAATATGTATCTCTGTTCGGTATTCCTTACATCTATGAAATCATTAAAAGGATGAATACGAGTCAAAAAATAACTCCTGCTGGGGTCTATAGAGAATCTATTTTAAACAGGTTAAATTCATTTTCATGACAGTATACTACATAAAAATGCAATACCTTTCCATAACTTCTGTCATAATTTTTCTTTTTAAATTTTTCATTCAACAAATTGTCTTTGTAAAGGATGCTATCGGGCTTCCCACTGAAATTAATTTTTTTTTGAAAAAATGCAGACAGAATCGTGTTACTGATTATCATGTTACGCGTGTCTGTGAGACATTTAACATCAATTGTACTCTAATTAGAAGTCAATGCTACTGTCACATTTGCTTACATCACTCTGATTAACCCATCACTACACAGAAACACTGAAATAATTTCCAGTTGATGATCAACGATGAAGCCCAGGGATGTACTAATTTAGATTTTCATCGAATCAATCTCACAGCAAGGTTGCGGTATTAACCCTTTGACGACGAAGTTCTCTCATTCTCATAGGTTTAATACAGGGACTGCCTGGGTTTGTAGAAAATAGGTTAAAAAGAACCCTGTTTTTGGACCTAAATTCAAGCTTACATGTACATACAGCCATAGGGGAAACTCAAATTGGACACATGACTGGAGCATCATTTGTCAGGAAGTCCCTGAGCCTTTTCAACTTCCTTTTCTTAATTGAACGCACAAAGGAAAGCAATATATTTATACCACAAACAAAGTTGTTAACGTTGAATCGATTTGACAAGCCGCACATTACGCCATATTATGGCAATTTATGAGAAACATCATACATTTCTAAAGTGCATTGTAGAGAAGTATGTTACCTCCCGAGGGTGATTTTGGTTCAACCGTTGATGCACACTTTTATATATACAAAGCAATATATGGCTGTTTCCACTGCTTCATTTCTCAAGATCAAAATTGGGGACTATATAATTACGGTGTGAACAGCTCATGACTTTTCAGGTATATGGAGAAAGGGAATGAACACTGCACTAAAACTTTACCTACATATAAATTACAAGATATATCTGACTGCTGAAAGCCAGATCACATGCACTTTTAAATACTGAGCTAACACCCTTTTTCTATCAGCAGATGATAAAATATTTTTGCATACCCTAAACAAGTTTTACAACTGAATCAAATATTGATGAGTTGATACAACATGTTATGGTGATATACGAATAGAAATGCTCATCTCACAACATTACCATAGGGATGAACAGACACATAAGGACCTTCAAAGGGGGACTAGAAAAACATTTGTGAAAACAGGGCTGCTTGGTAAAGTGCACATATATATACAGGGACATATAAACAAGCCCCTCTGACTGCCCCACATCACACGGATGAATGGAGAGAGGAGGCCATATATAAACCGCTTTATCATTAACAGACATTTCTATGACAAATGATTAGCGGTGCAGTCAAAATACAGCTACAGGTACCCCTTCGAGCTATGTATATTGTGTGGGAAATTATTGTGTATTGTAAAGGAGAAATATTTGCCTTTGTTGGAACATGACAGCTACCATTCCCACTTTATGAAACGGACTTCTCAAATGAATGCCTTCTTCAATACAAATCTGTACAGTTTCCGTCTCTTTTTTTTTATTCTGACCAAAAAAAGCTCAATAAGACAAACTTACTAGGTAATAAATATTCACACCACAAATAAACCCTCATTGAATAGTGTTTACAGTTATATCTAGAACTAGTATATAACTTTATTGAATTGTACTATATTATACAATACTATATGGTACATCAGTACATATCACAACACATGTACATGAAACAACAAGTATAATCAAAGTACATATTAGAATGAAAAGTCTGTAGGACTTCATGGCTAGTAAAAGACACGAGAATAATATATTCTCTATTTTTGTGTTTATTCAGTAGGTCTGCTAGTTACTGGTATATGATTGTAGACAATGTTAATAGTTGTACTAGTGATGTATTAAGGCATACCTTGTAATTCGGCTGCAGTCATAGAAGAAATATTCCCTGCTGATGATTTCTATACCAGACGGGTCCACAGCCAATGACAGAGTCAAAGCAATATGATCTACATTGAAAGAAAATAAAACAAATTTTATGATATCCAATATGTCTTTGACCCATTAAATACATATACATAAGCATGAGATATCTCAGGCTGGAGGCAATGTGAAATGGATTTCTATTTCATTGTCTGTTTGGAGCCAGAAGGGCATTAACTCATATAATTTCAGAGAGTTAACATCCTTCTGGCTTCAAAGAGACAATATTGGAAGTAGACAATCATTCTAGAAACCAAAGGAAACAAAAACCTTTAATTCCTTCCTTGACAGGAAGGATTAGCCTTTTTGGCATTGCCATGTCATACCAAAAATGAAAAATATCATCCCTACGTGTCTGAACCAGGAATAGGAAACTCTTTTTATTGGATTTTCATGTCCAAAGGTCAATGTAATTTCAATTACCTGCATTTTCTCTTCTTTCTCAAATTCTCTCTCTCTCTCTCTCTCTCTCTCTCCATCTATTTTTTCTCTTTCTCCACCTTTCTCTTTAACTCTCTTTCTCTCCTCCTCCACCCTCAATTCCCCCACTCCTCCCCCCCCCCCCCCTCTCTCTCTCTCTCTCTCTCTCTCTCTCTCTAATTCCCTTGAATTCCTTCTAACCCAATTTCTCTCTTTCTCCCTTAATCTCTCTTTCTATATTTCTCTCTCCTAAAATTCTCTTGTTTTTTTTCTCTCCTTATTCTCCATCTCATATATCTCCATCTCATCCTATTATGCATGTGTATTGCAAACCCATTTACCACTCACTCTCCAAACATAAACAGGCAATTGCAGCACCCCATCGCCCAAAACATCCCATGTGCATTTCCCTGTCATATCTCATCAAATTCATAAATCCTGAAGTAATACAAACCCTCGAGCCGCTGAAAACATTTTTGATCATTAGGAGAGACATGGATATTGGGGAGACAAATGGGGAGAATATAGTCTAAACAGATCTGGCAACATCTTAATCATGAGGATTACCGGGAAGAGACGCGGATAAAAGAGGATTGCAATTTGGAAGAGGAAAGGAGTGTTTAGGATCATATCTTGAGACTGATGATCCGTAGCAGTGAGTCAGCCAGCATTCCTACCCTAGACTCATCAGGTCTGAAGATGTTCCACACTGAATATCTTCCCCCCGCCCGCCAGTCTTCAACAATATCATAATACGTATGAGTAATCAAGCCCGGCAAATGACCAACTTGATTGAAGATATATCTCCAGTTCAATATCCCCATTTTGTCTTTAGAAGTTCTATTTAACAATTTCTCCACACTCAACTGAAAATGGCTACAAGCATCATTGGAATGCATAGTTGATCTTCAGTTTTCATTCTTCACCATCCTCTCCCCATTATCACCATAAAAGCCATAAATTCAACCGCTATGCCCAGAAGCATTTATAGAACCTGGGCATTATCCTAATCATATTCCATCATACAATACTGTAATGTGCCTCGAGTGGAATTGGCAACATTCTCACTTCCTTTCATTTCAGTTTCTTCATTTTCTCGCCAACTGCCGGGGGTAGGCAAATATTGGAGCTCAAGTATCCACTTAAGGATTCATTTAATATCTTGAGTGTGCATAAGTTCACTTAAGAATGAAAGAAAAGTGTTTCCTTCTGCTTCAGATTTCTACCTGAGCATGGGTTACATAATCACATCATATGTGCCGTCTCTGGAAGGTCGTGAACGCTGAAGAGATTATAACAATAGATCATTAACCTCTTGGTCAGGCACACAGCCAATATGTATCGACAAATGTAATTAAAAGAAAAGTGATATCAACCATACAGGATGATTAACAAACAAACAAAATGCAATGACTTTAGTACTTGTATATGAGTAATCATACATTTTTTGTTATTTACATAGCTAGTATATTTCTCCTCTTTAAGCATAATTCATTTAAGAATTTTTAAAAAGGGTAATTTTCAGTAGTTACTCCAAACACTTCTAATTTGTTAAGAGGACTAGATCACTCATATTGCTTACACTACATGACAGAGATATTCAGATTTCCTGGAATATGAAAGTAGAATTAAAGTCTCTCACTGACCAGTGCAAATGCATTTTTTTAGAAGCAATACCCATTGGGATTTTATGCCAATCAAAGGCATCATCAATAACTGACAAAGTGTATAAGCTTCTATCATTCCATTTATTAGATAAGTGGGTGAGGAAATACCGGATGATGTATTGCCTCTATCCTCATCCCTAATTCATGATAAAGCCTTACACATTTATTATTAAAACCCTTGGCTGGCTGACCTCCACGCCACCAAGACAGCCTGCCTGCAGCCACAGACTAGTCACCTCTAGCCTGTCCAGACAATAATAGATTCTGTCACAACCTTTTATAGAAGAGGAGTTTCCTCTAGAGGACAAACCCATGAATCAATGGCCAATTATGGCGCACGTGTCCTCAACCCCTACCGATCCCTCTTTCAGCGACCGACCGAGGGGGTGTTCCACCCAAACCTAGGATACCTCAAGCCCGGTCTCTTTAATCCCCCGTACGGATTTAAATGTTATCTCACCGCCGTCTGACTGTATCTCTGGTAGTTCATTGGATGCTGGTGACTGACACGTAACGTTGTTGCCGACAGACGAGGTGGGCCCGGAGGTGATGTCATCAAAGCGGCACGAGTAGGACCCGCTTTCAAGAATCGGCAGGTGAGCAACGGCAAATCTGATGTTCACCTGCAAAGAGAAATACAAAATTCCACATGAAGTATGATGAAGGAATTGACATTTGATATTATGGAAGCAGAGAATCTGATTGAACTTGGTATGAGAAGGTACACAGGAGTCTACAATTACACACTTATCTCACTGTACATTGTAAATGTTTCCGGAATGGCAGAGTACCGAATTTCCCCAAACTTGGTTTCTCTGCCATAAATGAGTCAAGACATAAATATGTTTCTCAAAGATGACACTACTTGCAGGAATGCTTGTAACATAACATCTGGGTTTCCAGTCTCTGTTTAAATACAAAGATAAACTGGAATGCAAAGACCAATTTCTGATTCCTGCAAAAAGTAATTACGCATTCTTAACTTCTTCTGTACTCGAAGAGCAAGTAAGTTCCACTTTCAAACATATTGTTACATCCATTGAAATATTGATTATAAACCATCATGAATGGTGAATGAAATGAATGAAACATAAACGAATAAAAATCGAAGAAAATAGTGGGCGTAACTACATATAAATGCATGGGCTTATGGTTTCATGTTACATGGGTATTGATCAAAAACTATAAATATTGTTTTCACCAACTTTGACACTTTCTAGGTACCTTCCGGCTGGAATATCGCTATTGGGCACACAAGAGAGAGAAAAAAATCATGACTTTCAGTTTCAACTAATAGAATGAGAAAAACTTGATAGTGTTACAATGCGCCAATCCTGATTATGCTCGAGACTTCTGAACATGTCTGCAAAGTTGTGATATTCAGGTAGGTAGAGCCGGAACTGCTAGGACGGCAGATGGCTGTAAATCCAATTATGCCTTATTCACCTATTTTTTTTCTCTCCTAACACAAGTTTGATGGTTGCACTTCATTAATCAGTGGAGCTCCTGTAATTCTCCTGTCAAGTTTTCAGCTGCTGAATATTTATTTACAGTGGTGAGCAATTGAAATAAACTAATGTGCTCATTAATTACTCCCAAGCTCTCAACATTCCTGCCCCCCCCTTTTTTTCATCCACTGTACAAACTCAATACATATATTAATGGAAAATGATCTTATGTACATATAAACAATACAGGTACATAATTATCCAATCGGTAGCCTGAATTTGCAGATGATTTAATTTTCTAGAAGTATCTGTTTCATTATATAATTCCATGTATTTGTTTTGTAATGAAATGACTTTACATCAACAACATACAACATGTGTAAACTTTACCTCTCTAACTCATTTAATCAAAATCCTTTTAAACTTCTAGGCAGAATATATAGACAAGTATAAAGTAGAAAGTATTTTGTCCACATTGTAGTTTGCCAGTTTGTTTATGATTAACCATAATAAACTAAGTTATCAAAACGAAAATTAGAATGCCAGCAGGGTCTATCCTATTTAACAGTGATTTTAGATCTGTTTTCTTTTTAGAAAATATATATACACATCAATGTCAAATAAAGGCTTGAGGCTGAAATTTTGAAAATCTAATTTAGAGTAAACCATATGGTAAAGTCATCGTTTTCCCTGGTACACGGGTTAATGCCTTCTGCACGTTTTCTTCGCTAACTTCAGCAGGCCCTTCTCCATTACACGCATGGTCTCTGATTGCTGAAATTATCAAATAACTCTGCATAATTTATCAGACGGCCTCAAGCCAATATGCTATATCCTTCAACAATGAATGCTAAAAAGAGTCCACATTGGTCATGAATATAAATCTAGTTATCTGTTGGAATGGTCTCTAGCTGAGTGAAGGTATTGTGAAACTCTAAACTCAATCCCAGTATCCCCCCTTGGCAGGAGAAAGTGCGGCTTGTGAAACCACCATGAAATTGGGAAGTATGCTTTGTTAAATACATGCATGTAGCTATGCATAATCAATAAGACATACTAAAAGCACTATGAGAGGCGTAATGAGCTTTCAAACCGCAACCTGTCAGTCTGAAAGAGATAAACGGTAAAAGTACTCTGAATTATCTCAGGATGACAGGGTTCTTCTGGGGCGAACAAAACCTGTATCACAAAAAATATAAGATGTAGATAAGAAATGAATTGCCTTTGCCTAGCTCTCTCATGAAATGTTTGTAAAGTTCCTCTGGAAGCTATGTTTGGAAATAGGATTGGTAATGATTTGAGAAAGAAAGATAAACACCTTTGATATGCTGGATGGCTGGATGCAACCTTTTCCGTGTTTGATCCAGAAATATAACTAGTGAGAAACAATATTTTGCCAATTCTGACACTCATTGCTCTTTCAAATGTTGATCTAACCCTTTACTTTTTAGTGAAATAACATCCAAAAGTAGATGCTAGACATAACGAACCAGACATTAAAAAACAATTAGGTCTGTAAATCCTTTTCAACTCTGTAAACTCTCTAAACTCTCATCACATGTACAAGTGCAAAAAAGTATAATAAATGAATTCAAATGAGTAAAGTCAGAAACACTGCTAACACATGAATGACGACATTTACCCTGTATCAGGAAGGAGGTATTCTCCTTGGTATCAGTAAGGAACGAGCAAAATATGTTATATATTTTATGAGAGAGAATATTAATATTCAGTGTATATCATCTCTAATCTCTTAAAGCCAAAGGTAATACAAAGTTTTGGTATGGGGTCATGAATTTGGTTCAAATGAACATATTGGAAGCATATGCGATCCTACAATATTCAGCAATCTTGGCACGGTTACCATGTTCGCAGCTACCATCGTATGGCCGTTTTGAAATTTGAAATTCATCAGAATTTACCGGGAGCACCGGTAAATTTTTATATTCAATTTTTCTCGAAAGCAGAAGCGTTTTAGGGGCTACATTTTCTAGAGCTTATGATACATCCACAGGGGCATTCAAATGTTTCAAATTTGTAAAGAATCACTATCCAGCCAATTTTCAAGAGTCCCAAAACTTTGTATTACCTTTAAGCCAGTTGCCAAACATAGGACAGAGTATATATAGACTTCAGTTCAGTCATTCAATCTTCTCAGATATCCCTTTAAGTTAAATGCAGAGCAGAGACTAAATGGATTTTCATTCAATTATTTCTGGCAAATGTGGTGATTATCCCGATCACATCTTGGGAATGTACTTATGAGGGCTTGCCATTCCACAATTTCCACTCTCTTCTCACATAAATTACATTTGCTCTGTATATATTCACCTTGTAATGTGTGTGAGTATGGGTCCCATATGTACTGGATGAGTGGATTTCCAAATGTTAAAATTCTCTCCCTTCCCTTGATTAAAACTTTATGGTTTATTTTCGAAAATGGAATACAATTTTGATTGCATTTATTCAATTATTTATTCCTCTTCTTCATCCGGGACTGCCTACTCAGTCATTAAAACATTGTTGCACTTAAGGGCCCTAAAGACAAAAACACATGACAGTGAACCATACTACAAAATTATATTACAAAAATAAATGATTTGAAAAAAATTGTAAAAAATATAATCCAAGGGGCCAGATGAGGGTAAGAGGAGAAATCATGCAATTGACTATTGAATACTTTAGTAGAAATACAGTACTTAAGACACAGTATTTACTTTTAGGTCTTAAAAGAAGATGGATGTGTCTTATCATCTTTTCTTACAGAATAAAGAGAAAAGAATATGGGGTAAATATTGCTTTGAAAATGCCAATGATAATTTGAATTTCCCTTAGGCAGTGAGCAGGCCAACCTGTCCATCTTCTATTGCAGGTATTCCATGTATTGAATTCAGAAGTTTATTTACATACCACTAGAAAGCAAACACGGTGGCTATAATCTGATAACATTGTTATCCTGATCTGTAAGGTAAGCTTGTAATAGGATGGGAATATGAAGGAGATAACCCTATTATCATCTTTACTTGATACATGTAGGTAGGTGTTACAATTGAAGACCATAGAATGATTGATTCCCTACTAGAATCCGATTGAGAATACATCAATCTTATTATTTCCTCCTTTCACATTAGTACACTGTACATGTATATACAGACTTCTTATGTGATTAAATAAATGAATATTTCAATTTAGATTGACATTGTTAATCCTATGATATATCGCATATTGTGCAGGGCTTCCTAGTATGAAGTGGAGGTGGTAATGCTTTGTTTGAAAATCATAGATGCATAAAATAATCATTGAATAGAGAAAAAGAGACAGAAATAGAGACAGAAAAAAGAGAGAAAAACAGAGACAGAGGGAGGGAGACATGCATGTAGACAGCATGAACAGTGGAGAAAAATAGAAGAAGAGAGATGGAGATGGAGGGGGGAGGGGAGAGAATGGAGGGGGAGGGGGAGAGAATGGAGGGGGAGGGGGAGAGAATGGAGGGGAGGGTGAGAGAAGGGAGGGAGAGAAGGGAGGGAGAGAAGGGAGGGAGAGGAAGAGGGAGAGGGAGAGGAAGAGGGAGAGGGAAAGACAGAGAGAGAATGAGACTCATCATACAAACATTTCAATTTTTTAAATCATCACTCAACAAAAAAAGCAATTAAAATGCTACCCAAAAACGTTTGCTGTTATCATGCATGTAGGCCATAACTCAGTATTTAAACTATGTAACAAGATTCACAAATCAAAGGTAATCAATAATCTTTCATTTCACTTATTTGATGGTCTACACAGGTGTAAGAAAATTAAAATACACAACCAGACATCTGGTGGCAGCGGTGGGATATCCAGATGTAAAGAGAAAAGCCCTGCTCACACAGGACGCAGTATACTAAAAATATATACCTTTTTTTTTAAATGCCACAGCAAATTAAATGATTCTGTGCATCAATGAATGGTAAGTTGGATCCAATAATTAGCAGAGTGTATGCAACAAAAATCCACCCATCCCCCTCCCCCATATATTTCATGATACAGAAATAGCTGCTGGTATTTCATTTTGTCCCCAGTATTCATTATTTTTGTGAGGCATTTGACAGCATCATGTGTAAACATTGCTTGTTCAAAGCTGTCATTAAAATTCAATGGAAATCGCTCTTTAGTATTGAAGAGACTTTACCTCCAAACCCTGATTCTTCCAGATATAATAATTGTCATTCCCTTGCACACACCTAGTATCAGATAAAGTACAAGAAAGACACTGATATTTATCATGCAGGAGGTTGATGATGGTCACTTGCAATGTCATAAAGAAAGACATGAGACAATACCAATGTTTCCACGGAACAAAATCCCACTCATTTCCTTTGTTTTGGGCCCCATCATATGTATACATGTCACACTTCTCTCATCCTGTGTCTATAGGAAGTCCGGTCTTTCGACCAGTCTCTGATCATAGATACCACTGTTTATCAATCGAACAGGTACATTACATGTAAGTGGGTGCATGCAGCCGAGGCTCTACCACAATCGGATGCTGCCGAGTGTCAGCACTTTGCTGAAAGGTTTGACAGTATATGGTTGAATCTTTGCAATAATGAGGGGTAGGTTCCCTACTGCTAACTTCTCACTAAATGTCAGAGAAATGTTTTAGTCCACCAAAACATTCCTCAAGTATATTATTTTGCATACCGGTACATATCTTCATGTAAGACACATGTGGTAAAATAATTTTGATGAACACTTTTAAGTGTTAATGTTTTTAATTTTGCTGATGACAAAGTACATCTGTCTGGATTTAAACTTCATAACTGATTTCAAGTGTTTTAATCAACGTTATTTCATATCAATGATTAGTAGAACAGAACTTGAACTTTATTACACTGTAATCCACCAATTTGATGTACAGTTTTGACCTGAGCAATTACATGTACACTGTAAAAATTTGCTGTAACTCATGCAGTAAAATACTGTGATTTACAACAGTAATATGTTGTAATAACGATTTTACGATAATTAACTGTATAAGTACGTTGCTGTACAGTATATTGCTGTAAACATCAGTGTCGTAGAGCATGGGAACAAATATCTACAGTAAGCTAGTGTAAAGGAGCGTGCAAAAAGCATTGTGGGATACAGCGCACATGCGCATTAGGCGGATCGGCTGCATATGCGCGTATGCGTTGCACGTGATTGGCTCCCGCGCTAGCCCCGCCACGCCGCGCCGCCATTTTTAATTTTCTGCAAAGATTTGAGCTGAGATATATAGCTGAGCTGGCCCATCCTGAGCAACGAATCTGAATCTGTTCTGTTCCTGGTCCTGATCCTCGAGCTGGGATATTGATGACCAATAAGTCAATTCCAAGGGGATCCGAGGTAAGTTACAGATTGCCAATTATCAGAGTCATGATTTGATTTGTATCCCGCTGAAGTGAAGAATTGTCAGACTGTGGAAAGTATAGGGATTGTGTTTGTAATTGTTCCGTCTACGGTATATGTGTACTGTACGTGCTGTGCTGTGGTGTGTGGGACAGAGTCGGTAGTGTTAGTGCAGCACATGACACTGTACTGCAGTACCAGCGTACAGTGTCACTGTCAATGCGATGCCATTGCACATGGATATGCATGCTCACGTTAAATTGGAAATGTCTAACGTCAAGACCATCAAGACTTATAACTTATAGGACACCGCACACACTACGATCGACTACAGCATCAGTCCATCATGCGTGATCAGTTGAATACGCACAAGTCTAAGCTCATGTAGTGTAGTCTACAGCACGTTACTGAAGAAATTACAGCAAAGTACTGGCAATCCTGCTGCATAGTGTAATTTTACTTAAAAGTTAAAATATGAAATAAAATTACAGTAAGTTACTGTAAAATTACTTAGTATTTTACTGTTACTTAGTAATTTACAGTAAGTTACTTTAAAATTACTGTAATTTACTGTAAAATTACTGTAATTTACTTTTTTGAAGGTCGCAGCGTTGTCATAGCAACCAAATAGGCCATTCCGTAACTGGCAGTAAGTTACTGTAAAATTACTGAGTAATTACTGTAAAATTACTGTAATTTACAGTAACTTACTGCTAGTTTACAGTAAATTACAGTAATTTTATTTCATATTAATTTTGAGTACTTGTCTACTGTAATTCACTGTAATTTTAATTTACAGTAACTGTAGGTTATATCTACAGTAAGTTACCATCAATTTTTACTCAAAGTATCTGCCTGTAAACTTTCCTACAGTAAATCACTGCATTTCTTAGAGTAAATTGCTGTTACCGTAGGTTCTTCAAATACTAACAGTAAATTACAGTAATTTTTGTCTTTAAGGATTGTAAATTTGTTTTACAGAAATCTATTGTAGTTTCATTTACCGCAAATGAATGTTAATTTCACTTATGTAGTAACATTCATAGCCGTGAAATCAAATGTTTTTTTGCTGAAGGTTTCGCATACAGTCATCATCAGGAGGCTCGTGACAACTGGTTATATTTGATGAATTTATGTTTTTCTTTCGATTTTCTTTTGTATTTTTTGTCCTTTATCTTTTTTTTTATTATTCATTTATCATTTAAATAACTTTTAATCTGTCAATGCTGTACATAAAAAGTTATGTGTACGTATGCATATTAAAGGTATTGTTTTCCGCTCTTCTTTCTTGCAGTATGCCATGGATTACTGCTGAAGTCACACAGTGTGCATGCTGAAACACTAATCAGACGGATGCTCTACATGGACATCATATACCCATGTACGTTTGTAAGCTATGTAATCATTCTTCTGGATCATTGAAGCGGTTTTCTGAACACTTTTCAGTCCATAGAAATGTGGTGAATTTCGATTTCCCGTGTGGTGTTCCTGGCTGCAATCGAACATTCAGAAATTATTCATCCTTCAAAACCCATGTGCATAGGGATCATCAACCATTTTCAAGAAAAAAAGATGCCCAGTTTTTCTGCGTTTCTACCTGGAATTGTCCACTCTGTGCTGTAAAATGTGAGGAAATCCATGACATACTTTCTCATCTTAGAGTTCATATCAAACACGGAGTTGAAATACGCTGTCCTTTTGCCAATTGCAAAAAACGTTTTTCAGTGAGGTCGTCTTTTGCGTCACATATATCAAGAGTTCACAATAAGTTAGACCAGATTCAGTTAGACTCAACTTCAAGTGAAACTGGTACTGTGTTAACTGAATCCGCCCAAGAAAATAATCAGGAGTTTCCTGGAAGACTGCACTCAAGTGACGAGGAAAGTGTGACAGATGATGAAGTAGATGTATCCGCTGACTCATTCAAACACAGCTTATCCTTGTTTTATCTGAAGTTGGAGGCAAAATTACTACTGCCCAACTCTACAATTCAGGAAATAATTGACACAGTTCAGGATATTCATGCATTAAGCCAACAAAATTTGATACCAAAATTAAAAAAGAAACTTGAAGGAATAGGAATTACCGATGATGAGGTTACCAACGTTTTAACTTTATTTAAATCTGAGGATTTGTTCAGTGCTTCAAATTGTAAAGAATTTCGATCAGAGTCTACAAGAAAATCACATTTTAAAGCAGTTTTTGATTATGTTTCCCCAACTGAGATATATTTAGGAGAAGATCAGTTTGGCAAACAGCGATTTTGCCAATACATTAAAATTCAAGACACACTAAGAGCATTATTCAAGCAGAACTCATTTATCAAAGATTACAAAGAGACTCATAAAGCTCAACCTGCTTTACAAAGGACCATTCTACGTGATGTTTATGATGGCAGAGCATTCCCAAAAGATGAGCCTTTGCATAATTCAAGTTATATAATAATATATTTTTTTTAAGTAACTTATATTTTATTACGATATATGTTACGTTATATGGTAATATGTTTTTTTATCATATTTAATACGTAGCAATATTGTAGCTAAACGAATTTCATAATTTTATGTTTTCATTTTACATGTACACAAATTGATCATATTTTCTATTTTCTTTGTTCATTGTGCACATTGGTAATTCTATTTCATTAATTTCTGTATATCATGTATATTTTCTTATTGTCAAGTATGTTTTACGGTTTTTGTTATTTTGCACAGCCCCTTTGTAAACCAGCCGAGTAGCTGAATAGGGCTTTTACCGTCAATAAATCAATCAATCAATCAATTGAATGACAGCTCATGAAGTTGAAACAAGTTTCTGTGCAGAATTGGCATGTAAATGAGACAAAAATACAGAAGAATATGAAACACGTATTAAAGATTACAAGTTTAATATAACAGAGCAACTCAAATTAAATGGGGTATTAGTTCAAAAGATAAATTAAACAAAAATAAAGTGAGTAATGTCTTTTGGAGAGATTCTATCAGGTATAGAGAGTTTTCCTTGATTCTGCCAGGTATATGGAGACTTTTCATTGATTGTATTCTGATAGTAGTTGTCGTTTAATAGTGGCTTTAAAGGAAGATAAAAGTGTATAAAATATGTCTTGTTTACAATTGAAGATAATTCTTTACAATAGTTTTTTACAATTCAGAATTTTAAAGTGAACATATTGTTGTCTGTTCGACAAATAATTTTTGACCCAAGAAAGTGCAGTGCCCCTAAGCCATACGTTGTGATTTAGCATATCAATGCCTTAAAGCCGCTATGTCTGCACAATTGCATGTGTTATTCTGTCGTATAATTAAATTAATGCTAGGTCGGGTGAATGATTTTTTTTAAAGCCATATTGGTTGGGATTAAGCAAGTTATGTGTATTTCAGAATTGGTATAATCTAAACAATTTTTTCAAGAATTTTTGAGATACTGGAAGGATGACTATGGGTCTGTAGATTCTTGAGTACTTGAACTTTTGCAGTTTTTAGTGGTTTTACTTGTTTTAATGTTTTACTTGATAGTTTCTTTGCAAGCATTTTCATAATGTTACACTATTTGAGAAACTTGTTTTATGGAGCGTTGATTACCCAATAAAGACTTTAATAATGATTTTTGTGTTCAGAAAGCTTGTTTTTTTCTCAAATTAACAGGATGATGCTGCTAATGTCAAGTTAGAATACTGTACTTATTACATTAACTTAATGTAAATGAGAGAAATAGATTAAAAAAAATAACAGGATGATACTGCTAATGTCACAGTAGAATACTGTACTTAATACATTAACTTAATGTAAATGAGAGAAATAGATAACAAAATAACAGGATGATACTGCTAATGTCACAGTAGAATACTGTACTTATTACATTAACTTAATGCAAATGAGAGAAATAGATACAAAATTAACAGGATGATACTGCTAAAGTCACAGTAGAAAAGCTGTACTTATAACATTAACTTAATGTAAATGAGAGAAATAGATACAAAATTAACAGGATGATACTGCTAAAGTCACAGTAGAAAAGCTGTACTTATTACATTAACTTAATGTAAATGAGAGAAATAACATTAATTTACTGTAGAGAAAAACTTACAGTAAATAACTGTAAATACATTTAAATTACTGTGAATAAAATTACATTAATTAACTGTAAGAAGAACTTACAATAAATACTGTAACCTTATACATGAAAATTTCTTTACAGTAAGCTTACAGTATTTTAATGTCTTACAGCAAGTTACTGTTGAAAAACTTACAGGAAGTTACTGTAATGTCAAAGTTACAGTAATTTACTGTGCAACAAAGTTGCCAGTAATTTACTGTAATTTCTACAGTGAAATTTTTAACAGTGTACTGTAGTACAAATAGAGGTAATGCTAACTCATTAGCATTTAAAAAAGCTACCGGTACTTAGAATGACGAGACAATTTCTTTTTAAAGGGTGAGAGAAAAGTAAAGACTGAAAAAATAAAAAGGAACAGTGATATCCTTCTATGCAGAAAAATGAGAAAATTGGGCATATATACAGCCATACACAATAACAGGAACAATCCAATGGTATTCTAACTATAACACAACGTCCGGTAGCCATCAGGCAGCTTCTGGAATTGACATTTTAACAGGATATCTCTTTCAAATTACCAGACAAAACAACAAACAGTAATAAGATGATGTTTGAAGGTTTGCATGGTGGTATGAATAATCACGGAAGAGGTTTACGGTACACCATGTGTAAAGTCCTCGAGGGACTGAGGAAAGTAGATAGAAAATAGAAGTGAGATGGAAAGGCGAGAAAGTGGAGGTTGGAAGGAAGAGTATCTTTCGGGAGTGAGTATAGTCCTGAAAAGGACTGTAAACCAGAAAGTTGTAGGAAGGATAAGAGGTTTGAGTAGAAGACTGGATTGAGTTGGAGAGTTGAGTAGGCGAGTAGAGTTGCAGAGCAGGAGCAGGAGTGAAGACGACGTTTCGGACAGGTTGACTTCCCGTCTTCAGGTCTTCCTGCTCTGCAACTCTACTCGCCTACTCAACTCTCCAACTCAATCCAGTCTTCTACTCAAACCTCTTATCCTTCCTACAACTTTCTGGTTTACAGTCCTTTTCAGGACTATACTCACTTCCGAAAGATACTCTTCCTTCCAACCTCCACTTTCTCGCCTTTCCATCTCACTTCTATTTTCTATCTACTTTCCTCAGTCCCTCGAGGACTTTACACATGGTGTACCGTAAACCTCTTCCGTGATTAAACAGTAATAAATAATGATAATAGTATATTACACTGCTGCTTATACAGTGCTATGGTAAATATAGAAAATAAATTCTCACAGAATCCAACGAAACTTACACTGAATGTTCAAGATTACAAACAATTTTTGTAGAAAATATATTATGACTGAGTAATGAGCATAGAAAGATGAGGAAATCTGAGCAAATCACTGTGTGCAAATAGGTGGTATGGTTTTTATCAAAGATGATGCCCAGTAGGTTTTTTTTGCATTTGTTTTATTTCACTGGTTTCAACAACCAATTTACTGCAGGATAAACAATCCAGAATAAATCATAGCAATTTCTCATAGCTCAAGATTAGCTTTAAGATTCTGCACTTTGAAGTGCTCATTCTCCACTCCCGTTGGGAGCATTCCAGTCAGTCACCTGTTTGCAAGTGCGTACATGCTAATCTAACCACAATCATGTTCTCACATGCTCCTCAGTACCCAATGAACACCCTGGTGGATAAAATGACTTGCTCAAGGACAAAAGTGCCATGTCAGGGGGGGGGGGGGACATTAATGCACTGTGACATCAAGAAATAGATAAACCCCAAAGTGTCAAATTCGATGAAAAATAAATTCAACTCACTGAACAAGTATGATAATCCACCACCATGTCTAAGTAAACAAAGCCATCAAATATTGATACTTGTGGGTACATTACTTCTGTCATTTCGCACAGCACACAAATCACTCTGCATGTGCACAGTCATATGAATCATCATTCTGATGTAAATTAAAGAAATTTGATTAGTCATTTAACAAACATTGATTTTACACCTATGTTGATTGATTCTAACACCAGATAAAATGCCCAAGGCCAGAATAAATATTACACACAGTGGTCTCCGATTCCAAGTGGAGTTCTGCACATTCAGGTTAAAGGGAATGTCTGTTTGGAGCCAGAGCAGTGTTAACTCATATCGAGTAACACAAAGTTAACACCCTCCTGGCTCGGAATAGACAGTGTTAAATTAACATTCTGATGAAGCTATGAAAGAATTTTCATTTTGATCTGTCTGGGAATGAAGAAGATGAAACATTACTGAAAGTTTTAAGTCATATGATCTACGTGTAAGGGAAAATTTGAACAAGACTGATAAGAAATCTTTTCAACAGGATTACAAAGAGTCAAAGACTTTCAAGTAATCAATTCTAGGCAAATTTAAGTATACTGCCTATAGAAATCTTGAGGTTATGTAATATGTCATTGTCAAAAATGCACATTTCCATAGTTGATACACCAGGCTATTGAAATTGCCTGAGGTTGATATTGTGAAAGTCTTTACCAGCATTTTATAAGCTGCGATTTCAAATTATTATAATATCTTGGTTACCACCAACTACAATTGCTTTGAAAGTCTTTCAACTGATTTTTAATCGGCAGTTTAACTTCACATTTCCTTTCTTCTTGTAATGAGAATGAAAACAATAACGGCACCGATACAAGAAAGGATAATGATACAATTGTTCTATATAGAAAAGGTATTGGATCCAGGAAATTGATGCTTCAGGCTCTTAAGCATAAATCTGTAAGCGACTTATATTTCTATCGGTTATCATGACAACTGATTATCCCTAATTCCTGACAAATAAGGTTATTTTAAGTAAGTAAAATACTTTGTAAAGGAACCTACTGCATATGATAAGATGGTCAAACCTCCATCATTATTGTAATATCCATCATTCCTTTGCATGATCTTTTACCATCTATAAATTAAGTATACCCATATAAACACAAAATGTTATTATTAATGATATATTAATACAGTCATGAAAACAACACATTGGGGCTCAGTAGACAATTAATAGCTCAGGGAGCTGTGGAAAAAGAAATCATAAATAAACCCATGAGCAGAAAATCTCTTTTGTTTTCATAACGAATCCCCAAAAGAGCTCCTGGGTACAGCAACAAATAATTGTTCCTTTTACAAACAGTGAAAAGATGAAAGAGCATTACTTGACAGATGTACCCTGCCATTTGGGAATTGCTGAACGATATCTCAGGAAATCATACCATGAGCGCATGACAAACGGTTCATATCATTTGATGTGATTGTTGATGTGTAGGTGTGTTGGATGTTGGTGTGGATGTGATTGATCAAGCACTATATCTTCCCTGGTTTTTAATGATAACTATAATCGTGGGACCATTAACCTTGGGTAATAGCTATGCTCTTCCTCCTTTTTAAACCCTGTTCTAATGGAGAGCTCTCTTAATATCTTGTCAATGCATTTCTATCTTTAATATAATTTTTTTTATTTATAACACAATCACAAAGACTTTAGAGAAATCAACTCCAAGACAATTTCAATACCTTCTTGTATACATAGATCTGATATTTGGATTATATATGTCATCGTCATCAGAATCTTCACACAGTTCAATAGGTGATGGACAATGCTATTGAAATTGGTTTAATGCTAGCTTTTTTATGATAATCTTGTAGATTTCTGTCTTATGTTTCCTGAATACATCAAATCGTTGCTCTTTTGATAAAAGTATAACATGAACCCCATCCTGAATACATCAAATCGTTGCTCTTTTGCTAAAAGTATAACATGAACCCCACTGGGGGTCTTTCACATCATGAAACAAATCAAGACAATGTGACGTACCTCTGACTGCTGTCTCGGTAGGCTGCTTGGTGTGAGGCGAGTGATGTTAATGCACTCTCTGGTATCGTAGGCCAGCCAGTGATCAGTCGTCTCGGGGTTAACACACTCCTGATACTGTGTGCACCTGTTATAGACATAATAAATCATGTTAAGGTGGAGGAATGCTAGCTATTCTAGGATGCGCCCTGTGACATATTAAACTTGGCCTCACTATCTCTCACTCCTGGCTTCACTCCCCCTTGAGCTATATGAGCCGCAGGACCAATAAGGCATCTCGAGGGGAGTCAGAAGTCAACTAGCCATAGCATGTACTAATTCTTCCGCCTTAACAGGTATCCCACTACTGCAGGATAGCTCAAAGTACAACAGAGGAACATGACAAGAGACACTGAAGTGTACATGGATTTTTATGAAAGAGCCATAAAAACATATATTTTATACACATAGCATGAATACAAACCAACTGCACATATACCCTTTAAATTGAAGTCATGATACAGTTGTGTTTGTTGTTTTAATGCAGTTTTTTTTAATTGAATCAAATAATGAGCAATCTAATATTCTCATCTGAAAAAAAGAGTGTGGAGAAAAATACCAGGAAACATACGATTAAAAAAGAAGGGAATACACTGACAATGTAGAGCTTCAAATTTGAATGAAATATAAGATACATATTCTAAACCTACATGCATTTGAACTGTAGATATTAACTTATTTGGATTGTTTTTGTCTGTTTCAAATAATTGTGTTATAAAACAGCTACATTCAGGTGTAAATGCAGTTCTTATTAACATAATTCCTGTACACAATTCATTTCTTCCCTTCTAAGATTTCCCTTTCTTCCCACTTCCATTCAATAATGTCTGATACACTATACCCTCCACCTGCAGTGCATAGAATAAAACATAAAAATAATATTACACAGTAACTAAGCCAAATCTGCACCCGCAATTTGATTTTGAGCCAGAAGAATCAATACTCTAGGCTCGTCTGATCTGTGATTGATGATCAAGTGCCTCAAGGCCTATATATCATTTGCGCGATTACATAGTCAAACTGGAGAAACTTAAAGCCTTTGAGGGGAGTCTAACTTTCACAGCCTGTTCACATGGCCACATCACTTTAATACGATGAGAATCACTGGATAAGTTTCAACCAACATTACGTGTTTGTCCAAATAATTGCTCTACCCCAAAATGATACTTTTAACCAGTGACCAAAAATACAGGGGAGCAGTAAAATATTTCATCTTGGAAAGATCCAAGAGGCTCTGGAAATCTTAAAGGAACTCTAGTAAAAAGCAACGAAATACACAAGAATAACATGCCACTTCATAACTGTTCATCTTGGAAATTGTTAGATACCTCTGAATAAAGTCATACAGAGTAAAAAGCAACGAAATACACAAGAATCACTGGGATGTGATCTCACTTGTTTTTAATATAAATATTCAAAAGGCTCCAGTAAAAAAAGAATACTTATACACTGCTTATTTTAGTTATTCTGTTTCTGCATGATAAAGTAATGATTTTTTCTGCTGCTCCATACAGAACAATATACAATGTACAGTGTATTACCCCCAAAAGTAATCTAACTGAGTTTGACATATATTTCATCACTACATTATTCCATGCATGATTCATTGTGTTATTTTTTCATCGTGTCAATCAAGTGCTACTGTGCACAAATAATGAAAATATCATTCCATACATGTACATGTCAATGTCAATGATACATGTCAATGATTCATAACTTTTCTGTTGCGCTAGGTCTAATCAAAAGGAAAAGCAAATTATGTTGTTGATTCTATTTTTGCATGCATGACGATGAATTTGCTTACCGTTATTAACGGTGTATTAACCGCACCTTTTTGCCGGGGGTGCGGTTTATACCTGGCGCTATGCCTGGCAATGTCTCCCAGCTCAGTAATTGGTGTTTTGACTCACCACTCGGAAACTAGACCAACACTCAAATTTGTCTGTTATCTTGGTTTGAAAGTAATCTTTCTGATAGATTTCAATATGTAGTTGATAAAAATAATTTCTCCAATTTTCCTTCTATTACATGGCGTACCACAAGGTTCTATCCTAGGTCCTCTACTGTTTTTTAAGTCTGCAAAAAAAAAAAAAAAAATACACGAGGGCGGTTTATACAACGTTAATTACGGTATTTTGTTTAAACTTGGCAGAGATTTACACAATGTTCATAAAAAGGGCACAACAATGAATTTGTATGTTATTGTTTATGTTTACCATTAAATATATACAAAATATAAATATAGCCTACAATGTACATGTCACATGTTATTATATAATATTACATATTTTGATTTTGTAGGTTTAACTTCTAGTCGAACCCACATGTAATGCAGCCTTTAAATTGTTATATTCCCTTTTCATTTCTTTCTTATTAATTGCAATTCTAAAGTACAGAACCACCTGCAGACTCCTAAATTAGCAATAACAAAAGAGGAATAAGATCAGTCATAACAATTTCATTATAGTTTCACATCCTTTGAATCATACTTATTATATAGTATACCATCCTAATCAAATGAAACTGAAAGGACTATTAACAACTTGATTTCAATCAAGTGAAAGATATTGTTGATTGAGAACTGGTCAAACAATGACATTCTAAATGGTTGATAATGTATTAAATAACAAAAGTGATTTATGAGGCTTGAACTTGAGAATAGATAGATAGATAGATAATGGTTTATTGAGAATAAAAGAACAACAATGCATCGCGGCCTACAAGGCCGAATTGGGCAATGTTTTACAAATGTAAAATACAGTATATAAAAACATTCATATCAAATAACCTCAAATTAATAAACTAAACTTGAATGAGTAGATTGTTAAAAAAATTAAAAAAATAACTTTAAAATGCTTATTTCTTATTATTTGATCTCCCTAACTCATTTTATATATAAAGGAGATAAAGAGAAGTGAAGAAGAACATGATGGTGGTGTAGAGTAAAGAAAGCAAAGAAAAGAGGAAGGTAAGATTAAGAAGAGGATGAAGAGGAAGGAGAAGAGAAAAAGTAGAAGAGAAGGAGAAAGAAGAAGAAGAAGATTCAAGTAGGGATAGTAAGGGGATAGTAAGATGATAGACGGAGGGTAGCGCGAATATTAACACTATCATAATGTATCGATATCGAATCATTGAAGGTAAATCAAAGTGACTACATCTGGCAAAAAGTTACCAACAATGGCAGGCAATGTGGTTAGATTACACATTATCTGTATACATGAGGCTATACAAATACGTGGCATCAGAATTTGACCCATATTTCTATAATCTTTCCAGGCATATTTGAAATATAGAAGTATATCATATATTCATAATGAATCATATGTATGCAATATGGCTGTTACATGTAACACATTATTCCCACATTACATTGGAGGTTTTTATTTTTAAGATAAATTTCCCCTATCACTTTCACCTTTACATGAACTTCACCAGAGCTTGATGAACCTCCTCTTGAATCCATTATGAACATGACATTGTAATTAAGTCTTCATTCACACCACAGCTAGTCTCCCAACATTGTTCTACTGCCATTCAATCAGGAGCAGATCAATTCGACACTTCCAGCCAAAGTACATGTATCACATGATCATATCACATGATCGCATGACAAGACATGCAAGAGGTATCAATGTTCTTGTAGTCTATTTGATACCTCAGTCACACCGCCAAATCGATTCCAAACCGATTCCAAACCGAATCTGAACTGGCTCCATGCAAACCAACAGCATCTTGGCTGTTTGAGGTAATGTAAGTTTTGCTCAGTCTGTAGCCGGTCTGGTATCGGTCTCATTGGTGTGGCTGGGGTGTGAGTCAGTGAGTAGAGACTAGAACACAAACATTCTAATTTCTACAATCAAAATCATTCTCGAACAATAATAATTATGTAATAAAACCTTTACAATTATTATGATTCTAAGAAGCTATACACTTGGTTTTATAGCAGTACTCATGATTAGTCTCTCTCAAGTGCTTCCAAACAATTGTCATTGAATTAATGGCATTAACCCTTTCATATATCATTTGACTAGGTGTTGTTTCACTCAAATGTGCAACCCTGGCAATTATTGATCTATTTACATGAAGGTACTCCAATCAATACACTAAATATTAGTCTAAAGCAGGATGCAACGTTTACCGGTAGTGTTTCTGATTGGTAACTGACTTGGCACAGAGAGTTCAGAACAAAAATAAAAATTATTCAAGGGAGGTCCTTTCAAATGTTATTATCTGCAGAGCGAGATCTACTCACACAGTGTTATTTATATATTATACTGTATTTTCATCAAAGCACTTTTACGACATGCATATACAGTATAGCTAAACTGCTCACCACTCCCAGTATATTTTCACTGCCTTGGCATCTCTTATAATTAAAGGTGGAGATAAGACCCAATATGAGCAGATGGGCAATTGATGAAATTGGTGATGTAGTGTCTCGTCTGTATTTTTGACAAAATAATTGTTATTTTAAAATGTGAATTCCCACTTACTCTCAAATAAGCCTTAAATTTTGAAAATCTTATTTACAACAGATTTGAGGGGTTATCAGGTCATTATTAATGCTACCCCAAATTAAATCATTCATAAGTGTCCAAATTAATAAAACTTTAAAAATACTATATTAGCCATTTTTTCCAATCTGAAGGCAAGAAGAAATTTGAACAACCAAAATGAAGAACACATGTATCTCACAAAGAATCTTTGACACCCAGCCATCCCAGACACTGATGTACATGTAGATGTCAAAATGTCTGCACCACAAGACTAGACTGGAACACAATGCAATTACTCCAAGTTCATTATCGATTTATGGTTGATGGGACTCAATTATTTTCACATCAAAGACATGAATCATAACCGACGTGATGCTGCACTTCCCATTTGCAGACACCTGAAAGAGGTTTACGAGAATAAGGACTAAACTCTCACAATGATCAACAACACATAAACAACCAAGAAACCTCCTCAATACAAACTGATCACTAGATATGTGAGAGCAACATTATAAAATGCCGGAGCAATTAAAAGCAATCCAGCATTCGATAACACTCAAAGCATGTCATATATTAATGAGGCAAATTGCAGCTGTACATGTAGCTCAATCAAGAGAGTGTGCATGCCCTTCCCTTCTTCAGAGGCAGGCTAGGTTGGAGATGAAACCACTCCGTCCCTTGGATAGGATGTTAAATGAAGGCCCCATGTGGAGGACAGTCACCCCCTTGAACATGTTCATAGTACACGGCAGTATGTGCACTCTTTGGGAAACTAAAGAAGGGAAACCCCTGCAGTGTAGTGGTACACATACACCTGCACATCCCAATCGATACACCAAGACAAGAGGAGATACAAGGTTACTGTGATTAAGCTTGCTTTTCCCCTCCAAGGTATAGTAGGTGCTACTGAACTTCTGAATTATTAGGAAATAATAATTATATAAGAGCTTTCAAAAGAATTTACAATGATAGAATAAAATGATGAATTCTTTTCTTAAATAATTTAATTCCATTACAGTTGCAAAGGAAAAATAATGGTAGAAATTATTGAAGTGATTATTGAGGTGACAAAGAAACAGAACTAGGGAGCCTGCAACTTTCTCAAACCTGTATCAGCTGTAACAGTATTTAACTACCGGTAATAAGTGATTAATAGTACTTATTGAAGAAAATTCCTGAACCTAACGTCAAATAAAAAATAATTTTCTCAAAAAATCTTATCATTAATAAATCAATGGAATGTCAAGTGTTATATTTTTTACTAGGGCTGTCTCAATTGTTTACCATACATCATATCATGTTCCAACAGAAGCTACAATAATGTCACTTCATCGAAGAGGGAAATATACAACAGGACGGATGTTATACTTTCAATTAAACTAACCTTACAAAACACTTCCTTCCTTTTAAAATCAACATAATATGCCACTTCATAACTGTTCATCTTGGAAATTGTTATATAAACCTCTGAATAAATTCACGCTGAGATACAAAACAAGATCTTTCCCATGATCTGTCATGAAACACCTACATGTTCTTTCCTTATGGCATATGCTGTGGAAATATATAGGGCCTACAAAAGATGACATGTACCCTACCAAGTTTGTTCTATTCCACACAACTACCCTAATAATGTTACATTTTGGAGCTATATGATGGCAAGATCATCAACAACAAAAAGAAATAAAAACAGGTGGAAAAAAAATTAAAAGAGTGATTTACAGTAATTTGGTCAACTACATTTTACATGCATTTACCTACCGGATATACAAACACAGAAACAAACAGCGTGTCCACACACAAAACAATTTATCCCGAAACTCTATAACGATACGTCGTATAAAGAATCATCGTATAAATTCCAGGATGTCCACACACAAGAAACGTCGTCACTAAAGAATCATCGTATAAAATGCCCCCTGTCCACACACAACATTTTCCGTGATTCTTTATAGAGTTTCGCGATAGTGATAAGAGGTCTGGTCTCATTTCGCTCGAGGTCACGTTAAGCCCCGCCCAGTTAGTTACACTAGTTACACTCCCCCTGTCCACACACAAAATTTACGTGATTAGGCGTGATTCTTTATCGAGTTTCAGTTCGAAACGATGCCCAAACCTGCGTTTCGTTAGACTAGTTTCGTTATACGACGTATCGTTAGTGAGCGTCCACACCTACAATTTTGGTCGTAAAACTATCGCGAAACGGTATCACTATCGCGAAACGGTATAGCTAATCATGATTAGTGACGGAAAATGTTGTGTGTGGACAGGGGGAAAGGCATAGTTTCTCCTTT
Organism: Strongylocentrotus droebachiensis; assembly: GCA_035222895.1. Lineage (NCBI taxonomy): Eukaryota > Metazoa > Echinodermata > Echinoidea > Camarodonta > Strongylocentrotidae > Strongylocentrotus > Strongylocentrotus droebachiensis. Next base: position 345,388 of record JAVYIG010000002.1, read on the forward strand.
TATTAACATTGTAAACAAAACATGAATTCACTGTACTAAGAACAAAAAAAATTAATACAAATTTTTAAGAATCTGTGCTTTTCATCCTTAGAATTAATCATATTCTGGTTACCACTACTGTCTCTCTCCATCTTCAGCAGTAAAAATATTATAATTTAGGTTGAATTCGGAATCCCTCATGAATAAAACCGATATTAATCCCATGCTAACATCCTCTGGCCAGGAGCGTGAGACTAATCACTGGAGGCAATCTGTCAGTGAGATTATTTAGGCCTTGATGTTGGCTGGCACTGAGGATCGATGATTAGCTGCCCTGATTGACTGGTAGTAGTTCAGCCACAGGGTTATCATGTAACACAAGATCAACTTCATGGGCATATGAATCATCGTAATAACATGTGCTCGCAATCTAATACCTCCGATACCTAGCAGTGCGCATTCCATCAGCGGCTGACCTCCGGCTAACTTACCAACAGGCAATGCATAAACCATGACAATAAAAAGTTTGGCTAGCTGGCCAAGAGGTCTTTGGCAATTCGCAGCACATCGTTGTCTGATTTGCCTGTGGTGACAATTTCAAAAGAAACTGCACTTGAAAACAAGTGTCTACAAGAGGAAAAAGTAAGACCATTGAGTAAACCACATTGAGGAAAGTCCCCTCACCAAGTGGACACTTGTTAGGCATATCAAATACCACAACAGATGTACAAGTCTGGGTCAATGTTAATGTATGGTATGGAACTTGATGAATGGAGTCACAAGCAATATTACAGACTTATGTATCTCCTGCTTGTCACTTGGTGATCATCAAAGGACCTCCAGACAGACTTGTAATAAAATTGACTACCGGTACTGCAAAACAAAGGATAACCGGAGAGTTGTATACTTTACAATGGGTATTATCTTAACATGATAGTCCTTCAAGGTTTTTATAAAAAACCTGGGTGCATAACGGCATACAAAAATAAATGAAAACAAAGTAAGTTTCACCTGGATGAAACATTCCATCTGCGGTGAAACATTCCCATTGCCTTGTCCTCACACTAGGTAATCTCTCGAGGTTTTTCACTGTTTCACCCTTGACTGTTCAAGGTGAATTTCAGGTGATGTGATATTTGCTCCTGCAACAAACTGCTCCAGGCTTTATTTCGTCAAAGGTATAGGGCAAGGGTAAGAGTAAGGGTTGCAATTGGGTCTAGGGTAAGTGTTAGGATTAGGTATAGTGTAGGTTCCAGGATTGCAGTTAAGAATTTGGTTAGGGTACGAAACAGATGTAGAGCAGTTGTTGCAGGAGCAAGTGTCATACAACTGAATTCCATGTACTTTTACCAGGCATTAATTCCTCTGGAATGTATTCTGAGTAGTACATCCTCCAGGTAACCTCTGGCATTGTCAAATTTTGAACTGGAAGTAGGCTTCTCTTGGTCTAAAACAAGTTAAATATTGCCTTTCAGCATCCTTGGAGGTATTTTCTGAAGACCAAAGCAATTTTGGAGGTCGACAGTACAAATTGACACATTTTATACCCTTTTCAGTCAGTATCCATACCAGGGAAAATTTACCCTTGGTATTTCTTTTTCTGAACTCCCCTATACTTGGTACTACAATGGTAGAGCATCAGGTGAGAATGTTTACCTGTAGGGCAGGTGAAATTAGAAAATAGTTTGTGCAGTTGGATGATATGAAATATAAACTCACGTTGCTTGCAGAGTACACCATCCACAATAAGGATCTCCATCCTCTGCCCCTCCTACTCCGATGCACTCTCCACAGGTTGAGTACTGCCCACAGTTAGCCACTGCCAATCGGTAGAGCTATTAGAAACCACAATAGAGAAGGGATATTGGGTTACTTTCACAGTTGAGGCACTCGATCCAGTCATGCTCAAGTTCAATAGGGAGAAAAGAAAACTCAATATTCTATATTCTTATACTAATATTTATACACTCTTGGGACAAGTACATTTTCCAAAAATATTATACATGTAAGTTTAATTTAAACAATTTCGACTTAAAGGAGTGGTTGATATGGCATTTGGCAATTATTTGGAGTTACAAAAGAAAACATGCTGAATTCCTGATGGAAATGCTTTGCATGTAGTCTAACATGAAGGCTTAATACAACAGCTACCGTCCCATTCTTTGTATCAAGTTGGTAATTTGCAAAAAAAACATCTCATAAATTTTCAGTTATTATACATTTACATGACTGTATATTTGTTTGCACAGTAATAAAGTTTTTATGAAATATTGTTGAGCGTTTTCATCTTTTTTTTCGAAGAAACCTAAATTTTTCTTTTCCAGCTGGACTTTACACTTTATAAATGGGGCAGATGCTCCATATTCACACATAATTTTGCCTTTCCCATGAGCCAATAAACTAGAGTTGTTCACATAATGTATTTAAGTTCCATGCACACTTCTGACGCATGTTTCTTGTAAAGACTCAAAAAGACACCATGACCTGCCTGTCATCATGAAAACTCATCTACTCTATAATGCAATCATATTCATATAACAAAAAATTGATCATTATCACTTCATCATATTGTCTTGTAAAATGAACTTGACGACAAATGTGAACGGTTCTTCAGTGATTTTGCTAGGAGGTGAAGCGAGCCCGTGCTCCTGACCACTACAATAGCACAATCCGTGTGAAGCGCTGTTTTCATTTCACTGACGCACAGAGCAAGGGCTCTTCTAAAATCACAACAGTGTATTGTCAAGATCATATCATGCTTCAATTATCCAAGGCTATTAAACTCTTTATGAAAAATCGCTGGAGAGAAAAATCACAACACCTGCCTGGTATGCAGGCGTATTGTACGTTCCAGAGTCACTCACAACTATTGCGTGAATGGAGGACTTTGATCAAATATTGTGGGTTATAATAAAATAACCTTAACTAATATTGACGGTCATAGTATATAGTCATGCATATTTAGTATGTCACAACAAATTCCCCTAAGGGACGATAGGTGTTAACTATAACACAAAACCAAAGCAACATTAATAATTTAAGTGGAATTCTTGTCACATGTATGTGGTACTTTTCTCTCTTGGACATGTCCATTTTTTCCTTTCTCCCCCTTTTCTTTTATGGCCTTCATTCCACTTTTATCCATGCCATTGCCTACATGTATACAGTACCCAATAATTCTCCTATTATTTTACTACATCCAATTTATGTCAACAAAACACATACAAGAAATTAATCATAAATGAGGATGTAATTGTTCATTATTGTCATTTCCTCTTTTAAATTGTTAAGGCCAAGTGCATGTTAAAATAAATCCTAGTTTCTTGTTTCTTTATTTTTATTTTTTTTTAATGAGGGGACTTCTATTTAATGATATTTAATAATTTTCTCACATGCAATTATCACAAGGGTTCATTTTTTAAGCACATTTTTTTTGCTAAATTCTTTTGTCCATGCAATACAGATGCTCAAAACAAATTGAAATAGCAAATATATAAATGATTTTTGTTACTGCATTTAATTATAAATATGTCATGTAACATCGTAAAACTCGGGGGTGGGATTTTTACGCCACGTGTTCGTTTAGTCCCATATACATCTTTCTGTGTACAGTGTTTGTAACTTTACCAAGACTTGGCCAAATTTCTTATAATTTTTATGATTCCAGAACCTTGCAATACACACAAATTCTTATATGCTAGATGATCAACCTTTTCTGTTCGATTCCACATCGTTTCTTTCACAATGCAATCGCATGACCAGAACTCAACTTCAACTTTAATGTCCAAATTTCCTCAGACTGCTCTTTATTTGATGTTAAAATCATAATATCAAATAGCAAAAAAAAGGAGATGCATGGGCCTGAAATGAAAGAAGGAGGAGACAAGAAAGCAGCAATCAGTGTTTGCCTTCGCCTTGCAGAGGGAAGGCTTCCATTGTATACGGCTCCTGAATGGAGATTAATTGGGTTCATTATGTCCTCGTAGGATGACACCTTGCTTGGGACTGGACAAATTAAGCCTTGTCTTGTCAATAAACTGTCTGGTCATTCTTAGTCATTAGGGTTGGGCCTCCAGATGCTATATACAGTAGCTATTATCAGCCAAACAATTAATGAATTGTGAGTTGTGACTCCTATGTGGTCATCATTCGCCACATTCTTTCTCAGAAGAGTCATCGCTCTCTTCAGTTTAAATGTAAACTCCAACTTGATAATCAGAGAATATATTTTGGGGGCACTAACTATACCTCAAAATTCAACAGGCTAAAGTATTCTTAAATTAATGTGAAAGCTCTAATGACAAATACATAGCTGTTTAAAGAATAAAGTGCATTTATTGGCTGTTCAGTGTTGCAAAAATAATGTGGTTTACCCACAAACATTTGCAATTACCAAATGTAAATAGGGAAATGTAATTAGAAGTGGTCTTTCTGTTCTCACTCTGGTAATGAAACATCAAGGTTTGTAAACTGTAATTAACATTGTGCTCTCTAGAGAGGGAAAATTGGTCACAGAAGGCATTGCATTAGTGGTCAGTTGGATGCAAATGCATAGGGAGTTCTTTTAAAGGAGAATTCCACCTTAATTTTCATATGTTTTAATAATAGCTCAGAAAAGAAAACAGATCATTGTTCAAAAGCTTGAGGAAAATCCAAAAATAAGAAATAAGTTAAGAATTGTCAAAGTTATAATCCCTCAAATTAGCAACTCTGGGATTTAATTTCAAGTGACTCTCCCATTCTCTGCAATAATAAAGTCATATATGTTTTTCATCTCTTCGAAGAAATATAAAATTACAACACCATTCAATATATTAAAGGAAATTGATGATAGTATGGACTTCCCTTTTAAAAGAATGCAAAGTCATATAAGCTTTAAACAGTGACAAATCTGTAGTAAACCATATATGCGCTACTCGATCATGGACCCAACTTCCAAGTTTTAAAAACCATAACAAAATGAGAATGTATCTATCAATATGTACAGGTAAATATAACCCTAACACCCATCCTATGAAGTTTCTTCTAGAATCTAGATTCCTGCTTTTCAAAAGAAAATCCTTCATTTTCAATTTATCTAAAAATAGATCAAAGACTTAGTGCAATTTAGAGGTTGCTTGGCTAAAAAAACACTTAAATCAAAATGAATCTATAGTGAAAAACTGTCAATTCCCAGCACTCCAGTAGTGAGGATTCATTATATTCAACAATGTTTCATTCATTCGTAAATAATATGTTTCATTCATTCGTAAATAATACTTGTAACCATCACAGCAAAATGGCAGTGTACTTCTGACGTCATGAAAATGAGGTCAAAATTATCTGGATTTTTCAACCACATCAAGACAAAGACACAGTTTAAAGTAAAAGAAATGTACAGAACTGGGAACAAAATGATGAAATTAACTTTTATTTTCTGTACTACATGTGCATATAAATGGACCAATCATTACATTTTCAAGGAAAAGGACTGTGTTTAAATACCTGTTTATAGATTAAATGTTGAGAACTAATTCAATGGTAGTAATACTATGATTGAGGGCTACTCAACCATTGTCATCACTGACAGTAAACAGATTTGCAAGGGCTTAGAAGATAACAAGAGAATTGAATCAATTCCATGATAAAAACTATTGTACAAACATGGAAGGTTTTGAGCCTCACTGTGACATAAATTGCAATAATGGACAACACTTTCAAACTTAATATGGTAGCTTATACATGTGTAGCCAAGATTGTATACACAAACTTTTACAACTTTTACCCTATATAAACTGCAGTTAGGTCACCTTCGTGAGGACCTATGGAGACATGACTCCCACTCCCAGTGTAACATAGCCTTTTGACAAGGCCTCGTGACTCTGGCTAAGCGGCTGAGATGAGTCTAGATACCCCGGGTGAACGCGCGACCGAGTGAGGAATGTCACGAGGCCTTTTGCAATGTAGGTTTCACTGCTCTGCATGAATTATTCATAGATACATATTAGCATGCCAATACGCCTACTTTGGATTTATTGACCAATCAGAACGGCGATCTACCAGTTGGCTTCGTTCGTGATTCGTTCCATGTAGAGGTCAGTGGTCTTAGCACGTACGTAATGGTTCATAGTAGGCATGTAGGTCCATGTTCGCACTACGTAGAGTTTACTGTGTGTGTGTGTGTGTGTGTATGTGTGTGTGATGGATACTATATGCTGACGTCGTGCGAGGATACGTTCGCTGATTGGACGCTCCATTTTCTGAAGCGAATCCAGTCGGAAATAAAGGTTAGCATAATAAATCCAAAACCAGATTGATAAAGGCTACTTGTCTGGGCAATTCGCGCTGGCGTTCACTGAGGTTTTCGCGATTAGTCTCTTTTTAGTCGCTCGGCGTCTATCAGACATGTGGCCTTGTTTAAAGGCTAAGTGTAACAGGGAGAATGATTTACATTGTAAGGTGCCCTAAAGTTCCGGATGCTGTTGGTGTGGTCTTAGAGGTGTTGCAGGTCAAGAATATGGGCACCCTTACTCCAGTATTCTGTAAAACCACAAACCTCTGTGCGCACATGAAATGTTGGTTACTTTCATGCAACAAAATCAATGACACGCACAACACTATTTTTCTTTCATTCCATGGAAATGCTCTTGTCTACAAATCAAGAAAGTTTCAAGTCATGAAAGCTTTCGGTTTTGCAGTAAATGTCACTGAGCTTTCGGCTACTAAAAGCAGTGACACACCCTACAGAAACCTTATGTATACACTTAAGAGTTTACACATGTTTAGAAAGGGTGCAATAATGCGGTGACTGCATTGGTGTCACAAATCCTTGGGTGGGTGGAAAGGCATGCAGTACAAGATGACTTAGGCCAGTCTAGATTCAGGGGGCCTCCAAAATGGTTTGAAATTTGGACACAGTATATAACAATTTAGGATGGTCTTAAATTCAGGCACCTCAGAACCAGCCTAAAATTTGGGTGCAAAATAAAAGGGTACTTGTCTTTGGATATGACAGTGACATTCAAATGCAAATTAAAGTACTTACTGATTGTTGATTTGCAGTGAGGATACTGGTGTCTTGGTCATTGTACATATCAGGTAGGATGGGTGTAGAACCGAGCGGCACCGTCTCATACAGTCTTCCCGTTGTTTTATTCTCAACATGGACCTTGAATTGATAAATAAAAAAACAAAAATAGACAAACAATAAAGTACACTTCAGAGTAGGATATCTAATATTGCATTATAAATACATGTATAAATATAAACAAGAAAGCAATCAGGCTTGGGTGATAAGAGAAACAAGCTCTAAAAGAAATAAAGAGGTAATAACTCAGACACACCGTTAAACCATACGCAACTCCAAACTGATCCAAAACTGACTCCAACTCATTTTCAAACTGACCGATTCTTGGCCATTCGGATTAATGCAAATGTTATGTTTAGTCTAGTTTGTCGGTCTGGTTGTCGGTCTCAATAGAGTGGATAGTAAATATAGTCTGTACAGAGCCAGAAGGGCATTAACTCTGTGTTAAAATGTGTAATATAATGTCCTTTTAGCTCCAAATAGACAATATTCAAATATGAAGCAGAAATACACGTCCATTTCATCAACGTGAAGAACAAGAGCATTAGGCCTAAAATTCAAAGGCATTCAAGATTTTTTAAATAATTATTTTGCGATTGCATAAATGTGTGAACATCTTCAGTAACATGACAAAGGTCATTAGATTTCAAAACCAGTAAACCATATTCAGCAGTATAAAACCCAGGCATGACCGAGCAACATCATGGCTCTAATGGACTTCCACTTTAGAAAATAAAAATTTCATGATTCCTCTGAAAACGTGATGAAGCTGAAAACCGCTCTACTCATGAATATCAATATCCAGAGATATTCCACGCTCGCATCATCGCCGTATCACTTTCCTCCCTACACAAATACCAGTAGACAAAAGGAGATGGGGGAGAGGTATGTCCAGAAGGACCAGAAATCCCAACATCTTGGTTCGGTGATAGATACCAGTCAACCTCTGACACCATGTCGTTGACTGAGAGTCAGAAGGGAGTTACCTCATCTATATTATTAATACGCAAAATCGCCGCGGGGGGTCCAAACGGGTACAAAACGGTTCCTCAAAAACGTCTTTCCCCGACCCCGCCCGCCTCCGCCGTGGCGCGGGAACGGTGGCACAATTCCACGAGGCCTGTCTCCCGTAACCCGCGTGCCACGTCGACCCCGCGATCGACGTCCATGCCGTTAAACGTGGTATTCGAGGTTCCGGGGAGGACGGGTGGACGAAAGCACGGCGGACGTGGTGAATTGCAAGGAGGCGACGAACCCACGAGAGCGAGTCGGCAAGGCGTGCACCCGCCCTCTGTGCAATCAACAAAGAGACACACAGCGGACGAGAATCCACTTCTGTCAATGGGTGTAGCACATCACGTAGTAACGGGTATAGCTTACCCCGAGTTTAGGCCTCTTGCTATAGGATACGCTTTGTAGCATGTAAGAGAAATACACGTTAACAGATGACTCACTCAGGTGATGGGATGTAGCCAATATGTACGCTCAACGGGTTGAGCGTACCCGTGTTATGGGTCTTTCTATAGGATATGCTTTGTAGGCCAAGCGCCCACAGAGTACGTGTATTACACGCTCTCAGGTCACACACAAAGTCATGCACACACCACAGTCGATTCGAGTCGAGGCGATTGCGACAACTGGCGCAAACCATGGACCTATTTTCACGTAAAATCTTTACTCTGAAAATAATTATACAAATTCTGTGATCTATGCCAACATAATCATAGTCCAAGCTTCTGTTTTATTGGTCTTTTCATGAAAACTACATCGAAATCACAACAAGAATAGCGCAAATAGATCTGTGATAGTACGCCTTCGCGTGACAGTTCAGTTGCAAACTGCCTTGAGTCCACAGTGTATTGCCTCGGCAGCTGAGCGCCGCTGTCGGCGGTGCTGTCGGAGCTGAGTGTGTGAGCATGGAGTAGCGGTGACCGGAGTAGCCAGGTCTGTCCGTGGGTGTGAGGAGAGTCTAAACTACACTTTGAAATTATAGTTTCGTGAATAGATGTATGAAACCTGGGCTTGGATTGTGATTATTCTGGCCATGTATAGTTGTATACTGAATTTCGATAATCATTTTTCACAAGAAAATCAGACGGTCGTCATGACTCATGGTCGTTTAAAAACATGATAATACTTTTAGTATGATACAGTTCTTGCATCAAATCAATTTTTAAAGTATGGGGGGGGGGGTCAGGTAACTCAAAGCGATTTGAGTGCAGGCGTGGTGTCCACGGGTACAAAGGGCTGAACCCCCGAAAGCTCAGGGGTTTTAGGCATTTAATTACGGTCAGATGAGCATATTTTTAATGCCTTATTTGTGACACTGGCAGGTCGATCACTAATTGGCGTGGGGTCCATAGTAGAGTTGCGTACCAACTACGCTGAGCTGAGAGTACGCTGGGCCTACGTTACTATACCCTGAGGGACGCAAAAAAGTACGCAAGATAGACGCAAACAACTTAATATGTTTAACAAAATTCACGTACTTTCGGCGTAGAAACTTGACGCAGAAAGTACGCCTTTTTTTACGTAACACTACGCTACTAAACTAAACAAACTGCATCTTTAAATGAATTAATGAAAAATTAGCCCAAGAAAAATGAGCCCCCGAAAGATAAAAAAAAGTAGCCCCCAAAAATTTTCCCAAAATTTGATATAGATCGAGTCCCCGAAAAAAAAATCTTTCACTGGATTCTACGCTCACAGTCCCACACACAGTCGAGTCAATTTGTGCACAAACCGTCCGATTTTTCGCGTAAAATCTTTACTTTGAAAATAATTATACACATTTTGTGAACAATGCCAACATAATCATAATCCAAGCCTCTGCATACAGTCTTTTCATGAAACTACATTGAAATCACAACAATAATAATGCAAATAAATAGTAATTATCGAGATCCTATCTGACATAGTTTGTTTTACGATGCGCCATTCATGGTCAAACAGCATATATTATAAAAATTCTCTATATAAAGATAATCTAATTTTTTTTTGGATAGCACATAGGCCTCTATCTATCTATTTGGCCCCCTCCCCTAGAATCCCGTGGATTTTCCACGGGTCCTGCTAGTATACTTGAATACATGGTCAATGTCTTTCTGACTCAATAGAGACTATGGTCCCTACAAGATTATATATCACATAACACAGGAACGCTGTTTCTCTTACCACACATTTCAAATTACAGTGCGTAGAACACAGAATTGATCAGAAGATGTATTACAGATTTGAATTTGGGAGGAATGAAACTGTAGACAATGCAAGAAAAGAAGAATCAAGAAGTGCATGATTGTGCATATAAATGGATCTTCATAGGGAGGCCTATATCATGTTTATGTTTCTTCAACTCTTTTTTTTTGGGGGGGGGGGGGAGGTTCCTACATGTACAAGTTGAATTAATTTGAATTAATTTGCTACAATTGGCGCTTTTCTTGCAGAACACCTAGGTACCTATTCTTATTCATGATTTAAACTTGCTGATATATGAGAGCGCTAGATTCATCATCCTTTCAAAAAACAAAAAATTGAAAGAAAATCTAATTTGCTTCCATTTTCGTAAGATATCAAAGCTGAAAACTGAGACTACATCACTTATTAAATATACATTCGATCTCCCTAAAAAAATTGGATTAATGAGTCAGTTTTGCTTGATGTAATGAAGCACAAAAAACAATCCAAAGATTAACTACGTCGATGTCATCAACTAATTGCACTGGTGGCACCAATAAAAAAAAATATAAAAAAATTGTTGAAGCCATGAAATATTGCTCTTCCACTACCATCACATTTGAAACATGCTCTTTTGGAGAACTAAATCATCTAAAAGCACATAATCTGAGTAATAATTTAGAAATGACAAGCTAACAGAAAATAAAAATATGACGCAGACGCTTTCAATTTCAATTTATAAGATTAATTACTGGTACTCTCAACCCCCCACCCCTGACTTTTGCAGGCATTTAATGCCTGTGTGGCTTAGTTGTAACAACAACATGACTTGTTTTGAGGAAAACTGCACTAATTGCATTATGAAACATAACAGAACAAGAGAAAAAAAAGTATCCATTAGATTATAAACAATGTGAAGTGGAGTATTAAAGTGTTATGACTCACTTTATATGACAAGTCTTTGTTCCTCCTAGTTTGTCATCCACTGTTTGTTCTTTCTGAGCATTTAATTTCAAAAGATTACGGTATCTTTATATTCACCTTTTGTTTCATTATGTTGCTCCCAGCCCACCCCCTCCCAATCTAAAATGTCCCTGTCTCTCTTCACCTTCTTCCATTCTTATCACAAGTCTAAATAAAAACAAAGACTAGCTGCATGATTGTCTGCATTTCAGACATACTCTGGTCTTTTGCTTCCTCTACATGTATACCCGATATAGAAGTTTTTCCATGCTGGCAGATCACTAATGAAAAGAAAGGACCAAACGCTCTTTTTGTTAGTTTCTTATTGCAAAGAATGAACCTACAAGTCAGACATGCTACAAGGGAGGAATATACTTTAATATTAGTTGGCAAAAATAAAGATATCTAGTGAAATTCTGATCTGAACTGGATTTACAAGCAAAATGGAAAGAATGTTTAACTACCCAAGAAGGCCACATTCCTCAAGACAAATTAATAAAACAAAATAAAATATATAAACGGTGCCATTCTTCCTACCACATGTATGCAGCTGAAAACAAGCCAACATAAATGGCGCTCCATTTTAACTAGCGAATTTGAAGGGATTTTGCAGTCACGTAAACTTCCGGCCAAAACGGGCCACACAGTATTGGACTCACACTTCACTGTCAATAGGACTAAGAATGAGAAAATGTAGTTTTGCCTAATCTTTTATTATGTAAATTTATTCAAAATGTAGACCTTCTGTATCTTCAAATATGTGACCCTGCAGTATATTACGGGATATTATCAAAACTTACGTACAATATAGCGCCCAATCATGGCTTGAGAAAAGAAGCCACTTGTATTGCAGTTGTATGGCATTCGCCAATGGTGGTATATTTCTTTTGACTAATAAACATGCTTACTACTTGTGAATTTTTCAAAATTGATAAATATCAAGCAAGATCAAGAATGGCAAATAATGGATTATTAGCATATCGTATAGTATAGCAGAATACGTGTTTTAGAATCACCGGTCGTTAGCGTGTCTGCAAAATCTCTGAGGTATCAGAGACGCAATGCATTATGGGAATATATATTGCTATATGCCGTATGGAGAATTCAATCATCCTCATTTATAATGCATGAATGCAATCCTCAAATAGTGATGCTTGGCAAATATTCTAAGTTCATAACTCAATGATTATGAACCCAAATTGAAATAATAGTCAACTTCCTTATTTAGATGAAAGAGGAAATGTACAAATCATGTGTCCGTAAAAGCCCAATTCGTTAACTTGGCAAACCGAACAAGAAATTTTGGAAAATACTCAAATGGCAAACTCTCTCTATTTTCAGAGCTACATGTATGCAATAAAATTAACCAAACAAAATATGAGCTTTGGTACATGACTACATGTAATGCCAGAAAATAAAATTCTCACAAAAATCAACATGAAAGAAAAATACACTGAATGTATAAAATTACTAATGAGTAAGCATTGCCATACAATTTTGTTTTTAACAGGTGTTTCTAAATAGCTTTGTAATGAGAGATAGAGAGGGGGAGAGAGAGGGGGAGAGAGGGGAGAGAGAGAGGGGGGGAGAGAGGGGAGAGAGAGAGAGGGGGAGAGAGGAGAGAGGGGAGAGAGGGGAGAGAGAGAGAGAGGGGAGAGAGGGGGAGAGAGAGAGAAAGAGAGGGGGAAGAGTGAGAGGGGGAAGAGAGAGAGAAAGAGGGGGGGGGGATACAATGTAAGAAAATTGAGCAAGTCTTATCAGTCCAACACCCCTACCACTCTCCCCCCCCCCCCCCCCCTTTCTGGTAATAGTAAGATGCACTGGTAGGGACAAAGAGTAAAACAATGAAACACTAGGGGCATTTACACTGTCATCCAAACACGCCAAAAAATGCCAAACCGGAGCCTGGCCGCGATGTTACCAAGGGCAACTACGCATTACCGGCAGAAATGCCAATTCCAAAACATTCCAAATCGAAGTGTGATCTTTTGGCGTGTTTTGGCGTGTTTTGGCGTGTTTGGCAAGTATAAACGCTCGCAGTTGTAACATCGCGATGTTAGGTGACGTAACTTCAGGAGCGGAGCTAGATGTCGTCCTTAAAGAAAATGATAGAACGATATATACAAAGAATAACATAAGAGAAGGTGATAGAAGGAAGAAACAAATAATAACATAAGGAATAACATAAGGAAAGACAGAAAGAGAAAGTGATAGAAGGAAGAAACAAAGAATAACATAAGGAATACCATAAGGAAAGACAGAAAGAGAAAGTGATAGAATGATAAAAACAAAGAATAACATAAGGAAACACAGAAAGAGGGAGTGATAGAATGATAAAAACAAAGAATAACATAAGGAAACACAGAAAGAGGGAGTGATAGAATGATACAAAACAAAGAATAACATAAGAGAAGGTGATACAAAAGGAAGAAACAAAGAATAACATAAGGAATAACATAAGGAAAGACAGAAAGAGAAAGTGATAGAAGGAAGAAACAAAGAATAACATAAGGAATACCATAAGGAAAGACAGAAAGAGAAAGTGATAGAATGATAAAAACAAAGAATAACATAAGGAAACACAGAAAGAGGGAGTGATAGAATGATAAAAAAAACAAAGAATAACATAAGAGAAGGTGATAGAAGGAAGAAACAAAGAATAACATAAGGAAACACAGAAAGAGGGAGTGATAGAATGATAAAACACAAAGAATAACATAAGAGAAGGTGATAGAAGGAAGAAACAAAGAATAACATAAGGAAACACAGAAAGAGGGAGTGATAGAATGATAACAAAACAAAGAATAACATAAGAGGTGATAGAAGGAAGAAACAAAGAATAAAATAAGGAAACACAGAAAGAGGAAGTGATAGAAAGATTTAAAAAAACAAAGAATAACATAAGAGAAGGTGATAAAAGGAATAAATAAAGAATAACATAAGGAAACACAGAAAGAGAAAGTGATAGAAGGAAGTGATAAAGAATAACATAAGAGAAGGTGATAGAAGGAAAAACAAAGAATAACAAGGAAAGATAGAAAGAGGAAAGTGTTTGCATCGGAGTGCCGCGCATGCGCATTACCAACTGAAACACGCCAAAACATCACTGAGCTTTTCAGTCGGTGATGTTTCCGCACAAGTGTAAACGGGTGCGCGAAACATCGCGACTTTTCAAAATGAGGTATTTGACAGTATAAATGCGCCTACTTACAACAACTGTGATCTTCCAGTCCTACTTTAGGACACAAGATATAAGGAGTAATTATAGATTATGAAAATATCAAAGAGAATATTAGGAAGTAGAAAAGTTTCAACAATACATGTAACTGTACATTTGCCACATACACTTTGCGGTTACCAACTTTGTTTTCCAATTTAACCTCAAGCTGAATGAGTTAACGACCCTTTTGACTAATCATTTGTGAATATTGGTTATTGTTAAAGTCTTCTTTCTTTGCACGGTACATTTGCATAAACTGTACAATTGTTCTCTTAATCTTACACAATATCAAATGCAAGTCTAATAGTTGAATTCAATTTTTCTATTGAATAGTTCTTGAAAGCAAACTTCAAGCATGGACCTATGGTAGCAGAGACTACCTCAAGTTTTACCACACCAGAGTTACTGCAAATTATGTGTTGCATCTTGGAAATAAGAAAATGAAATACACATATATAAAAAGATTAGGGAAGCTAGGAGAGGATGGTGACTTGTCCCTAACTTTCCTCTCATATTGAATTGCAAATCCCACAGACCAAGACAAACAAATTGAATTTAAATGAAGTCTGTTTTACATGAATACCAACCTGTACATGCGGTTTCATGAAATTCAAGAGAAAGAAAACATCCAATACAAATCAGAGGGAAAGTCTATTGCCAGGAGAACCTCGAGATTACAACAACATCGATCTGGGGGCCCCTAGACAACTCGAGATTTCACGTTTTTCCACCCCAAGACTGCGCGCATATTTACACATGGTTGGAGCCGGCATTTGGGATGCCATATGTTGCTGCTCGAATGCAGCGGAGATGAGAAAACCACACGGGGGAAGTTCATCAAATGCAAAATGGGGTCTCGGTGGAGAGAGTCTGAATTTTCTCTCGTCTACACAATGTCAATAACAGAGAAAAGGAGTGATGGCAGGGTTTCATGTGGTAGGCAAGCATTGTTCCCGCAGGCTTCTTGATTGTATCGGGAGTTGGGAATCCTGCGGCATTTTGGCGCTACAGAAACTAAACAATACCCCACCTAACCTTAGACTAGTGCATGGTCTGTGGGTAGGAAGCAATGCTTGCAGGAAAGTTTTCGCAAGGGATGCAGCAAACCCCAAAAGATGTCCATATGCCTCTCAAATTTCACTTCTGGGAAAAAGCAACCAAATTAAGTCTGTGAACAGTATCTCAAAGTCCAGAAAAGAAGTGGATCCTTGAATTAAAAAGCCTCAAGATATATCATACCTGAAGAATTAGGAAGGATTCGAGCAGAATTTTATGGTTAGATCACTTTTTGCTATCAGATGAACACTTGGAACGACAAACAGGTAGCATACCTGTACCATCAATTAAATCATGCTGGATGCATATATACACAAATATCATACGGTGAATGCAAAATAAAAATATGAACCATTCAAGCACTACATGTATATAAACACTACAGAATTCGCCATTCTATCTCTTTGATGAAGATCTGAAAATAAATGAACCATTTCAAATTACATTTAGACTCCTTCTCATCCTCTTCTATTTCTTCTCATCATTTTTTTGTCCTCCTTTTGATCCTTCTTCTCTTTCTCGTTCTTCTTTAATAACCCTCTTTTTCTAATCCTTATCCTTCCTCTTCTTCTTATCCTTATCCTTCCTCTTCTTCTTATCCTTATCCTTCCTCTTCTTCTTATCCTTATCCTTCTTCTTCTACTTCATTCTTTTCATGAGAATTAAATGTGTAGAAGCAACTTAATTATTAATGGAGGACAATTAATTTGATAACCCACTTTCATCGCTATAAATATGGCAATAATCAAAGGTTCTATAGATAGCAGCAGCAAAATTGTCCCGATGAAGTAATACATCTAAATTGGGTACTAATCTGTCCTAATTTAATCAGAGTAATTGCGTCATCAAATTTAATGCAATCATCTACTTAATGGCTGCCAGAAACAGTCAGGTATGATGGGAAAATTCTAAAAGAACATCCAGCGTTAAATTGGTTTTTTCCAACACTGATGCCTGTGCACGTTTATCTATTCAATGTGCTATTATTTTGTCTAAATTGTAAATTTTCTAATTAAAATGTTTCTATATTTTTTGTTCTCTCCACAAAATATTTTAACCCTTCACCTTCCTGATAAAAACATTTTCAAAAATACTGCCGTATTCATTTTGCATGATTTTTTAAAGATGAATTTAAAGTGTAGAGATTTTCTATTGCTGTTTTTATTTTCATTCTTCCTTTGTCAATCCATTTTTATTCTATTTCTTTGAAACACCAGTAGGCCCTATTACCGGTACACTATCACAAACATTAAATATCACTGTTGCATATTTCAACAATGTCTATTCATTTATTTGTCTGTTAATTTTTTTTTTATTTTTTTTTTTAAAGCATTTTAAATAAAATGTTCCATTTTTACAAACAGAAAAAATGTCAGTTATAAAATGTGTTTGTTTTTATACGTACAAATGGTTCTTAAAGGTTTCCTGAATCTTTCTACTTGTTTTCTCTGAAGAATCAGCAATTACCCAATGTATATCATTCCAACTCCATGTTTATCAAATATGGTGGCTGCATGCATCTGATCATATACAGGCTACTAGTTCATTCATTGCATTGTTTTACACATCTAGCTCACTCACCTTCAACAGGTCTCCCTCTTGGGTTCCAATGAACGCCACAGTGTGATGTCTGACTACGGCCGAAACAATAGAGGTTGGGATATGGGATGACATCTCAACAGCAGCAGAAGATACCAGAGGGTGGATGCCGTTGGCGTATGTAAAAGAGCGTTCTTGAGAACACATGAGTCCTAGCAACATGTCGTCAGGGAGGATCTGTGATCACAATAAAGGGTGACAAAATATGAGCAAAACTTACAGTTTCATTCCAATTTCATTCCTCTGTTTCCTACATATGAATCAAGACAAAAGATCAACTTGAAAAAAAAAACATCATTTATAAGTATAGAAATGGGAAGACGGGGTAGTGTGAACATGAAACAATTTAAAAATTGCATTTTTTTAAAAATTTGATAAAATACTATGACTGAGTGGATCAATGACTACCCATGATTGATAGCGTAAACTAATGTCACAATGCAAATTGACCTGGAGAGACTGATAGTATTTCTTATTACCAAAGACAAATCTGTAATTAATACTTATACATGTACTGTATACATGTAGGTATTCTAGTTGATTCAGCCAATTCTGTGATATTTTTTAATATGAGCAAGAGACATTTCTAACATGAATCTTCCAAAGTGACATACATTGTACATGTACATGTAATAAGAAAGTTAACAAATTAGTTGTGCCTTTACTAGAACACCACCTTCGGTTTAATACATCTCAAACTAGTAGCTACAT
This sequence comes from Strongylocentrotus droebachiensis, assembly GCA_035222895.1. Taxonomy (NCBI): domain Eukaryota; kingdom Metazoa; phylum Echinodermata; class Echinoidea; order Camarodonta; family Strongylocentrotidae; genus Strongylocentrotus; species Strongylocentrotus droebachiensis. The sequence continues at coordinate 363,156 of JAVYIG010000002.1, forward strand.
GTACTATAGATATAATTCTCATCAACCCAAATAGTACGAGACCTTTCTCGCTAATTCCTAATGAATACAAACATTTAACGCTCTACGTATTATTTGGTTTGACCATGGTCAGATATATTGGTCATATAGAGTGGCAAAATAAGAGACAAACAGGGCATACGGGTCACCGACTAACAACAAAACTGTTTCCAATACTGCCTTGATTGTTACAAAATGAAATTTGGAGCGAAAACAAATTGGCTTAAATAATAAGTGGAAATTGAATCTCGAAAACAGCTGAATTGCAAATGGAGAAAACAGCAAATGTCAGAAAGCTGAGCCCGATGGACTAGAACATGACACTGCACGGTAATTTCCTGCGAGCTCTAAAGCAATATAGCTCAATTTGTGAGACGTTCCCTTTTCATCAATCATTGTCCAACTCACTGTACATCCACAATTGATCTGGAGAGCTCTAGGTCTGGTCAGCTTTTTATATCCATTAAATGTAATGCTTTAAAAAATGCAGAAAAATGAATCAAAAATCCATTTGCGAAAGGAGCAAAGGTGGATTTACATCATGCACATGTAGAATTCCAAACATGACGGATAAAACATCAATTACTGTCCCATCTTTTTTTGAATAATTCAGGGCTTTGTCAGGAGAAAATCTATTCTTGAAAATTGTGAGTCCATATCCTGTACCAAAGTTAAATCTTGAGTTGACAAAAGGGTTTGGGGCTTACTTTACAGTTAAATTATGAAAAAAGTAAATGGAAAGGTGGACATCACCAATATACATGTATATTCATATGTAGAAATGCGGTGCATTAAGCCAGAAATACATTGTAGAATATTCCTTTGAAAGCTTTCAAATAATGAAGACAATACATTGTACATGATATAAACAATATCAACCTTATTTGTATGTCTCTTAAAATCCTTTCCTCACGTTTTCTTGTCATTACTAATATGCCTGTATGCCATTCATTATTTAATTAATTTTTTTCATGTAGTTTTTCATGTTTATTAGAAGAAGAAAAAAGAAGAAAAAATAGATTTAAATAGCAAATAAACAGAAGTGGGTTAGCCTGCAGTTAAAATGAATTAAGTTACAAGCATTTAGGCATTTAGTATATTTCTGCTCCTCAATTAGACAACATAGTTAAAACTGAAACCTGAACCTGAAAACAATTTGGCTACAGATAGTTAACATCAGGGAATACAGCACTCATATCACTCATATATATATTTATATATGCACAACATGAAATGTAGCATTGTGAGGGTAAAGTCCATGAGAGCCAGGAAAGAGCGGCAGAGACTTCAGCTCACCAACAGACCAAAAGTAAAGGTACACCTTGCCTATTCCATTCACGGCCTAAGACTCATCTTATTTCAGCAGAACGGCAATTGAGCGTAAAGGATTATTAGGTCTGCTTGACTAGCCATGAATGGGAAATATTGATGGTTTTCGCAGACCACGCTACATTGCTATCATATCCATAAATTTATGATATTTCCATTTTCCTGAAAGCTTTCTGGACAATAATTATGCATGTGTATAAGTAATGAAAAGCTTGCTGCGAAGCACGGGGAGACCTTGTTTTGATGTACAGGCACGAGTGCTGAATACGATAACTGAGAATAAATGAGAATTACCATGACAAAGAAAAGATATTAGACTTCATTTCATCCTCAGAAAAAGCTTTGAAAGTACATCTCCATTTGTATGCCAACTCCATACAGATTATTGCCACTGAGATGCAAGCAGCAGCAAGCCATCTCTTTCATCTTAGCACTGAGTATTTCTTTACATTAAATATGGGGAATTAACTTCTGTTTAGTAACATGAAGTAGACAACAATGTATTTCTGTCACCTACATTTACATGTTATTGATAATTCAATTTACAAACAGGTAGCTGACCAGTATTTTCAAACTCTGAACAAAGTAATTTGAAAAACAGTATTGAAAATTAAAATAGAGTAGGCCTGATTAAGAGTAGGAATAAATAATATATAAAAATAAATATCTTTTTCTCTCCCTCTATATCTTTGTTTATCCTATCTATCTATCTATCTTATGTCTCTCTTGCTCTCCCAACTTGACAAACATGACAAACTTGAAGCGTTTCTATCTGTGACAGGACGTCTGCACATGCATCCAGGGAACTATTTCTAGAGATCAGTTTCAGATGGTCAATCAAAACAACATCAACTACTTTTAATTAAATCCAGCATCTGTCAGGTGTATTGCTTCTGATACTGACTTTATAGTTTGGGGTGACTTCTGATCTGTTATTCCAATTGCAATGAATCCCTGTGCTTTTGGATACCTCAATCTACAGAAGGCCTTTTCTTTTGAAAGCAACTCTGTCCTTTTCACATATCATAAGACAGTTGTGTTTGCAGGGGTGATAGTGAGCACTAAAAAAAAAAAAAATTAAATTTCCCCCTCAACCACGCCCCCTTGAGTAAAAAAAAAAAGAAGAGGATTCTGGGGGGAAAATGGAATCTTACAACATTCCCCCCTTTTGAATGAGACAAATTGAAAAAAAAGTGAAGAATAAAGAAAAAATGGGGAAAAATCAGCAAAATATGGATAAAATCGGGAAGAAGAAAAAAAATCAGGTAAAAAAAATCATTAAAATTTTTTAAACAAATTAGAAAAAAAATTGGGAAACCGATTTAAATTGAGTAATTATCAGGCCTGTGTTTGACAGTACAATTATTGCAATTATTTCCAGCAGATTTGTAGCCATACGGCCCCATTTAATCCAGAACGATTTATGGATTCAATAAAACCCAACAGTTATTGACCAATTTGTCAAGTTTCCATTTGAGTCTCTGGTAATCTCTCCGCAAACACTTCAATGAAAGAATTCAAGGAATCAGACAAAGATATTGAATTAACATGAATTGGCCAGAAATGTTTGACCTCCATATAAATATGTAGTGTATTAAATGTTAAAACTTCTCAATTTTTAGAGATTAAATTTTAAAAAACATTAACATTGCAGTTATTCTGCAACAAAAGACTGTATAAGTATTTTCATTCACTATTATTTTTTTCTGTTGCGGTAGTGTATTGTATAATTTTTTTATTCAATTTCAGAGACAGCTCTTGCAGTCCATCTTCAGTGAAATTACATTTCAGTATAGCAAATAAGCTTTCTTTAAGAAAACTGGGCACTGTATGATAACTCCATTGTGAGATGATAATTAACAAATTTTCAATTTATGTTAATATCATGAGATTTTGGACAGCCAAATGGTGGTTTTGTCTTGATAGAGAAGTCAATATAGAATCAAGATTGACTGGTTGTCATCGTGTGAACGTCGTAATGAACCTAGAGATTATACACTCAACATCTTAGACAAGCTAGAAGTCAGGACTACACCAATATTGCATCCACGGTACCAAAGTTTAATACACGGAATGAGAGAGAGAGAGTGAGGTAGAGACAGAGAGAGAAAGTGAGAGAGAGAGGGGGATAGAGAAAGAGGAAGAAAGAGAGAAAGGGGAATAGAGAGGGAGAAAGAGAGAGAGAGAGAGAAGGAGATAGAGAGACAGATAAAGAGAGAGGGAGGAAGATAGAGATTATCGAGAGAACGAAAAGAGTGGAATTAATGATGTGACGCATTGTACAGCAAACATCTCCTCGGCGGATTTTTTTATTCCTCTAGAAAAGAGAAGAAAGGATGAGCAATCTTTGCATATACATGTATGTCGTAGTCATCTTCATGCTTCCAATTCGTGCATGTGGTAATTGCATTTCCACCTCCAGTACACTTTAAGGTAAGGATGCAAAGTACATATCCTTGCATATACCTGGTATAGGTCTACATATATAATTATATACATTAATACATGGGCAAGTCAAAGGTATTTGGTCATTTGCTGTGTCATCTGATACCAGGAAAAATGATATGTGAACCAAAATTAACTGAAGAAATGTACATGTAACATAGCTACAGTATGAAGTAAAATATTAATCGGGTTTGCTGAATTCTACAAGATAAAACACATTGGGGCTTGCCCTAATGTACTGTGACATATACATGTAACAAACAAAACTAATTACATTCAATTTCATTGAATTTTAATCGCAGTACTAATAAAATGTCTTCAGAAAAAAGTTATCTGGTCATAAAATTGAGATGAGTGATATTTCTTGTCATTTTGTAAAGAAAATCAAATCGAGAAACGCAAGGCTCAACACTAACAGGCGCCAGGGACACATGGGCACCCAAAAATCGAAGACCAGACCACCACTATTTCTTGACATTTTTACATCTATAGGGCTCATGCATAAAGATTCTGGAGTTCAGTCAGGACCCCCTTCCAAAAAGCTAGGTGTGAAGCCCTGGAGAAATGTCCTACAAAAGTAACATTACCAATTTGTGATTCACATATTATTAAACTCATCTTTCAAATATTTCACAAACTTTCACCTATTCATTTCTCTGATTTTCTGCTCTCATCCAACGTAACTAAGGTAACTAAAATGTTGGATACAATTGGAATACAATGAAAAGCCTACAGTTTCAAGCAAAAGGTGTACCTACCAATTCGTCACAAGTAGCACCATTAAGGTATGAAAGACGAGCGTCCTGTGTCCCACTTAGACAATCCTTAACCGCCTGCAGGAAGGCAGCTTCAACATCTGCCATGCTATACATGCACAGGGCTGCATTGCTGCTCACAGAATCGGATTCAGAGAAGGCCGCATACAAGATGCTGTCTGGGCCAGAACCGATGGACATCTGCAGAGCAGGGCCAGCTTTCCCGACGCGAGCTGCCTGCACCAGGTTGTAAGATGTACCTGGTCGGTTCCTACTGTCACACCTTAAGGTGATCTCTGAGTAGTATTCCATCCTGGCCGTTTCACAAACTCTCCCTAATTTGACATTTCCAACTTGGTTCATGACAAAATACACAAAGCCATTGTGGGTGAAGGTTTCCTTGTAAGATATGGGGAAACTGTTCACCGCAACACCCAAAGCATAGTGGTTAAGTTCATCTGCCAGGTCAAAGCTATCTGAAACAGTCCATCGTCTGATGGGTTGTATGAACGAGGTGGCTTCCGCGCTTAGTGTGTATGCCAGATAGAACTTCTCCACAAGGTTTCCTCCTTGGGCCACTTCTGTGATGACCCCAGCTGCTGTAAGTTCTGCCGATTCCCCAGGAACCATTATATTTTTGCTGTGAACCACTTGCTCAATATCAGACAAGTCTCTGACTTCACATTTTCCCTCTGCACTCGTACAAATGATTAAGCTTTCGGCATCTCCTTGAGAAATGGCAAGAATCTTGGTGATGTCGTTGCAATTGTCATCTTCAGTACAATTTGATGTACCGGTGCCTTCAAGGCTCTGTAAGTCAGAACCGAGTCTAAACAGAAACTTCTCTGCAGCAACATAAATGCTTCCTGTCCTATTGTGCACTACAAAACGATTCAAAGTCACATCTTGACTTGGCGGTGTGAATGATGAGAGGTTGTAGGAGTTTAGTACTGCAGCTGCTAGTGTGGTTCTGACGATGAGGGTCATGGCTAGGAGTGAGAGGTATATTGCCGTGCTGAGATGATGAGGGTTTCTCAGAGATGTCTGGAGTAGGGATGGCATCTTGCTCTTGAAGATGCTCATCTTGAATTCTATCCCTAGAAAAGAAGAAAAAACACAACATAAATTAATTATTTAAAAAATAATAATATTGCATCACTATTGCCTCAGTACTATTATTACTAACTTCACAAATCAAATTGCAAAGAAAACTACTTGAAGTTAAAATACAAAACATACAGCCAGAATTTTAACTAAAAGACTGTCAATAATTTAATATCTATATACAAGAATTATAATTTATAAACCTATTATTATTCTAGTTATTCTTCAGTTACATCCATATGCACACACTCTGTATTTATACTGCACAACTGGCTACTTTCAGTACCGGTACCTCTTACAAGTGAAAAGTCAGACTTGCAGTGTACTTGCACCATGGACCTATACTACCAAGTAGTAGCTCCAAGGTTGCACCCAGAAGCTGAAACAACCTCATGTACCAGCAGGCCTGTACATGTACATCAGATCCAGCCTGCAAAATTTATTTTACACTGAGCTTGTAAGAGGCTATATATTTATTGGGGGGGGGGGGGCTGATATTGTTGTTTTTTTTCCAATATCAGCCTTTATATTCTCATACATGTTGTATAGAGACTTTGTTTCCAGCTGGACTTCAAAAATATATAAAATCCATTTGCACTGCAGCACCCCATGACATCACAAAGTATTTGCCAAATATGGCAGTGAACTTGATGGTGCATCCTTCAGAGGCAGCTCTGTACTGCCCTGTCATTACCGAGATCAAGTTGAACAACCCCCTACGGGTAACCGGTTTGGTCAATTCCAGGTCAATGACAGGTCATAGGAGGAATGCAAACTGACGGTCTGGCTAGAGGCCTAGGAGAAAATGGAGGTGCATGTTCCTACTAGCCCGACCAAGCTTGAGCCTTAGAAATTATTAGACCAATAATCAATGCTTTTTGAGAAAAATCTAGAGTTTGGAGTGTTTGTATTCATAAGAGCAATCCAAGCTTACTTGAGGAATAAGCTTGAGCTTCAGAGCTTAAATAAGTACCGTCAAACCAGTTACGGTACGTGTAAAATATGAAGTTGTCATGATTATAAACAACAGCCATCTTTATGGCAAGAAACTTTTGAAAAGTACAAACATAAAGGGTCGTGTCTGTTGCGATTCAATTTTTTCATGGTATGAAACTTTCAAAAGTCTAAAATACTCACGAGATAAAATGCACACAAATTGTCTTAATTTACAGTATGTGTGAGGGCATCTTCATCATCGAATTAGCCCACTGAATGACCAAAGAGAACTCGCTATTTCACAACCAAACCTGAGTTTGCTTGGGCTAATATCCAAGCTACATGTAATATCTCAAGCACAAGAGTAAAATAGGACACTTCATGCCTCGATTTTCACTGTAAATGGGCTCAACCTAGTTGTGACTAGGCTTTAAATTCACTTGATCAGAAATAGCGGGCCAAATCTGGCTAATGGAAACAGGCCTTAACAGAGACAGTAAATAAGTCCCTTTACAATCATCATCTCTCTCTCTTGTTGTCATGAGTGATCGGAAGACATTATGATGACAATCAGCAGCCAAGCAAGAAGGTAATGATGCATAGAATTCAATCTTCTATCTCTAATATGCTATCATTAATCCTTCCATAATTAGGGGCCTTTAAGAGGGAGAAATTACGATTGCACCCCAAAAAATCATACTATAATCTGCTTGGCAAAAGTATTATTTAATATAGAGCATTTATTTTCATACAGAAACTACAATACAAAATCATAGCCATACTGTTGACAACCTAAGTAATTTTCACCAGAAAATATCATCGAATTAAAAAAAGAGGGGAAAGGGGTAGCTTTTTCAAGCTTTCAATTTTAAGTTTTTTCATTTGACATGATAAGGTCACTATCCTGTGACTACCTGAAGTGATAAAGATATGAATCTAATATACAGGTAATAGGTTAAAAGGATTATTAAAATTCATAATCAAAATCAATGTCAGAATTTCTCTTGAAGGGGAAGGGGTTAAGTGGGTCCTGATGAGGAAGAAAAGGGTCTCAAATACTTCAAGCATCTTTTTAAACCAAAGATTGTGCCAAAAAGAGAAAAGCACACAAATGGCACAATCACAATTTTGAGTATGCCCTGGACACGTTAGATTGGCTACATTGTATTTTGCAGGGGGCAAGTGCCCCGATTCAACCCCACCTCTCCCGAGGTCTTACTCCATAATAAAGACCAACACTAGATACATGTATATCGTAACACATAAGCGGTCTTCATCATTTTCAGCCTGACACAGGCCTGCGTGGGTACAAAGTCTCAATTTATCTGAAAATATCTCAACAGCGTTTGGGAAACCGAAACAAGTTATAAAGAACCAGTGAAATAGGGTTGGGCTTAAGGGGGTTGGAGAGCTTGGAGGTGCTAGTGAAGTGTAAAATTCTTCACTTTCTTGTGACCTACATGTATACAGTTAGCATGTGAAATGAATCTTGGTAGGAAAAGAGATGAAATTTTGTTTAAAAATACCTTTTGAGAAGGCAAGACAGTAACTAAGAAAGAAAAACTGACAAAGAGAGAGAGCAAAGGAGAATAAAAAATACAAAAGAAGAAAATAGAAGAACTGTGATGACCGAAGATAAAAGCGTGAGAATCGCTGTTCTTATGCAGAGATATAATAAGGAAACAAGAAGACAAGGGGGAGGTGGGTAGGGAGATAGAAAGAAAAAAAAGAAGCAAAAGGATACCGGTATACAAAGAGAGAAAGAGAGATGGGGGCTATAGGGAGGTGGAGAGAGAGAGAGAAAGAGAGAGAAAGACAAAGAAAAAAGAAAAAAGGAATTGTCAATGTTTAATCCCCCTTTCTGAGGCTTTCATTTCTTTATAGCTTTGTCAGCAAATAATTATATGTTTGTATTGAAATCACAGCATGAGAAAATCCTCATCCTTGCAAAACAAGATTATGATGTTTGAAGTGGTTCCGAATTGTATGGATTCTTTTAGCTGTAAAAGTTTTGATTAGTAATTCTAACTACATATACTTTAAATTATTTAACATCAGACAGATTGATATTGTAGGGTTCTAAAGTCTAGACTTCTAGTCAAACTTCTATTAAATTACATTTTCCTCCCTTATCATAAACTGAAGACACAATTTGTTAAATAAAGTTGAGTGAAGTTTGTTCAAACCTTCATGTAAAAGCTGAGAAAAAAAGCTGGCTTGAATAAATGCAAAAATACAGGAAAAGCATATCAATAAAGAATGAAGAAAATGTATACATTTTTTAAAGTTGTGATTGATTAAACACAGACAAGGAACTATGTGATTACCTTTGTGAGCACCTAAACTTGATGCATGCTTTTAATAGTGAATGCATCAAGTTGATTATTTATCAATCCTCAGTATTCATGAATGACCTGTACAAAATTCTTTTATTTTGGAGACGATTCTCTTGTGTTTTTTTGCAGAGACAATCCCTTTAATTGAACAGGAAGTTTGTAAATCCATTTGACGATGGTTACATGTAGATACCAACCATGAACGTTGGTCCTGCAAATTTGCCAAACCAATTTTATCTATGCCAAACATGCCCCGTTTCCTGGCCAAGGTTGGGCCCGATGAACACCTTTTCCTGGTCAAATTTAAAAACAATCACAAATGTGGCTGTGCTGACAAAAGTGTAACATAAATGCCGATGAGTGATGCGCCTGGTAAATATTAAAATGGATGATGACATCTCCACACACCATTGAGAGAGCAGGAGGAAAAAATTGTGTATTCATGGAATTCTTGTCCTGCCAGTTGTGATCAAGTATGAGGATGAAATATTCTTTAAAGCTTATCTGGAGTAATTTTGCTAATAAAATCACATTTTCAAGGAAAACGACTCAAAAGAGCCATTTACACTGTCATCCAAACACGCAAAAAAATGCCAAACCGGAGACTGACCGCGATGTTTCATTGATGTTACCAAGGCAACTACGCTTTACCAGCAAATATGCCAAGCCTGAAACAATCCAAACATTACCAACCAAAACATGCCAAAACATCACTGAGCTTTTCAGTTGATGATGTTTCCGCACAAGTGTAAACGGGTGCACGAAACATCGCGGTTTTTAGAAATGAGGTATTTTACAGTATAAATGCGCCTAAAGTAATTATGAATTATGTAACCAGCAGTAAATGGGCTGCTTCGACCACAAACAATATAAACAAGGTAATGAAAACTGTAATGATCACTTGCTGGAAATGACATTCCCTGAAAAGCACAGATAGCATTTCCACCCAGATTATCACATGATATGCACATCTGTCAGAATGACTAAATTTGAAGTCCAACCTTCCGATTTTTTGTTGCTCCAATATTCTACATCTACAAATACCTAAATCATTGGGCAAATAACACTTGATTGCAGTTTTGAACATTTTGTGTGAGCTCCATTTTACTTGACAAGAAGTTACTCATGATAACCTTCAAGCTTGCATTGAATATCAAACGTAATAAAGTAAACATGGAAATTAGGTCTGTGTTTTAGAGAGCATGCCCCAAGTATTGTACCTTGATCTCATAAAGAAGCTAAAAGCAGATAAGATATAAATGTTTGGCTATCAATGAATGAAAGGTTGAACAAAATCCACCATCAAGTACCGGTATGTAATTATGTGACAAATGGGTCATGAGATTAATAGTGGTCTTACAATCATCCGATACACATTCGTGATGACCTTAGAACTCACAAATAAATTTAGGCTCTCCATTTTATTTTAAAGACATGGCCTAAATTATCCTTTCAACACAATCTTTCCACGATCCATGAATTCATTCATAAACAAAATATTTTCCTGTTTCTGTTTTTCTCCTACGCATTTTCTCCCTTCAGGCATCGTTACAGGTCCATTAATTTTGAAAGAAGGACATTTCAGTTATTCTGTGTGTTGGAACAAATGGGAAAGTTGTCCCCCACAAAATAACAGTGACATTACCGATTCATCCTCATTAAAGAGCCTACACATGTATAACTAGAGCGATTACAACTTCCAAACATTCATAATTTTTTTGTCCGATTTCATTTTAATTTTCAACAGTCTACTTCTCTGATTTTGTCTACTTCCCTCTGGAGTAGTTTACTATAAAGGTTGGACATCCCTTTAACTATGGTGTATAAAGTACAGTCAGACATGTAATTTAAGAACAACACAAACAAAGAAAAATAAGGTAGAATACAGAAAGTAAATGATTGGTATAAAGAGAGGCTACACACATAATACACTATAAATATACACCTTTAACTTTGCAGCTTACAGGTGCAAATCCAAAGAAATAGCTCTTGAGCCTACATGCACACACACACACATGTCATGAGGAACACAAACCTCACTTTTGCTCAAAGGCTTTCGTTTCATTAAGAAAAAGAAACAAACTTCTAGGGCTGTAAATCCTGGTACAAAATGCAGAAACTTTAACTACTTACAAAGAAGGGGACAAATCTGATACCTCACTGAGCTTCACTCTTTGTGAACAAAGCGGATTTATTCCAACAGACATTACTTCTTTCAGCGTATGGGCAAATAGGGGGAGGAGAGATAAAGAAGAGGGATATTTCTTTTGGTGAGATGTTGAACAGGTTATAAAAGAAAACAGTTTCCCTTATTGACTGAAGTCTTACAAAGGATCTCACGGCTGAGTTCCCTCTTGGCCTGTCTGTCTAATGAGTAATGCTCTATTTCATCCCACCAAGCCAAGATTAAAGAGAAGGTTGAGTTCTGGGAAGATGTGAAAAATAATTTGTGAGCGTATCATTCTTATTATGCAAGTGTGGAAGAACATCAGGTAAGACATGTTCCCTGAAAAGCATGGCTCTTCAAATGCCTTCATATTCTAAATATGTCATGTAACATCGTAAAAATCCGGGTATAGGATTTTTACGCCACCTGTTCATGTAGTCCCATATACATCTTTCTGTGTACAGTGTTTGTAACTTTACCAAGAATTGGCAAAATTTCTTATCATTTTGATGATTCCAGAACCTTGCAAAACAAATAAATTCTTATATGCTACATGATCAACGTTTTCTGGTCGATTCCACACCGTTTCTTTCACAATGCAATCGCATGACCAGAACTCAACTTCATCTTTAAGAAGCTAAAGATCACTTTCCCTTTAACCCCCCCCCCCTCTCTCTCTAGCTCTCTCTCAGTCATTTACTTTATGATAAATAGTGATTTATCCCTTTCTAAAAATACAAGTAGCCCTTTTTTCATGAGTTACTAAACGTGGTCAAGCTTAATGTATAAATATTGTAACAGGGTTCCCCTGTTTGTTCATGGAACAGCCCAGGGTCCAGTGGGGTGTTTGTTTAGGGCTAATTTGCATAAACTTGGCTTGCATGTAGAGCATCTCATGGGATGCATGCAACATCCTACAGTGCAGACCGAATTACACAGGAAAGGAGTTAGCAACTCAATTTAGAATTGTGTGAAAGTTTGGAGGATCTTTCATTGTAATCATCTATTAGAACCGGGATATTTAACAGTTGGTAAGTCAATATATTGCTTGTTCATATATTCTTGTATACTGAATCTAGGTTACATACATTGTGAGAAACAGGAGACAAACCTGTAAGAAGAAAGTAACTTGTGTGCCAATCCTTTGTTCTTGGTTCATTATGTTGTTTATAATACGATGCTAGTATACTGTAGCATGTATTCGTTAGCTGATATATTACCAGAATATATGTTGCTTTATAAGTCATTCTTACTCAAGTTGTAGTGAGTTTGTACATATGATTGAAACAGTTATAATTGTAGTTCCATACCCAGTAGTTGATTGCTATATTAATAGGAGGAAAGTTGTATATAGAAGAGTTAAAGTTAGTTTGGAGTTTGCAAAGTTTCTGTTCACCAAGGCATAGCCTCTAGTGTACGCACACACACACACAGCTGTGTGCAGAGCATGTATGATTGATATACATGTAGTTTAGTAGGGTGTGTGTGAGGGGTAAATGTAAGACCCAGAGAGTGCAGCCAAATTAGGGCACTGTGCACTCAAGCGCACTGCACTGATTAGTGCTTTGTTTCTTTGTCTTACAGTTAGGCAAAACTTTAGACTGTATATATGTATTGCATGTTTAATTGGCAGTGATAGCTTGAACTAAGGGATATTAAGAGGGATTTAATGATCATTGGAACTTGTTGCATTTCTACAAAGATGCATGTACATTACTTGAATATTAGGAAGTTTATATCAGGAGTTATGTAATAGCATAACTATTATTAACAGCATGATTATTGCATTATATACACTATATGATGATGTATCTATTGTTGACTTATTATACTGTTTATTTGTGTCTTAACAGTAAACCACACTATCAGTACGATCGACGACACTATTGCCACGACACTATCCACTATCGCGACGTCACTATCGCTACGTCACTATTACCACTATCGACATCACTACCACTACACGTTTCTACATTTGTTCTGAATTTGTTGAGACTGTCGTCGTTGTTTAGACTTGAATAAAGGCACGAGCTAGTTTATACTGCAGAGACTGCGTCTTGTGTGAATGATTCAGTTTAGTGCGTTTACTACGTTAATCATTACCCTGTAGAAGGTTTCTCGGAAACGAAGCTACATCAGTTTACAACTTTTTATCATCGTGAATGAGTTCGCGACAATAATGGATGACGCATTGAAGGACAAGCCATCGGAGAAAGCGCGTGAATCTCCTTCTTATAGTCAATCAGAGGGACAGATACGTGAAGCTTCGATGGAGATAAGCCGCCAGAAGGAAGAGCGTGATGAAGTCGCGGCTCTGAAACGGTCTTGCCAGGGTTATGTTGGAAATCTGGCAAAGCAATACAAGGAACTTGAAGTTATGATGTCAAGTTACGACAATCTTAACGCAGCCAGGCGGAAGTATGGACAGCTAAAGGGTACATTTTTGCTGTATCAACATAAATTCAGCGAATACTACAAAAGGTTGTCTAAGGACGATAAGGCTACATCGAAGGAACAATTTGAGTCGCATGAGAGCAACAAGGCTGAGTTCGACGGGCGAATGATGGAGTGGGATGCTGAGGCTACGAAGAGGCAGTCCCCGGCGACTGAACTAGACGAGGCGGGGGCAGATAAGGTTTCCGTAAGGTCATCGGCGTCGAGGAGAAGTAGGTCTTCGAAGCACAGCAGCACAAGTTCATCATCCTCTGCAAGACTGAGGGACGCCAAGGTCAGAGCTGAGCTAGCGAGACTCAAGAAAGAACAGTTAGTAAGAGCTCAAGAGCTCAAACGAGAACAGTTAAAACTGGATGAACAATTATCTACAATGCAGATAGACAATGAGATAACGAACGCTGAAGCAGAAGCTAGATTGCTTGAAGAAGAAATCTTTGATGAGGGTAATAGTGTAAAGGATCCTCAGGTAAAGAATGAAGTGTTAGATGTACATGTAAGTGAACATAACAATCCTGTACACAAATTTGGATTGAATCCTAATACACCAGTGTGGGAAGAAAGTAAGTTAAATGCCAATAATGATGTTTCATGTAAAAGTAATGTTCAGGATTTGAATATGTCTCAAATGTTTCATGCCATTAACCTTGCTGTTCATTTACCCAAACCCGATCTCTCCACATTTGGTGGTAATCCCATAGAATACAGGAGCTTCATCAACAACTTTGAGGTCAACATCGCAGACAAGGTCACTGATGACAGGGCAAGGTTGACCTACCTGGTCCAGTACTGCTCCGGCAAGGCTCGAAGTAGCATCGAGAACTGTGTCATGATGGCTCCAAGTGAAGGATACACAGAAGCTAGACGAATACTGAGGGAGCAGTTCGGACAGCCTTACGTCGTCGCCACCGCACACATGAAGAAGGTGCTAAACCGGGCTCCCCTGCGACCAAACGATGGTGCTGCTATGTGGGATCTATGCAGAGACATGCAGAGATGTCAAATGGTGCTGGGACAGATGGGGTATACTGCGGACATGAACAGTTCCGACAATCTACTCCATATCCAACAGCTGTTGCCCGTACATCTCCAATCTCAGTGGGCGAGCAAGGCACACCAGATGATGGAGGGCAGCACAGTTCCTTCCTTTGAACACATGGCCAAGTTCATTGAGAATTCAGCCAAGCTTGCTAACAACATGTTTGGGCAGAACATTGGGAGATCTTCCAGCGTGAAGGTAGATAAATCTGGTGGAAGGCCGAAACCCGATACGAGGAGAACGACTCTCACTACTCAAGGTAAAGGAGAGTACAAGACGTTTCGCCAAGACCGTCAACCGGCTAAGGGTTGCCCATGTTGCACAAGGCAACATGACCTAAAAGAGTGCGGGATCTTTAAGGAGAAGTCCTTTGACGAAAGGAGAAAGACTGTAAGAAAAGGAGGGTTGTGTGACAACTGCTTCCTGCCCCACCACATGGCCATGGGATGCATGGACAGATCCAATTGTGAGGAGCAGGGATGTACCAGGAAACATCACACCCTGTTACATCCTCCAAGGTGGGAAAAGGCAACCCAGCCACAATATCGCTCAAAGGAAGACAATCCTAGGGGCCCTAGAGACTCCAATGGGGCCGGTAACAGCGTCAACACCAATCATGCTATTGCTGAAGACGACGAGAACGTTCAAGGCCAGTGCAACAGCACATTCTCAGCACGTCGCAAAGTGTGCCTTAGAGTGGTGCCAGTGAAGGTATCAGGGAATAACAGAGAGCTAGAAACTTGGGCACTGCTAGACGAGGGCAGCGACGTATCCCTTTGTGATGAGCGGCTTGTTCAGGAGCTAGGGGTCCAAGGAGCACACAAGGAATTCCAACTCACCACCATTAACAAGGCTGGTTTGAGAAGGAAGGGTCTTGAAGTAAGCCTGACGGTGAAGAACGTCTCTGATGGAGAGAGCATCGACCTACCAAAGGTATGGACAGTTGACAAACTACCAATATCCAAATCATGCATTCCAACCGACGAGGACTTAAACAGATGGCCACATCTGAGGGGAGTTCATCTACCTAAAATTGATGAAGGAGAGGTACGTCTCCTTATCGGAAGTGATACTCCAGAGGCCTTCTGGGTGATGGATCAGCGACGGGGAAAAAGGAAGGAACCGTACGCGGTACGTTCCCTACTAGGATGGACAGTCATGGGACCAACCATGACCTCTGCGTCCGATGCTCCATACAGCGTGAATTTCACCAAACATGAAGAAAGATTGGAACAGCAGCTACAGAGGTTCTGGGAGGTCGACCATGCCTTCAGAGACGAACAGCTTGCTGATTCTGTAGAAGACAAGAGGGCCCGCAAGACCATGGATGAGACAGTAGGAATGGTAGATGGACACTACCAAGTAGGACTGCCATGGAGGAAATACCCCCCATCTCTTCCAAATAACAAGAAAATGGCAGAGTCAAGACTCCAGTCACTAAAGAAGAGGCTTGGGAACGACACGATACTACATACCCAGTACATGACAACAATGGAAGGATACATTACCAAGGGCTTCGCACAAGAAGTTAATGGACAAGGCGATGAAGTTGTCTGGTATCTTCCCCACCATCCCGTCAGACACCCAATGAAGCCAGATAAGGTCAGGATCGTGTTTGACTGTGCGGCGAAGTTCTGCAATGGGTCACTCAATGACCAACTCCTGAGTGGACCAGACTTCACGAACAGTCTGGTTGGAGTCCTGCTACGATTCAGGCAAGAGAGGATAGCCCTTGTAGCGGATATCGAAGGGATGTTCCATCAAGTCCGGGTAACACCAAGGGATGCTGGAGCCTTGAGATTCCTATGGTGGGACAACGGAGACCTGGATAAGGCACCCAAGGAATACCAGATGTTAGTTCATCTTTTCGGAGCCACATCATCTCCAAGTTGTGCTGGATTCGCACTACGCAAGACGGTAGAAGACAACCAGCAGGACTTTGATCCTGAAGTTTCCCAGACAGTCCTGGAGAATTTCTACGTCGACGACTGTTTGAAGTCCATCTCCTCAAGAGAGGAAGGAAAGAGACTGGTGTCCCAGCTGTGCGAGATCCTGAAGAGAGGTGGATTCAGGCTTACGAAGTGGGTCAGCAATGACAGAGAGGTTCTCTCTGCAGTGCCTTCAACAGAACGGGCAGCGTCAGTTGTAGACTTGGATTTTGACCACCTACCAATCGAGAGAACTCTTGGAGTTCTGTGGGACATGAACTCGGACTCATTTGGGTTCAAGGTATCACCTAAGGATGTACCAACTACCAGAAGAGGCCTCCTGTCCGCAACAAGCTCATTATACGACCCATTGGGATTTGTGGCTCCCTTCAGCTTAAACGCAAAGATTCTGTTGCAGGATCTCTGTGCCCAAGGACTAGGCTGGGATGAGACAGTGGGGAAAGATGAGCTACAGCGGTGGACGTCCTGGCTATCAGAACTACCGGAGTTGTCATCAGTACAGATAGACAGGTGCTTCAAACCAACAGGGTTTGTTGATCCCAGCTATGACCTCCATATCTTCTGTGATGCTTCAGAGAGAGCATATGCTACATGCGCATACCTGAGGGTCACAGACACAGACGATCGCATACATTGCGCATTCGTGATGGGCAAGACAAGACTATGTCCTCTTAAGAAGATGTCTGTTCCAAGACTGGAATTATCAGCGGCTGCGTTGGGAGTGAAGCTTGGTCAGACAATCAAGGAGGAACTCAGGTTGCCCTTAAGGAACACCACGTACTGGACAGATTCGACATCAGTTCTACAGTACATCTCCAATGAGAGCAGGCGATTTCAGACGTTTGTAGCTAACCGGGTAGCCAAGATCCAAGCCATGAGTGAGAGGTCTCAGTGGAGACATGTGAGTACTCACGCTAATCCTGCAGATGACGGATCGAGGGGCATGCCTGCAGGAAAACTAGCAAGGTGGCTCCAAGGACCAAGTTTCCTGGTTAAGGAAGAACGTGAGTGGCCAGTCTCCCCTCCAAGTCTAGTAAAGACCGACAAAACAACACTGGATCTTCTCGATCCCGAAGTCAAGAAGAAGCAAGTGTTTGCGACAATGTCCGAGGACATCTTGGAAAGACTCATGGCTAAGTATTCGACATGGCAACGACTGAAGAGAGGTGTCGCATGGATACTTCGATACAAGACTTACCTCAAGCTTCGAGTCAGCAGAGATATAGCCTCCTTGAAGAAAGGAGACCTGACGCTCGAGGAGTTGAATGCAACCGAGCGAGAAGTCATTAAGCACGTCCAGAGGCAAGCTTTCCCAATTGCAACGAATGACAAGGGAATTAATGACAGACTTCAACAAGCAAGCACCCTCTCTAAGTTAACACCAGTAATGAAGGATGGGTTGTTGAGAGTAGGAGGGAGACTGACCAAGGCCCCTATCAGTGACGAGATGAAGCACCCTCTCATCTTGCCACACGATCACCACGTGACCAAGTTGTTGGTAATGTACTACCACCAAGAGGTCGGCCATTCAGGAGCAGGCATGACGTGGACTGCACTGAGGGACAGGTACTGGATCCTTAAAGGCGGGGCCACTGTCAGACGCGTCATAGGTAACTGCTTCCAATGCAAGAAGAGGAATTCAGCAAGAGGCCGGCAGTTTATGGCGGACTTGCCAGTAGAGCGAGTGACACCAGATCACCCACCATTCACCAACACTGGTGTAGACTTCTTTGGACCATTCTACGTCAAACAAGGCAGGAGTGAGGTGAAAAGATATGGATGTGTATTTACATGTTTAGCTACTAGAGCAGTACACATCGAAGTTGCCAACTCACTGGAAACAGACTCCTTCATAAATGCGCTAAGAAGGTTCATCAACAGGAGAGGCAGTCCAGAAAAGATCTTGAGCGACAATGGAACGAACTTCAAAGGAGCCTACAGAGAACTCAAGGAAGGCTTAGACAAACTGAACTCAAAGAAGGTTGACCTCTTTCTTATGCAGAAGGGGGTAGCATGGGAGTTCAACCCACCAGGCGCTAGTCACATGGGAGGAGCCTGGGAGAGAATGATACGATCTATCAGAAGAATCCTCGGAAGTCTCCTCAAACAGCAGCTGGTCAACGATGAAACACTTACGACATTGATGACAGAGGTAGAAGCAATATTAAATGCGAGACCTTTGACACAACTGAGCCTTGACCCTCGAGACGAGGAACCTTTGACGCCGAACCACTTACTCTTGCTAAGGAAGAATCCCTCTCTGCCACCTGGAACCTTTACGAAGGAAGACAGCTATTTGCAGAGAAGATGGCGTCAAGTCCAATTCTTGGCTAACCAATTCTGGAAGAGGTGGATAAAAGAATATCTTCCCCTCTTGCAACAGAGACAAAAATGGACTAGAGTTGAGAGGAATTTCCAGACAGACGACCTGGTCCTTGTAGCCGATGATAGCTCGCCTCGCGGTAAATGGCCACTAGGAAAAGTCACAGCTACATATCCTGACAGACACGGACGTGTCAGACAGGTAGAAGTCAGAGTCGGGTCAAAATACTACAAAAGACCAATATCTAAACTCTGTCTCCTAGAAGCAGGAAAGGATGCTGCTCAATAGTTTGTCCAATCCAATATTTGAAGTACAATATGCTTGATATTGAGAGTTATCTAGACATCGAGTTTTTATTAGAAGTATATAATTCCTTCGGATTTGGAGGATTTTAGAGAACGTTTCATATTGCTGTTTTGTTGATTGATTGAACGATACAAATTGTACTTCTTTATGTTATTCATGAAAGTCATTCATTTTTTAATTTAAGTGCTCAAGGTAATTTAGCATGCATTCCATCCATGATGTTGATGATTTATTTGGTTATGTTTAATTATGTGCATTGCAGTTTACCATACTTATAGACTGATTTATGCCACTAGCATTCATGTGTAATGTATAGAGAAATGAGTAACTGGTAGTTAGCTCATTTTGGGGCCGGTGATGTAGCGTCATAAACATGTTATATTGAAATTGAATCATGTATTCACAAACAAGTTCTCCTATCCCTCTGAGATTATGTAACAGGGTTCCCCTGTTTGTTCATGGAACAGCCCAGGGTCCAGTGGGGTGTTTGTTTAGGGCTAATTTGCATAAACTTGGCTTGCATGTAGAGCATCTCATGGGATGCATGCAACATCCTACAGTGCAGACCGAATTACACAGGAAAGGAGTTAGCAACTCAATTTAGAATTGTGTGAAAGTTTGGAGGATCTTTCATTGTAATCATCTATTAGAACCGGGATATTTAACAGTTGGTAAGTCAATATATTGCTTGTTCATATATTCTTGTATACTGAATCTAGGTTACATACATTGTGAGAAACAGGAGACAAACCTGTAAGAAGAAAGTAACTTGTGTGCCAATCCTTTGTTCTTGGTTCATTATGTTGTTTATAATACGATGCTAGTATACTGTAGCATGTATTCGTTAGCTGATATATTACCAGAATATATGTTGCTTTATAAGTCATTCTTACTCAAGTTGTAGTGAGTTTGTACATATGATTGAAACAGTTATAATTGTAGTTCCATACCCAGTAGTTGATTGCTATATTAATAGGAGGAAAGTTGTATATAGAAGAGTTAAAGTTAGTTTGGAGTTTGCAAAGTTTCTGTTCACCAAGGCATAGCCTCTAGTGTACGCACACACACACACAGCTGTGTGCAGAGCATGTATGATTGATATACATGTAGTTTAGTAGGGTGTGTGTGAGGGGTAAATGTAAGACCCAGAGAGTGCAGCCAAATTAGGGCACTGTGCACTCAAGCGCACTGCACTGATTAGAGTTAAGCCCATGAATACCTTGCCCAGGGTCAATTGATTACCCCACTGGATGCATTCAAGCAATAGTCTTTAATCGCTAGGGATACATCTATACAGTCAATGTACATGTACAATGATCAAGTCTCATTCGTTTTACAGAATATCTGTAGTAGATCAATCAGACTTGTTGGAAACAAGTTCATTTTCTTTTTTTTTCTTCCTCCAAATAGTTTCATTAGCATGATGGAAATTTTCTTACCAACATAAACCTATCATTACCATGTATATAAAATAGCAGCGATCAGCACCAAGAATGCTCATCTCAAACATTGATGAAAGAAGAAAAGAAAAATTAACTCCTTTTTTCTTTCTTCAATATAATGCATAATAATTAATGAGGTAATATAAAATGAACATTTAAAGGGAAATTTAGCCTTCATAGAAAGTTGAGTTATAGCTGAAGAAGCGATATTAATATAAAAACAGGTTTCCGGAAGAAGTGTATGTGTGATACAGGGAGAACCCTCTTATCTCCGTTCTGTACCCCATTTTACTCAAATTATCTTTTCTGATTTTTTTTTCTTCATTTATTTTATACAGTGTATGATAAAACTGACTTTGTGTGGTACATACATGTATATGTACTACACAATCCATAGTGTACCAGAGACAGAAAGTCTATATCATCAAAGTGGTAAAAACCACCCCTGAAAGCAACTTCCCATTACTAGTTAATTCCCCTTTTAACACAGTGTGTAGGAGACCTCATTATTATTTAGCCCCATATTGGCTTCATCTAGATTTACCTCAAGCCTCGGATTCAACAGTTTAATTAAAACCATTGGCATAGTTAGTAGAGAAAGCTACACTGCACCAAACAAAATAATTTAACCTACAGCCCTACCACTATTTTTGAACTAACACAATCTGATTAAAGTGATTAGACTTGGTAATTGAATCCCTGTGTCTGTATTTTGTCTAGTTTCCTGTCATTTAAATCAAACAAGCCCATTTTGCATTCTCGTTGCGCATCCTTGAGTCGGGGGGGGGGGGGGGAACATGAATTCATAATGAGCATCACACACAACAAGACTCTCAATCAAGCATGCTCTACATAACTCAAAGACCAACTCATTTTGTCTTCATTATGCAGCGGATGCTAAACATTATTCACGTTTTAAAAATGATTAATTTCAAAGTCCTCAGAAAGGCCAGGGTGTTCACTCAACATTAATGTGGGAGTGCAAGCTTGTTATGAAATCCCAAGGAAATTATAAAGCACACACAATAACCTAAATTTAGGGGAACCTTTTTTGTGAGAAGATCTACATTATGATTGGCCTATATCCAAACTCAGTGTTAAATACACAGAATCTGGGATATCAAAACTTAGGCCACTATCTAGTTAGGGTTTCTTTGGTTTCTTAAATGAACCCACCTTGAAATGACAAAAATAATATGGTCACTTAATGATGAGCATTTTGAAAATACATTTAAAGTATTGTTTTACCATCAAAATTCTCTTTCTTTCTCTCTCTTTCTCTTTCTCTCTCTCTCTACCTCCCTCTCTCTCTCTCTTTCTCTCTCTATATGTTTTCTATCTTTCCATTTCACTCTCTATATTACATGTATACAAACTCTACATGTAAAATAAATTTTGAAGGACATAAACATGAGAAGCTCAACCTTTTCGTTCAATTAGCAACTTAATATAACAACTAAATATTGAAAATTCGAAAAACAAAAAACAAAGGTAGAGTGATGATTGATGAGCGAGCTCAAACAAAACATTTTCATTAGTCTATTACGGATAGTAGGGATAAATATTTATCATCCACAAAAAGAACTTTCATCAAAGTTCAAACCTCCACGTCCACCTACACTAAAGATCCTGATATCACATTCACAGTAGAAACATTAAAAAAGAAATAAAGGCCCACATCGTTCTGCAATAGAAAATGCCTTTTTTCATTATACAAATTTAATAAATTATAAAGACTGTATTTATCAGTTTCCTATACCAAATTCATCTGCATGTGATACGAGTTACTTGGCATGCATAAATACCACCTCCTACTTTTTATTTGACCCCTAGTTTATCCATTGCATATTATATAAGAAGTCTGAAAACCCTGAAAGTGGAAGATAAATATAATTATCTGGGGGTTGAGAAAAGGCCATAGTAAGTAAACAACCTTCGAGCCTTGACTGGCACGACTCACTTCTAGTTCTGCTATATTCTAGCTAAAAAAAGAGTTATCATTGTACACGCTCGAGAGGTTGTTGTGTGCCGGGAAGTTTGCGGCACGGTGCACCCCATCGAAACCTCACAACACGTACGTACACCATAGAACTCGATGGTGGTGGATGAAGCGAAATATCTGAAAACTTGAAATAGTCTTACCTTGTAATCAATGCGTGTTTCAATCAAAGCACTGTTGCTTTTCTTGATCTGGATAGTATTATTAGCTAGTGTTGTCTCTGGCGGCTGTGACAGTTTCCAATGTTGAGTTATTTAATCACTAGAACTTTATCTCCCAAATGAACCAGTAGTGGTATACATTACTGCCAGCCGACTATTATTGTTGATTCGATGCCTGTATTGTATTGTACGCATCTGCTCTCTCGCACGAAACGTGAGTAGTGATGAAAATATGCTACACATGCACATGCGATTGGTGTGGGTGCACAATTGGTATTTTGGTACTACCGGAGCTCCTCGCGATATACACACACTTCCACATAAAGTCGATATTATGTGGGCGCGGCTTGACTGTTCCATTTCTTCGGGAGACAAAAACTTGCACTCAATACCTCAACGTTACTTTTAGTATCACTCTGCTTTTAGTCACTTTATTTGAAAACTTATGCATTTTGAGAGGATGTCAAGATAGTAGCACCCCATAAACTTGCAGAGGTTGAGACAAGGAAAGTCTTTATTCTTTCGCTTTTCAAGTTTTACCTGAAGGAGTAATTAACCCTAACTTGTTAGTTGACGTTTCCAAAACTTTTCTTAGAGTATGACTAAGTACTGATTGAGCAATACGTAATTTTCATTGATTGATAAGTACAGTGAAAATTGTGATTCATGTCATCATTGGTGGGCGTGTCAGTGTAAACTTTAATAGCTTTCGCTCTGTTTTGAGGGGGGGGGGGGGGGTGCATGTACTTCACAGAATTTGTAAATGTTCATTTCTTTGCATATAGAAGCATCTGTCATTAGGTTGACCAAGAACTTCTTGGGTTGACCGTACACTGTTAGAACAAGTATTACAATTTTTAATCAAGTTGGTTAAAATTTTAATCAACCACGGATTACCAGGTGAATCACACAATCGTTGGTTAAACTTTAACCAACAGCCTGTTGATTAAAACTTTAACCTGTGGTTGATTAAAAAATTTAATCAATTATTGGTTAAAAAAATTTGCTCAATGTTGGTTAAAATGGTGTTGATTAAACTTTAACCATTTGTTGATTAAAACTTTAATCTTTTGTTGGTTATTTATGCTTTGTTCGGGGCTGATTCACATGGTGTTGGTTAAACTTACATGGGTCGTTGGTTAAAATTGTAACCATTGTAGGTTAATTATTTTTTGATTCACACGATGTTGGTTAAACTTCAGTGGGTTGTTGGTTACAGTTATAACCACTGTTGGTTAAACTTACGGGGGTTTGGAGGTCTTATCCTCGTGTTTGCAGATAAGAAATGGTTTAATATGATTATCATCAATGCTAAGATTGGAAGGAAGAAGTGAAATAAGGTTCTTGCTCAAATTAAAAACGCTTTGTGTCCCGGCCCGTAGGTTGTAGCTCAGCCAGTAAGTGCAACGGATGACCTACCCAAATTGCATGCATGAAGACGTTTCACTTCATGATGACATCTTATTTTATATTTAATTGTTTCAAACAATTAGATACAATTAGATTTAAAAAATAAGATTATTATTCATGCATGCAATTTGGGTAGGTGATCCGTAATAGGCCTACACTTCTCCTTCTTTAATTGGGTCTGCATCCTTCACGGTTGAAGATTCTTGCAGACTGATGAGTGTGTGTGTGCTTACGTTAGCCAGGTGCACGGTGCAAAATGCTACTTATTGGTTGAGCTACGTACAGCCTAGGGGACACAAATCGTTTTTGATTTGAGCAAGAACCTTATTTCACTTCTTCCTTACAATCTTAGAATTGATGATGATAATATTAAAATAATTTCTTACCTGAAAACACGGAGATAAGACCGTCCAAACCCCCATTTCTCAGGTCCTCGCGACAACCTCCATTGTTAATTTTGTCGCACGCGTAAACTGCGTGTACTTTGCATGCATATCATGTACGTTATTTGTATGTCGAGCGATCGCTAGCTACGCGCTTCGATATCGTTCCGTTGGGTCACGTGACCAGTACTTTAATCAACATTGATTAAACTTTAACCGGAAGGGGGCTTTCATTGCTGTCGGAATTTTGTTTTTAATCCATGCTGGGTTACAATTTTTGCCAACGACTTAGACTTAACCAACATAGGTTAAAAGGAATAATTTTGATCAACACTGTTTTTAATCAACGCAAGATTAAAAGTAAATTTTAATCAACACTACATTTTTAACCAACGTTGAGCGTTTTTTAATCAACAATTTTTTAACCCGCAGTTTTTTAATACTTGTTTTAACAGTGTAATGATGAGGTTATAGGTGTGTACATGATGATTGGCGGCAACAGTTACGAAGAAGAATAGATGCCTTTGTTGCTAAAGATGGTGTTGGATGTGACAGACTGTCAGTGACCCCTTTCCCCTACCACACCCTACCCAATTCATACTAGCCACGTCGGCTAATTACTCGGACATTTTCAACCTTGATAATATATTATATCATTCTTATGAAATAAGCTGTCAACATAAAATGTCAAATAAAATTAAATGCGAACATACATGTAACAACAAGTTTGAATGGCTGGAACGATGGTTCACTTGTTTTGTCATTGTGAAATTAGACAAACATCTGGCATTATAATTATATTGGAAATAGTTCACTTGAGTTGTGAACCCTGATTTTGCTTTTAATAATTGCATAAAATGTTTGCAGTCTCCCTGACAGGTTTTATATTATTTATTCTTGTAATTTCAACTATCATATTTACGTATATTTGTGTAGGCCTATGTGTACTAAACTTAACTTTTATTTAGATTTTAAGAAAGAGAAAAAACTCTGAAATCTTATGTGTAACCCTATAGCATTTTTTTAAACATCATTGCCAGTTTTCGTCAGTTGTAACATTCACAGTACTTTTTAAATCCACCACATCATACTCAGCTTTGTATGATACGGCATGTTTTACATGTATTTTTTTTAATATAAATCTTTTCTTGATGACTGATTCTGGAGGGGTTTTTTTTCTTTCGATTCTATTGTCATTTATAATTCTACTATGACTTATCAGTTGCTATATCGATATAATACATAACTACGACTTGACTATTGGTATCATTATTGATAGCTAATCATGGGCTATATAATGCTTGATAGCAAATCATTAACTACCAGAAATCTATATATCACGAGCGGTGTGAAGCGAGTGTTTTAGTCGTTTTGTTTTTCTTAGAATTAAATATTCAAAGACGCAAGGGGGTTTAACAAACACTGCTTTATCCGTCTCAATCACCACCCCCTCGGCCTTTTATTGCATTTTATGTTTTATTATGTCCCTTTTTCAGATTTCTGTCTTTCTTTCTTCGAATTCACGCATATCTCGTTTCTCACCCTCTCCTGCAATGCTTCATGTACGATGCAAATCGCTCTGTGCTGTTTGAGTCTCTCCGTTCTGCTCCGCCTGCATGCAGTATAAGATGAATTGAAAACTGGAGGGCCTCCTTATAAGAGCACAAAGGATGCGGTTAGAAGAGTTATTGGGCGGTTTGGCGTTTTCGTCAATATTCTGTTCACTTGTTCATTAGCACTGAAACGTGTCTCGCAAACATCTCGAGAGACTAGGCAAGCTCATGAGAGCGAGTGAAAGAGAGAGAGAGAGGGGGAGTTGAAGTTCTGTGTTTGGCCCCTGTTTGGCCGCTCTGGCACACTCCATCATTCACGTTGCACGTGGCGACATCTGGCGCCACGCGATTTTTTTTCTTTCTTGGTGATTGAAGTTATTTGTTTTTCCGTCAGACACTGTGTAAGCTTGCGAATATATAACCAGGAAGGTGATACATTGATGGATAAGATTTGTGCAACCCCGCAAAAAAGGGGGAAATAGGCGAGAAAAAGAATGCCAGCATAACCATCATTGGAAGATGGAAAGATGAATAAGCCAGCCCCCGGAGAGACAAGTCATGGATAGCTAACAAAATCAACATCAATTCATAATATCGCTATACAGGGACTTGCGGTAATCAGGGGTAGATGGTGAAACCCTGGTAGAACGAACGAACAAGATGATGAATAGAAGGGTGGAATCGAGTTTTGCTTGATGAGTTTCTGCAAAGAAAGCGGGGGGAAATAATGAATATACCTTGGGGAATCTGCACAGAGAAATCAAGTGGCCATGGTCTATTGCTTCAAACCGCTTTTTCGCCCAGGAAACCCTTTTCCTCCAAAGGCTCTGCTTGGCGACACTATTGTACACTTGGGATGTCATTCGAAACCTTGTAATGGCATATAGAATCCCTTTAATAGGTCACAACCGATTCTGAAAACATTGGTAGGGATTAGAGACAGATCCAGGGATGCTTCACAGTGCTCGCGATGCATGGATATCTTTCCAAGAGTTTGCATGCATGCCCCATTCACTAAAGAGGAATATAATGCATTTCAGCACTAATCCAGCAATAACAAAAATTGTATTTGATACGATAGTGTATGGCCGGATTAGAAAGAAGACGACTTTCTATTTAATTACCCGTACATCATTTTTTTTTAATGAGTTCCGTTCTTGATCTTGAATTATGAGTTCATAATGTCAATCATAATGTAAAATGTTGTATCGAGTCTGTCCTAAAATCTGCACATATTATTTGGAAGTTCGTAATTCTCGATTTGAACACCCCCCCCCCCCCCCCCCCAAGCAAAGGTCAATTTATCAACATCAATGTCATTGGTTTATAAAGACCTACATTGTGCGACTGAGCAAGGTTTTTTTCATTTTTGAACAGTGAAACTTGCTTATACAGTGCATTTTACTACCTTACCAATGTGCCTTTTCCTTTTATAATTATTTGCCAATTATTATTTTTCTTGTCTTGCTTCGTATTTATAAAATTTCCTGGGGCAATGTGCGCCTCCCCCTCCCTCCGATCGCTGTCATTGAATTTGGGATTCATTTATAATGTTTTTTTTAATGTCGCATATAGACCGAAAAATTTTGGTATGACAAGAATTATTGTGAAATTCTCCTCGGGGTTTGGTAATGGGCTCTCCATCAAACTCGCCCATTGGTTATGTCCGACCGGATTCTTCAGTAGGGAAAATAACTAAATAGAGTCATTTTGAATCAGTAAAATCGTGCTGATAATTTTGACCAGCATCCTGGTCGGCGGACACTTCTACTGATAACATTGATGTTGACCATTACATGGAAATGATGTCAAATGATGTCAAAGCTATAATAAGAACACTCGTTGCGATATGTTATTATCTGCCCATATTTGGTACTCTTAAAGGGGAAGTCCACCCTGAAATTAAGTTAGTTTTAATAGGAGTAGAAAAATGAGAGAAACAAGTCAGTGAAAGTTTGAGCAAATTCCGATTAAAAATAAGGAAGTTAGGATTTTTTAAGTTGTGATCAATCAAACACAAATTGGCAACTCTATGACGTAAAATGCGAGCTCAACTTTCATTTGCTTAGTACTAAAAAAATCAAAAATTTTCATTTTCCCTCAAGAAAAATTTCAACCATACATGCACCCTAAATATAATAATTGCAAATATGTTTCTAAACTCCCCCTGCAAGGAACAAATATATATTCCGTCATCAATAACGAAGAAAACATGATTTTATGGAATATTATGCACAAAGCAAATGAAGGAGAGCTCGTATAATAAGTCACAGAGTTGCCAATTTGTATTTGATTGATCACAACTTCAATAATTCATAACTTTCTTATTTTCATTCAGAATTTGCTCAAACTTTCACTCACCTGATTTTCTTATTATTCTGCCTCTATCAAAATAAACATATTGGGGGGGTGGACTTTCCCTTTAATGCAGGATAAGCTTTGAAATATAGTGTCTCATAGAAAATCGTAAAAACTTCATTATAATTTCGCGATTTTATGCAAATGGAATCACACATAATTATCTGTTCTGCAGTCATTTAATATTTTTGTCTTTTTGTCTTCCTATGTAGTTGTACGTCTACTGTGACTAGCAATGTCTTACCAGGCATCCACTTGTGCATACGTGTTATTGTAGTCCGTTATTGTTTTATATACTAACGATAATTTGCCTACTGTGTTTTTATATAAGTACAGTATTAGAAGTGTTATAACAATAGAAGTTGTGCCCATCATTAATTTTTCTTTAATGCATTAATGAGGGACATAATGTCTTATATAATCATTATGAACCTCAGCGTTTGGTATATACTGTACATTCTCTCCTACATCACCGTATGCCTCAAAAACTTTAACCTTCAAGGATGTAACTGAAACTGGTTTTATATGATATACTAGTATAACCCATTATAAGCTGCTATTGGTAAGTTAATGATACATAAAAACTGATAATTATGTCGAAAGTCAAAGGCACTGGCACTGGCAATTAATTAATAAATAACTCACTGGTAGCGGCAGTAGTCTCGTAACCGAGAGATGACGGGTTCGGAACCAAGACAGTCAATTCGGTAGTAGATTTGCTTTTTGTAAAGCTTTATTCATTATAACCAAGTCCATAGGAGAGGACTTAAAGGCCGGCTGTACTAGTTTGGCCAGGAGGGATTAGACCACACAGCGTAGTCGCCGACAGCTGGCTATCTCATCAACTCAGCTCTCAATTAACATAGGAAAATGAGGTTCAGTGGTAATTAATGGAAAGTAACACAACCAGGAATGATAGCAAGTTTGCAGAGAAAAGGGGAAAATTAACATTTTACCTTTGTGATAGTAAATACAGTGACAAAAACTAGGCGAGACTTACTCAGAGAAACAAGGGCAATACTGACCCAACGGATTGTAATTGCACCCTCTACAAGAGGGCAAGTCCGTTCTTTTTTCTTTAATGGTGTCCCATGTGCTACCAAATATTACGAATGTAAATGAACAACATAAATGTAATTTTAGTTTTCTGATCCAAGCTCTGGTAAGGCTTGCAAATCCGTACAATCCCAATATGCCTATATACTGATATGGTCGGTAACGTATGGGACAAATTTCACCGGCTTGCCCATTGATTCGTGTGCATTTTTAACAATCAATATTAAAACTTGTAATCATTTCTATTGAATATGCCAAAGTTATTAACTAATATATAAAAATAAGAACGTTATAGTAAGTTATGGTAATAACGTCGCTGGTTTCTACTGCAAAGAGCTCTCACTAATTCTTACCATCATCACAAACTCATGATGATCATAATAGTAATGATAATCGTAATGTTGTGATTATCATAACTATAATCACCGGAAATTAGTTTTTGCTATCGTTTTTTGACACTGGCAATCGACGACTTCCATGAACATAAATAACATTACAGCGTATTGCAAGGCCTAAAAATCACCGAAGCTGGCGCTATTTTACATTGCAATATTATTGTAACTGAAGATCAACATTTATTTTGATAGGTTGAGTGAGTGGAAATTCGGAAACAACATTAAAGTCTGGGTCGGTGTTAGACTGGAAAATATTTCATACACTGTCACAGAAGTACACAAGGGAATTTTGGTGCCTAATTTAACAGTTGCATATTGAACCTTGGCCTTAGATAGTTGTACAAAGGGAATTCCAATCTATTTTGTCCCATATACATGACATCACCAACCATGTCTAAGCAGGGGTAGCATTAGCCTCTTGTCGATGCCCTCGCGCTGTTGGAGTCTCTAAATTCTGACGAGCGAAGCGAGTCAGAGAAACCGAGGCGCTTGCGCGAGGGCGCGAGGGCATCGACAAGAGGCTAGGGTAGCATAATCTGATGACGGTATTAAGGTGCTCATTCTTAGCTTGCACAAGACCAAACACCCACACCAAATATCAAGCAAAACGATACGTTGATGTCAATGTAATTATGTGCGTGATTATTACTGGTAAAGTAAGTAAAATTTTTGTTGATGTTTCTTTTCTTTCCTTCCTTATCAATGTTTTTATATTTTAATTTTGATGTTTTTGTTATGTTTCTCCTGTTACAATTTTTCGATATTTTCTTACAATGCATAAAATGTTATGTGTATACTTGTTAAGGGGTCATTTTCAATAAGCCAATTAGTGCTTTTCATGACCCCGCTACTATTATTCATATGCATATGTTATTGATTTGTAAATTGTTTTTAAAGTGGAAATAAAAATTGAATTGAATTGGAGTATGGGAGTTAAAAATTAGATACATCTATTACTACAAAAGTACTCAGGTCCAAGACTCAGATAGTGCATTTTAGCCAAGTAATAAAATAATTTTGTCATCCAGATTTCTGATGCCCTTTTGTTTTCTTTAGATGTCTTGATTGCATGATTCCTTGTGAGATGTTCACTGCATTTGTACATCCAAGTTAACTTTGACTTGCTACACCACACAGAAACAGATTAACTAGGACACTGAATTTATCTTTCAATTGTGTAGATCAATCATTTATTGCAATAATCCACGCTCATGCTCAAAATTCAAACTTAATTCTGGTCAAAGCAATCTGCAAAAATAATCTCTTTATGAATTTCAAATCCATACATTAATCAAAACATAAAATACTAATTTCACAAAAATTATAATTATACATTATGAAATACAGATGGAGAAAATTTTCTAAATATACTGTATTTGATTCAATTATCAAAGATTTGATGACTTGGCACATAAAAGTAAGAGTTGAAAAGAGTTGAAAATCACAGGCAAATAGTGACAATAAGTAATTAACATTGGACAATTAATTAAATATGCTAACAAAGCAATTTGAATATAATATTAAAGTTAAGGGGAAAATACAAACATGTTACACATTTGCAACAACTTAAGACTTTACATGCAGCAATGTAATTTAGGGTGTCAACTTACACAAATATTGTGCAGCAACTACATGAATTAGGTATCAAGTAGAGCAAGAGTAATTACTGTGAGTTATACATGTAGACTGATCAAATATACCAGTTAAAAGGTACTTAAGTAATATTTATTTGTTTGCAAATTCAGAATCGATGTGCATCATTATGCATAATCATAATTTGACAGAAGGAAAAATAATGAACAGAACACCCCCAAAATTTAAAAAAAAATAGTATTTTGAGAAGTGGATACATATACAACAAAAGCCTCACATTCCACAAATAATTTTCTTTAAATATACACTTTTATATATTCTGATAGTGTCTCTTTGATTATATGATTTTCTAATAAAGCTAATGAAAGAAGGAAGGAAATGTGGAATTGAAGAACATGGAAAGGATAACAAATAATTATGTGTACCATAGGTATACTGACAAACAACATGGATTTCTGTCAATAATTCAAAGGTAGTACTGACGGTAAGGTGATACGCTACAAAGGAATGATATATCTTTTTCAAACACACATCGTACTAACATATACTAACATATGTACAATCATTGATTTCAAAGTATGGTATCTCTCACACAATACCAAAAATGAAATAATTGGGTCAGCAACTATTATTTCAAGCACACTAAACTTGAAATTAATTCATCAATGATAAAAGAAAAAAGAAAAAAAAGATGGAAAAGAAAAAGTCTTGTTCTTCACTACCAAGTCGTATATCTCGATATGAAATTATTGAGCTTACATAGTCTTTTCTTAGATTTATAGAAAAATTTAGACTCTGCCATGAGACATGTGCAATGCATAGTAAGAAAACGTCATGTGAAATAAAGGAAGTTATGCCATAATCTATCTATAGTGAAATTTTCTATGAAGAAAGGTACTAAATATCTAAATGTATTTCAACTGAGGGTCTTTCAAAAGATCCATTTTCTCACTGTGTATCATATGAATGTAGTGGTAACGTCAATATATAAAAAACAATGCTATCAGCAGTATACGTATTTGTTGGAAAAGGGAAAGCAATATCTGGTGTATTTTAACTGAGCATCTTTCCAGAGACGCCCATTTTCTGTGTATCATATAAATATAGTGATAACATACATAAACTTGACATTCAGAATCAAATGCTTAACAAGCCAGTTGTTATGTCGAGGGTTTCAAACCAATCCCTTTCCTCAAAATCTTGCAGAGGACTCTATAAAGATAGAAATAGTTTTGAAGTCTGAGCCGTTACGGGCAACTTATCAAAGTTGTCCTTCACCTAGGCCCAGGAAAATATCTCTCTAAAAATAACTAACCACTCCGTACTGGTATACATAACTGCATCTCTTATAAGCCATTCATGAAATCTACTATTCTAATGTCTGTCTTGACATCTAACAACATTTCATTTATAAAGCGCATTTTTATAAGATGTCCGCTTTATATCAAATGGTACATTTTGAATACCAATCCTAACTATTACTTTGTGAAAAAACTTATTGTCATTAAATACAATAAAAATGTGCATACCTTGTTGCCAACAATCCTGTAATATTTCAGACATAAAAAGGTAAATTTATAATCTGATAAGTCCAAGGTATTGTCTGGTGTCCAATACGTTACAAAGTATTGTTGAGTTACATTTGTCATTAAATGTATAATTCTACTTCATATTTGATCTAATCCAGGCTTTAATAGGGCTATTAATTTGATAGAATTATTAGAAATGACAAGATATTTCCCGTGATTGGTAACATACAGGACAAAAAATAGCTATGACTTGCCCATTCTAAATTGAAAACCTTCTGTACATTACATATATTTCATACAACTTTAATAACTGATGGAAGAACCAAACTCTTTGAACAGTATTCAAAATGCACCCCTTAATCATTTAGAGTAAAAAGCATTACTTTTGATCTTTCATTTAAGACTGTAAAATACATCAACAATGCAATATTTCAATAACCTTTCGCCTTCTGGAACTTCACTTCTCTGTAAAAACCTTACAACATCACAGTAATCTTTGATTTAAATTCACACACAATATCTTTAGTTTGAAGCAACATTTACTTGATTGTTTTCAAGAATCACTTACCACATATATTTATAACTAATACTACTAAATCAAATTGCACCATTAGGGAGTTTTAACAAGGAGTATTCACATTGTCTTTGTGGCGAGGCATGGTGAGAAAGGTCATCTGTTTAACATCATTTAGATGGATGAATAAACATTGGAAGTTAGGCTGGTGGATCTAAAGGTATTCTTGACAACAAACTCACAGCAAACAGATAAAAATGACAAAAACAACAGAACAATTATACCTCCTTTCGTAACTTCCAACCTTTCAACATATCTTAAACCATCCATATGGTGTCAACAAGAAAACTTGTTCATAGCTCATATCACCAAACCATCCATGAGACAACATTGTTTATCTATTATTTAAATTTTCAGAAACAAGGTTATCATTCTGGTTAAAATCTTGTATAAAATCTTAAAACATGTTGCATCATTGTTTCTGTTCTCAATACATTCATATGCATCATAAAAATAAAATCTTTGAGTAAGCATGACTACAGACATCTTTGATAGGTAGTTACTTCTAAACTGACAGACTTTTCACAGTCTACTTAGTAAAGTCATTATGCTATACATTCAGAAAAGCTGTTTTTCTAGATGTACGCAAATAATTTCTCCACATTTACCAGTGTGTACTTTAACAAGCTATCTTGATCTCTTCCTCACAAATCATGTGAATAGTGCTCTATCAAATATTATATTTCAGCCAAGATCTTACAGGAGAAAAACACCTAAATGTGAATGCACTGTTGCTGAAAATGTATTTTGAATATTTGTAATATAAGGAGTTGTTTAACAACATATAAGATAATATGAGAATATACAATAAAAGAAATTGTCATATTTGACCAATTTTAAGAAAGAAAACATACAAGACTTTTGATGAAAGTCCCACACTAAACACATGAAAATGTATATCATTTCATAAATTTGTTACAAAAATATTTCTCTTTTGATACAAACAAACAAACAAGTTGAACATGAAATAGCACCTTACTAACAGCCAAGTTTTAGTTATTAAACTAAAGGGATCAAGTTCTGTGCTATTCAGTCAATAATAATAATAATATTGGATTCTTATATAGCGCACGTATCAACTTGCAAGGTCCTCACGGCGCTCCAACATTACCCGGCTATGCTAGGCTGCCGATTTCAACGGTCACAGCATTTTAAGGAATTCCTTCCTACCGGTACCCATTTAACACCTGGGTGGAGAGTGGCAAGTGTAGATTAATGTCTTGCCAAAGGACATTAGTGCTGCGGCGGGACTCGAACCGCGGACCCTGTGATTCACAGTCCCAGACTTATCCACTACGCCACAATACCTCTACATGTGATTAATAAATTGTGAATTATTCAGTTCTGTAATCTCATTTCTCATTTTTTCACAATGGATTTTTTTCCCAATCTCTTTGGACTTTGTTTTATTTTTAATACAGTATAGAACATCTTCATACAATTTATTAGGATGTTATTGAATTATATACACAGTCTAGAACAAAATAGGTAAACTCTATTACCTCGTGAATCTTGTCAAGTAGAATATCTGAGAGAAATTAATTAAATATAATTTCATATCTACAGATCTCGTAGGGATTGTAACAAAAATATCACAACATAAGAGCATATTTCATCTCGCTCATCTCAAAACAGGTAACCATAAAAGTATTACGAAGACTAGATATCATCAAAAGTCACTAAAAGACACAAGAAATGATAATAATTCTAATTAAACATTGCATATAAGTGAATATGAACCAACAAAAAACACTTGCAGTGATATTATGACGGAAGAATTCAATTTCACCTCAAGTGGAAGTAGAATATAAAATTACAAAAATATGGCCTTTTGTTCGATTAATAGCAATATTAAAGAACAATGTAAACAAAGTCTGTATAAAAATAATAATAAAATAACTTCATTCATAAAAATGATTAAAGACATTGTTGATATATGCCATGATTGTCAATGTTGTATTAACAATACAATACATTTTGATGTTATACTTAATGACTCCAATAATTGCTGCCAACCAATAAACAAAATATGTGAATAAAATGTTTTAGGATTTTTTTTACCCGCTATTTGTAATGATATCATGATCTTTATCATCACTGTAATCATTTTCAAATGAACTAGATGGAACTTCGACTGCGCGCAGTCGAAAATGATGCCTCCGTCATGGAGCAATTTTACAAACCAAAACAGAAGAAATTTTTCAAATCAATTTCAATTGTAATCCATTATATACATATATGACCCTTTGATCTTTGACCTCATGACCCTAAAATCTACTCAGTTCATTGGCTCTGCAAGATGTCCTGAGTTAAATAGTAATCCATCTGTCAGTTCTAATGAGAATGCATTCACAAGCTATTTTTGCATACATAATGAGCCCATGACCTTTGACCTTTGACCTCATGACCCAAGAATCTACTCAGTTCATTGGCTCTGCAAGATACATACATGATCTAAGTTTGGCAGGAGTCCATCAATCTGTTCTAATGATAATGCGATCGCAAGCTATTTTTGCATACATAATGAGCTGCATGACCTTTGACCTTGACCTCATGACCCCAAAATCTAATCAGTTCATCGGCTCTGCAAGTAACATACATGACCTAAGTTTGGCAGGAATCCATCAATCGGTTCTTGAGATAACGCGATCACAAGCTGTTTTTGCATACATAATGAGCCCTGTGACCTTTGACCTTTCATCTCGTGACCCCAAGATCTAATCAGTTCATCCGCTCTGCAAGATACATACATGACCAAAGTTTGGCAGGAATCCATCAATCGGTTCTTGAGATAACGCGATCACGAGCTGTTTTTGCATACATAATGAGCCCTGTGACCTTTGACCTTTGACCTCGTGACCCCAAAATCTAATCAGTTCATCGGCTCTGCAAGATACATACATGACTAAAGTTTGGCAGGAATCCATCTATCGGTTCTTTAGATAACGCGATCACGAGCTGTTTTTGCATACATAATGAGCCCTGTGACCTTTGACCTTTGACCTCGTGACCCCAAAATCTAATCAGTTCATCGGCTCTGCAAGATACATACATGACTAAAGTTTGGCAGGAATCCATCAATCGGTTCTTCAGATAACGCGATCACGAGAACGGGACGTACGGACGTACGGACGTACGGACGTACGGACGGACGGACGTACGGACGTACGGACGGACGGACAACCCGAAAACATAATGCCTCCGGCTACTTCGTAACGGAGGCATAAAAATTATTGGATAATAAGGTAAACATATCCAATGCCATACACACCTAGACTGAAAGGTATAATTAATCTGGTAAAAGCCAGAAGGACGCATACTCTGTGTAAAAGTGTATGAGTTAACAACTTTCTGACACTCACCACATTAAGTGATAACAGTTTTTGTAATAGCTGTGTTCAGTCAATATCAATCATGTCATCTTGATTCAATATCAGATAATTGAACAGAGCTTGGATCGAAGGTATTTTTTTCTTCTCAGAAGCAGCACCATTTGTAAAAAATGAATGTAAAAATGCAAGTAATTCCTTTATGTCACTGGACTAAAGTATCCTGGGAAGTTATTTGATAGTTTTAAACCATAAAAGGCCTTAAGGCCATACTGAAAACATACTGCTATTATCTAAGTACTAAGGTTCCACCAAGTCGAGGAATAATTAAGAGAAACAGGACACAGCAATTCACATCAATCCGTTGGCTCACATGCAGGATGAGTTGAGTACAAATAATATGTATTGACGACAAAAGTGCTACATTTTAAAGCTGTCTACTAACTCTACTAAAACATGTTAGGACAAGGTTCAAAGGTTTGATTCCAGTTGCATCATGGCGTTCTTAAAGCTTTAGACCTACCACACTAAGTTTGATCCATGTTAGATTGTGACCCATCCCACTGCAGCCATCCGGGCTAAACATGAGATCAGGTCACTTTCTTTGATAGCAGACGGCATGACGAAATTGACGACAGTCGACAAAATTGATAAAATACTTTTAATGAAAGATCTGGAAAACATATCCACCTGTAGAGTTTGGCTTGATAATCATGGGAAGGTAGTCTTTGAGTTGCATCAGTATAAAGATCATCAGAGATCACTTAGTCTTTGGGAAGGTATTCAGATATTAGCATCAATGGTTTCTGCAAGTTGTCTGTCAGGTTCTTCGTTGGCAGCGAGATGATATTTGACCACGGCACCAGGGTCAGATACCAAGCGACATGCTGGACTTGCCAGCTGTAAATGAAAGAAGAAGAAGAAGATAAAGGATGATAAGTGACGCTCCTGCCACAATTGCTCCGCGCCAATTTCTTATCAATTAACATCGTTCCCAGCTTCAAGCTTGGACCCAACACCATACCTAACCC
Source organism: Strongylocentrotus droebachiensis (assembly GCA_035222895.1). Classification (NCBI taxonomy): domain Eukaryota; kingdom Metazoa; phylum Echinodermata; class Echinoidea; order Camarodonta; family Strongylocentrotidae; genus Strongylocentrotus; species Strongylocentrotus droebachiensis. The sequence goes on from JAVYIG010000002.1 coordinate 401,127, forward strand.
TAACCCTAAACCTAAACCTGAACCTGAACCTAACAGGAAACCTCATTGCAAACCTGAATCTCTACTTTGACAACGTAAAGTCTAGAGTTACTGTTGTCAGAGCATATGTCAGACCACCCTTTTCCCCCCTAATCAGACAGTCCTAGCTTATACAATAAAACCACACCCTATATTCATAAAACAGACACATGTTTTAGATTTCTCCCTCTTATCAGCTAAAAAATGGTATATCTTTGATAAACAATCACACTATAACACTGTAAACTTTCCCTTCATATACTTTTATTTATAAGAAAAATTATTTTATTTTGGCCAATGTACTTCTTACATAATTGTTTATATTTAAAATTGTTACATTTCATTGAATTAATCACTACAATATACTTCATGATAATATCATCAACTTGATAAAATTTGTAGTAGCGGAATCTTTAAGAGTGGCAAAGGAGAAATGTGCAACAGTTTTCTCTCACAATTGAATATGTCTCTAGCAAAGAGATTTTCATTTTAGAATGTCTTTTTTTGTCTCTCTCTTAAGTATTATACACAATGATAAACAACAGATAGCATCTGACAGCGAAATTATCAATTTTCTATGTTTGTGTTTCAGAGAAAGCTGACTGTTTGGCATTCTTTTAATCAATGACTACCCCTCCCTCTACAGCTTTATTTGTTTAAAAACAAAATTCAACATTGTAACTCATCCCGGAACACACTTTTACTACATGTATGTATATATACCGGTATGTATTTGTGTTTGTGAAAATAGGATTGTGCATACCAAATGATGTTCATTGTCTACATTTTGAAGGACTGCATCATGGAGCGTGATATAGATCTTGTCTAGACCAATCAGATCCAAGAAACCACTCCTGAACAAAAGAGCTCTAATGGGTCCTGTGAACAAATCATCAAGAAAAGGAAAAACAGCATAGGAATATTTTAATAATTAACAGATCATACACCATGTCATGAATTTTATTTTATTTTAGGAACAAATGTCAAGGACCTTCTAGAAGCAATCAACTGAAAAAAGAGGTCTTATATTCCAATAATTCCTGAAAAAGTGACCAAATTAAGGTGAAAAATGAGTACTGAATCAAAAACAAAAAAAAAACAAAAAAAACAATACGTGACTACATGTACTATCAATCTGTTGATTGCAAGGCTATATAAAACACTGACAGGTATTACAAACTTCAAAGTGCAAGAGCAACAACAGAAAAATACTTCCAACAAGAAACACTTCTGCTGATTACTTTCAAGCATTCTTGGGTGAATCCTCCTGATTTGCAGCAACATGCCATGATGTCTCCAAGCTGCTTTGTGAAATTCATAAACTAAATTGGGGACAACAAAACTTTAGGTTACAAAAACAAAAATCCACTTTACAATCTCACTAACTCTCTCATTGAGGTTGGTCTTGAGGGTGCTTTAAGTCCCATAGCATCCACAAAAGTGAGTGTACCTTCAAGTACCTTAATTTCTGTCAACAACACTCACCTCTACAATTTGCCATGATGATATCGACCTGCACCTTCTCGTAGTCTGCAACGATAACTTTAAGAGTGCTTAGTCCCATAGCGTCCACAAAACTGACTGCCCCAAAATCTAAGATGATGGTCTTCACCAGGGTGGGGTCTACCTCCTCCTCCTCCTCTGACTCATCCATGCTGCGGCTACTCGATGTACCTGCTTCTAGGAGTTCAGCATTGGCCGTGGTGATCTCATGGTTGTTTCCGTTGTTAGTACCGGGGTGGCTCTCTGGCTGCATTTCGTGGGACTAGAGGGATGAGAGAGTATTAAAAAGAGCTTTATTAAATATCAGATAAATTTGCATCTGTTTGTCCTTGATTGGGAGGAGATACAATGAATACATCAACAGAATAAAAGAACTACAGATATCACTCAAATCTTTTCATGAAATTTGAATTGCTAGAATTGCCAGGCTGTGTTTCTGAGAAGGAAGTTTAGGATCGTTTGAAGGAGCTACAGAAAATGATAAAGAAACAGATATCATGTAGGAAAGCTGACTACAGAAGGAAGTTAGAACAGGATTTTAGAAGCTCTGATTCTAGAGCAGCATGGAAAAAGATGCAACTGATCACAGGTTACAAGAAAAAACTCAAAAATCAAGAACTCAGTGCGGATTTTGTAAATGAACTCTGTGATTTTGATAGTAGGTTTGACACTCATGACTTTTCTGCTGAAAACAGTTCTATGCTAGAACTGCTTCACACCAAGGTTAGGGAATCTGATGATGATGTAGTGGTTAATATTAACGATGTTCGAATTTTGTTCGCTAGGGCTAAAGCTGGTAAAGCTACTGGTCAAGATGGGATTTCAAACAAACTTCTAAAAGCTTGCAGCCAGCAACTTGCTGAGGTTTTTACAGCTATTTTCCAAACATGTTTAGATACTGGTGACATCCCACAATTATGGAAATCTTCTATCATAACTCCTGTTCCTAAAGTAACAAAACCGGTGGAGCTAAATCACTACCGTCCTGTAGCAATTACGTCTAATGTAATGAAGTGCTTTGAGAACATTCTTGCTAAATCTCTGAGACGTCAGACAGGTCTCTTTGACCCTACTCAATATGCCTATCAAACCAATAGGAGTGTTGAAGATGCTGTGTTGGTCTTCTTACATAAGATATACCAACACCTTGAAATCCCGAAGGCTTTTGTGAGATGTATTTTTATTGATTTTAGTAGTGCTTTCAACACCATTATCCCACATAAATTGGCTGCCTCTCTATCAAATTTTGATGTCTCCCCTAAATTGGTTAGGATCATCCTTAATTTTCTTGTAAATAGGCCACAGCGTGTTAGGTGTAATGGAGTTTCCTCTAGTGATACTTGTGTAAGTATAGGAGCTCCACAGGGTTGTGTGCTTTCTCCCCTCCTTTTCTCTGTTTACTTCTCTCTTCTCTCTTCTCTAACTGCTCTGTCGTAAAATACGCTGATGACACAGCTATATGCGGCTTTCTAAAGCATGGGCCTGAGAACTACTTTCAAGAAGTACAGAGTTTTGTAGACTGGTGTGATCAATCAAATCTAATCCTCAATGTACAAAAGACAAAGGAAATAATTTTTGATTTTCGTCGCTCTTCACATTCTCATGAGCCTATTACTATCCATGGACATCCCATAGAACAGGTCCCAGAATACAAATATCTAGGGACAATCATCGACAACAAACTGAAATGGAATCCAAATTCACAAGTTCTCGCAGGAAAGGCTAATCAACGGTTGTATTTCCTAAGGAAATTAAGGGAATTCCGAGTTGACAATACCATCCTGGTACTATTCTACCAAAGTTTGTTACAAAGTATCCTTACTTTCAGTCTCGTGTGCATGTATGGGAACCTGTCAAATGGGAATGTGAAGAAGCTTAATAGAGCTAGGAAAGTCGCTCAGCGAATTACTCACACAGAGTTGCCCACAATTGGTGCTCTGTATGAAAAGAAGGTTCTACTGAAGATTCATAAAATAATGCAAGATTCATCCCATCCTCTACATGAGCTTTTTATTTCAACCGTTCAGGTATACGTCTAACAGTGCCTAAAACAATACGATGTAGATTCAGACATTCTTTTGTTCCAAATGCCATACACATTTTCAACAATTCTGTAAAACGATGATTTTCTAATTGAGTGTATGTAATGTGTGGATGGTTTGGGTGCATGCGTGGAGCCAGGTCGTAATCTTTTCTCCTTTTCTGTCCTCTCTAACTTTACCTGAAGCATTGTTTTGGGTGTGCACCTATCATTCTACCACTTTCTTTTCTTCTTATTTATTTCCTTATCTATCTCCTTTCCTCTATCTCTATTGTATTCATGTACCTGACTTCACGCATGCCTGCACACACACATGCATACATGTAAATTGGTATGTTATGCTCTGATCGCAACTCTGGTTTTTTGCATGTCTTGTCATGTTAAGCAGAGTCATTTTCATGATAACCATTTTTCGAACAGTTGATGTCTTTTGTCATGCTTTTTTGATCAAATTTTTAATCAATTTTTTAATCAATGTCAATATTTCAAATGTCAGTATTAAGTGCAATAATGTAACCTATAACAGTAAATGTCTTTCAACTCAACAAATATGTATATTTGAGAAGAACTGTCTTTTATGATAGTGTTAAAATGCCTTTCACTCTGTCCATAATGATGCGAAACAGTAATCTTTTAAACTTTTAATGGATGAACAACGTATCTTGAGTGCGTGCATGAGTGTCAGCTGCTATGTTCTTTCTCCCTTCCTCTTCCCTCCTTTCACTTGAAGCTTTGTTTTAGTTGAGCATTTCTCCCTTATCTACCACTTTTTCTTATTTCTCCCCTCTCTTCTACACTGCATCTCTTTACATACATGTACCAGACTTCATGCATGCCCTCTTACATGTTTTTAGTATGTTATGGCCGCTGTCCCATGACACATGTATATATGTAAATGTGAAATGGCTAAGGCTAGGTTCCTTATTGAACACTTTTTTTTATTCTAACTTTCTACTGCACAGGGTCTATCTCTAGCTTGCAGCTCTGAATTTTCGAATTTTTGAATGTTGACGACTCATTTGTCTTTTTAACCACGGGCAGTCACTGTTCTTGATATCCTGTACTCTACCTCTACCTCATCTCTTCCCTCCCAGAGCTCCTCGTTTTCTGTCACCTTCTCTTTTCTCCCTCCTTCTCTCTCTCCCTCACATTTCCTTTCTGTTCTACTCCATTCGACTCCTCTCTCTCTCTCTCTCTCATTTGTCCTTTTCTCTCTCTCATACCCCTTTTCTGGGAGAGAAGGGGTGAATGTTTCAGAGCACTTTTAAATTCATTTATTCAATGCATTCTGTGCATTTTCGAGATTCATTTTTAAATGCCAGTTTTCAAGTTTACATGTCAGCTTTGTTAATGCTATTATTGCTATTATTATTGTTATTATTATTATTGTTGTATTTTCTTTGTATCCTCGAATGTATTTATATATTGTTTATGTTGTTTGTATATGTACGTCACTCGCCAGTGGAGGACGAATTTCTGTATTTTTTTAAATCAGACAATAAATTATCTTGAATCTTGAATCTTGAAAAGAAAGGGATTTTCTAGGATACAGGATAATGATAGAGGATAGATAAAATCAAAGTAATCTTTTGGTGTAAAAATACTGTAATGTGATTTCAGCACCTGTACTACACTGGAGTGTCCTTTCTACAACTTATTAAATAACCTGAAATTACTTTTCACGGTAAAGTAACAAAAGAAAAGAGTATTGGTAGGAGGAGGAGGAAGTTTACCCTAGCTCAAGTGTGATATTTGTAGGAATTCCATAGTTTTGATACCATGTTGTAAACAACGTGTTTATGAAGATAGACAAGGCGTACCTGTCTGACACCATGAAAACTGTTATGCAATTCATTATTAATTTGCTGTTTTGATTTAAGAATATAAGGCAACATTAAATGTAATCCATATGTGGTAATGGTGTTTGGCAACAAAACGTAGGTCATATATTATACAAAGAAACCTGCGTAAGCAACAACCTATACATAAACACCACACTTTTTGTTCCAGGGAAGTGTTACTAATACAAACATGTATTACAGGAATCTGTACCTCATGCCCACGTATCTGTAGAGACCACATTCGTTTTTCTTAAGCAGTCTTCACAAACCTGTTTCACCGTATTCTATGGTATTCTAACTCACCTCTATTGCTATTTCTCCATTCTGAATCTCTTCCACACTGCTTGTCTTTGTGTACTTGACCTGAGCCTTGGCAAGCTCCTTCTCTTTCTTCGCTCTCTCCTGCAAGATCTTCTGCGGATTTACGCCCGTTATTGAATACATGCTCTCTTTGATGTATTCAGCATTGGCGAAGTACATAGGAGCGTTCACACGGAAGATCTTAAGACCTGGAAGCTCCTCAGCCTGGTCGTCAGAAAAAGGGGAAATGATGGAGCAAATTATTAGAATGACTCACTAAGCTTTCATCTTCTACAGAAAGTGCCCTTTTGTCTGTCCCAGATGAGACAAGGGATAGAATAGATTAGTACTGCTCTCTCTATTTTCACCACAATTATATTATTCCCATAACCTGGGATGGTATTCTGGCAATCATGTTTTTGTTTGTGTTAGTGAAAATACACAATTGTCATGACAAATTGAAAAAATGTGAATATGCAAAATAAACACTCATCGTTGATGCTTCAGAAGATCTCTCTCTGAGACGGATGTACACTCGTTATTGAATACATGCTCTCTTTGATGTATTCAGCATTGGCGAAGTAGATAGGAGCATGCACATGCAAGATCTTCAAACCTAGAAACTCCTCAGCCTGGTCGTTCGGAAAAAGAGGACAGAGCAAATTATCAGAATGCCTCACTTAGCTTTCACCTGCTACTGAAATGACCCTTTTGTCTTTCTCACGTGAGACAATGGATAGAATAGATTAATACTGCTCTCTCTATTTTCATCACAACAGCGCATACTTTTTTTCTCAGTATTCCATCTTTTAGGAAGGAACTTCTGAGCAAGGAAGTACAAACATACACAATTTTATTACTTCCATAATCTGGGATGGTACTCTAGAATTTTTTTTTTTTTAAATAAGCAAAATATTCACTCATCATTGGTGCTTCAGAAGATATCTCTCTGAAGCTTATGCAGCCAGCTGTGCATAGAAATTAACCAATGACTTGTCTTAATTTATGACAATTAATATACTCCACCATAGCTATTTTTAGAGTACTACCCAAGAGTCCTATCAATTTAAATACCAAAACAGCGCATACTTCTCTCTCTCAGTATTCCATCTTTCAGAAGGAACTTTTGAGCAAGGAAGGGACACACATACCGCTCGATAGTAGCTGAGGTCACGATAGATGTCTGTGTTGGGGATATGGCCCATGATGCCGCACTTCGGTCTCTGGGTCCGCAGAATGACGGAGAAGATGGCCACCGCTACGCCAACACCAAGCCCGATATCAACCCCAAGGAGGATGACTGCAAGACAGGTCACTAGCCATAACATCTGTATATCAAACAGGGAAATTGATTGCTTAATTTGAATGACAACAAGAGATTGAATGTATACACATTTGCAGTCCAGTGACATATTTGATGAGAATGAAAGCAAATCATGAAAATCATGATCTACCATAGTCATATAAACAAGACGAGAATTAGGGTTAGTGTATATCATTTTGCTTTGCTGCTTTAGTGGGCTTTTAGATAACACATTTCTACAGGCTCATTCACATACACAATTAAATGCTCAACTGCCATATTCAACTACCATGATTTACTGTGGCATACATCAACAAGCCTTTTTAATAAATCTGTCAATTTAATGTGATAATTGCAATCTAGAGGGGCAGGTATATGTTATCTATTTTTCATGAAAAATAAACCTAACTTTAAATCACAAACAAGGGTCTCAAGTCATCCAAGTTTAGGTTTGGGATTTTTAACATGATTTGTTAAGCTAAGCACTATCATATTTCAATCATGGGATGATTATGTGATATTAATGGTCTCAAAATAAAATTATTTTTAACATTTAGATAAGATGATCATACTTGTACAAACATGAAGTCTTTGCCTCCCATGTTCTGTGAGTTCTAAGAGATGACGCAAATGGATGGACAAGCACTCACTTTAATACAGAAGCACATAAATACACATACAAAGTGCAAACAACTCTGTGTGGTGGAAAAGTGCCCAAATACTTACACAATCCACCTTGGAGAACTTCCATAAATCTCTGAGGTCTTTAACCTGTCTAAACATTCCTCTTAGAGCAATAACCACAATGGCTGCCAGACACCCCTGCCAGACAAAGAGAACAATCCATCATAAATTAAAAATAGACATGTTCTATTTAGAACAATGCTCAAAGAACAACTTCTTTGATGTATACCATATGACAAAATTCCTATAAATCATTATTGTTGTTATCAAGATTACATCGAGATAGAATTGACATCATAGAGTGAAAAATTGATGTCATTTTCCTACACTTTCTTTACAGTCAACATGCTTAGTAATGATATGAATTTCAGAGAGACATTTCAGATTGGCCATGATTGAGATCAATATTATACCATGCAAACAAGGAGAACATATTTAATCTAGGTGATATATAATTACATGTTGGCTTTGTTAACACATACCGGTAATACTATTATCATACAGAAGGATGGGATGTCGTGTGTCTGTGTCTGGACACTCAACAAAATTTAGCGGTAGAATTGGAAATTTGACTTCAATATGCATCAAATAAAATATTACATCGCTTTAATATTTTCCATTTACACAACTGCTACAATAACATCAATTTAATAGAAATAGTCTTTGATGTAATGTTTGAAAATGATCTGTCTTAATATCCGGCCTGTCCAGACACCTAGCATGTGGGTATACAAATTAAACACAATTTCAATGCCCCTTTAAAATGCTCCTCTCCTTGATCTTCCTAGCTTCATAATTCACCTTAAAAATAGCACATAAAGAGGTATTATTATTATTATTACTTTAAATATGCCATCTTGTAATTCTAAGATTAGAAATGTGTTCTCACCACAGGTAGAGATTGGAAGAACTGGGTGAGTAGAAACAAGACCAGTAGAATAGGGAAGACGGAAACTATTCCAGCAATCTGTCAAGAGGAAAAGAATTCAATAAAATAATACATCATTTACATATGCAGATTGCTTGCATAGGTATTGCTGAGAAGGGTGGAGTCAAGCATTGCTATGCCAAGACAGGTAGTAGAAGAAATCACTCACTTCATTAAGCAAAAAAAAACAAAAAAAATTGTAATAGTGCCATCAGGGCTCAAATTAATTTTTTGCCCACAGGGGCTCTTTTTTATACAAGATTTCATTGAATTGGTACCCATGTTACTCCTCAATTCTTAGCTACTTTCACCATTATCATTTATTTAAGTCAGCATTTTCCCTCTTACAAATTTACAAGTTAGGCCTACATAGCTGGTACCGACTTTCATCCCGTGATGACATTCTCTTGATTCTTCCGTCTGCACATTATTTCCTCCTCATTATTCGGTGCAACGTTCACATTCTTTCTTTACTTTAAGTCTTTACCTAGGGACGGGTCTAGCTTTTTGCCAAGGGGGGGGGGGGGGGGATATGACCCAATGCAGAGCATCGTCCACGAGCCGCATAGCGGCGAGGCAATTTTTTTTTTTGGGGTGCTATTTTTGAACCCCTGTAAGTGATGTTTTCCTGGCATCTACTAATACTGTGTGGGTTTCTGGACACATAATGGCATTATTCTATGCACATCACATTTTCACTTGGCAGCCAAAGGGGGGGGGGGGGTGGTGGTGTTAACCCCTATCCCCCCCCCCCACGTGAGTCCGCCCATGTTACCATATCCTTCCAGAACGTCTTCCTATTCTTCTCAATATTGATTTACTGGTCGAGGTTCTTTTTGCTGGTCTTTTGGAATCACGTGATTTCAGAGGATTCACGCTTTTCACAACAAAAAACTTCTCCATGACCATTGTTTCAGCCCGTGCGCGATCGCCTCCAGCTCCAGCAGATATGGGGCGGCAGCGTGCATACATACCGGTACTGCGAGCTTCCGTTGTTTGTATCGGTAATACTCATAGAGATGGGATATATACCGCCATTCTCCGGCGAATAAGCGTACATTTCTTTACAATAATGGCGGCCTTTACTCTCTAGACACCGACAAATTCGAGCAAGAAATCTTGCACTCTAATCTAAGTTCCATTTCATTGGTTTAAGGTTTGAAAATTGAAACTCATTTTTGTTAAAGTTATAACAGAAAAGATAATCTTTATTTTATAATTACACGGGGCGATTTTTAATTTTGCAATCGCCCCCGTGAGCAACCTGACAGAGGCGATTATGCAGCTCACGGGGGCGAATCGCCCATCGCTCCCGTGTATTATGAGCGCTGAGTGCCATGTTTTGATTCAACAACAAAAATTTGCATTCATGGAATCGGTTGATAGGAAAAAATTAGGATATGCTTTGCATACAACAAATAAATGATATAAGTTTAGTACATGTTAGACTAAACAAGTGAATAATAGTGATACAATGGATGGTGTATCATCACATCAATCATCTTCCTATATTGAAAAGAAAAGGAAAAATAAATTCTTTCATAATTATTTGTTTGATATTAGACAGTTGTAGATGCATACACATCAGTTTGTAAACCATACACATGAATGTACTTCAAGACTTCTGAATGAAGAAGAATCGAGGGTTCAGTGACACAAAGACGTAACTCCATATTTTGCCAAAATTAGTATTTGATATCAAAATTTGGGCTTTCCAGGAAACACAAAGAATTAACTCCACCCAATATCCCATTGAAGTCAATGGCTAGTGAAACATAGACTTAACTCCTTAAGGCCCAAGTGCTCAGTGACACATAAACCACTTTTTCTCAAAATGGCCAAAATGGAGTTACGTCTTTGTGTCCCTGACCCCTCGGAATGATTACCTGAGTCTTGCCTCCACCTAGATCCTGCAGGAGGGACCTGGAGAGGGAGCCGGAGCATGGGTAACACAGGAAGAAGGAGGAGAATATGTTGCTGGTTCCATAGCCAAGCAACTCCTGGAGGAGGCAAGGAGCATTATCATTTATGACAAATTAATGAAAATCTATTCCATTTGTAAACCAATAACGTTAAAAGCAATTTTGTCTATGTTCTTGAAACCTTGCTCAACTTGAGAGTAATCAACTGATTTATGGAAGTGGCAGTCCCTAAATCTATATATCAAAAATATACATTGTAAAGATTCAGGCCAAATAATTACAGCAAATTGTGTTGGAAGTAATTTTTTTCTATAAAGTTCCAGGCGGCACAGAAGTGAATAAAATGTCAATCTCACATAAATTTACCAATGAAAATATAAGGTACACACAAACAATTACCGGTATCTATGTATCTCTTCATTCAAAGCACACAAAACAATATGAATACACTCTAAATAAAGAACAATAAAGACTTGGCAATATTTTTAGTTTTTTTTCAAGAAAGGTGGGATTGATGCCTTAATATTAACTCAAAGGAGATTCGCTCTAAGCTTCATTTCATCAAAGACGTAGGGTGAAAGTTAGGGTTGCAATTGGATTTTAGGTTAGATTTAGGTTAGGGTTAGGTAAGGCGTTTGTTCCAAGGCTGCAGTTAGGAATTTGGTAAGTGTAGGAAATTGACCATGGCGGTATGACATTACCTGATTTGCAGACACATCATATTTGTTTCGTTTTGCAAATATGACAGAGAGGGAGACAGACACTGAAAAGGCCACGATAGCGATTACAAAAGCATCAGCGATGAGGATGCTCATATATCCGAATGGCGGGATGGAAGGTGCTGAAAATGCCCTGAATAATATAAAATTGGATAAATATTGGTCAAAATATATTAATATAAAAATGTATGTCCTAAATTTACCACTACCAGTTTGGTGTTGAAGTACAAACACAGAAACATACACTTTATACTAAATACAACAACGATCTATCTTTTCAGGATTATTCACCACATCTATCAATAAATCTGAATTTCTGAATGGCCCGAAGCCTTTGAAAGTATTATAAAATGTGTTATGGGAATGGCTTCACAAATAGTAGTTGTAAATTCTACATTATTTAGGTGAAAGTTTGTCAAGGATCTGTTTATTATATTGTTCAGTCATCTCCAGATTTGAAGGCACCTAAATGACTCTTCTGAAGATTACCTCTTTTTTCTTATCCAAGTTTGTTTAAATTATGATATCATATAAGCGTAATAAATTGCTTGAATCACTATGATTTATGTGACATATTAAATATGCTGTTGATCATTTTATATATTTGTATATATATGGTAAGCTCTAGGCTATTCTAAATGATAGCTTTTAGCCTTTCAAATGAAGATAAATAGAAATGACATAACAGAATGACCATTGAATCAAACGTTTCAATTTTTTCTACAATTAAGCAAAGTCTTTTAGGGAACAAATGTCATGTAATTTGTTTAGCTTTGTCGTGGAAACAATTGCAACAATGCTTTTTCAGCTCTATAGTACATGTATCCATTTTTGTTTTTGTTATTTTCTGAAATTATATTGAATAAAAGCGATATTCCTTCATTATTCTATAATAGTGAGAAATTGTGATGGGTGACATTATAATACCTTTGAGATCTGTATTATATTATGATGCCAATTAAGTAAAGCAATTTTAGGTACTCACGATGAAGAAATTTCCCCAACTATAGGCATCCCAAACTGAGATGTAAAATCTCCAGCGTACGAAGCTGCAGTTGATGCTATGATCTGGAGAAGAAAAACAAAAAATATTGAAATGAATATTACATCTCAAATATACAGCCCAAATTCAAAACCTAAATGAGCATGTTGTATATAATTGAGATACAATTTGTGAGATAAAAAGAAATAACATTTCAAAGCGCTCGGTTAGAGAATATTGTTTTCCTAATGAATAATGTTTTCTGTTGTGTAATGGAAATAAATACAGTAACAATTAGTTTACAAACCATTACCTTAGATTAGTTTGTGTGAAGTAAATATTTGTGAAAACGCAACCAATAGTGTACAAAGAACTAAGAAACCAAAAATTATAACAACTAATCAAATAAACTTATTCATACAAATCCATAAATTAGTAAAGTAAAGACTTAAATAGTGGAGTGAGATTGTAAAGTGATTTCCAAGCATAATATTGCATCCTCATACCTAGAATCACTTAACAATCATACTCCACTATTTAAGTCTCTACTCAGAGTCACAAATATGTGTGGGTTCCTTATGTATTAGGGACACCAATAATATCACAAAGTGGGTCACTAATTTATGGAATTACCCATATACATGGGACTAGAAAACTTTGGTGGATTCACTTACAGACATGGAAAGTCTAACTTTACAGTATGAAAGCCATATCAATAAAATTATAATTTATTATAAAATTAAAAGGAAACTGTTAATGTGTTAGCAAAATATGAATTCAATTAAGATATTGAGAAATAAATAATGACCATACTTACTACTGCTAGCTCAATTGGAAGAGGAAACTTAATCTTGTCTTTGAATTTGTCTTGTAATTCTTTCACTACCACCAGGAAAAAAATCCCCAGTATACTGTTTATCATAGCAGAGACGTTTGTTAAGTGAATGTTTTGGAAGAAATCTCGATACGTCTGTGAAGAAAAGGAGATAAAACCAATTGAAGTAGAGTCAGAAAAGTTACAAAAAACATAAAATTTACAAGGGGGATGAATAATTCCGTTGTTAACTGCATATGTTTGTCATATACACGAAAGACTTATTTGCTTTAATAGTGCCAGTAAATTTCATGTATCTTAAGGAGGAGAACAGTACATTGTATTTAACACCTTGTGTGTTGTGGCCAGCCAATCCTGGCCAAAATGTTTGTATCAAGACTTGTTCAAATTCAACTGAACAAAGCATAAGATTCAGAAATTAAAGGGGAAGTCCACCCTGATATTAAGTTGGTTTTAATATTGAAGCAGAAAAATGAGAGAAACAGGTCAGTGAAAATTCAAGCAAAATCCAATTAAAAATAAGAGTTATGAAGTTTTGAAGGTGCAATTGATTAAACACAAATTGAAAACTCTGTGACGCTTTTTGTGAGGTCTCCTCCCATTTGCCCTGTACAAAAAAATCTTCAAAAATCTATATTTTCCCTAAAGAAAATCTTCAATCATACATTCACCCTAAATAAAATTATTGCAAATATGTTTTTATACAACCCTGTTTGAACCAAGTCTATTCCATCAACAATAACTAAGAAAATAAAAGATTATGAAATATTCTGTACAGAGCAAATTAGAGAGGAGCTCGCAAGATACGTCTCAGTGTCTCCAACTCACATTTCACTAATGGCGACTTCATAACTTTCCTATTTTTATTAGGATATTACCAAACTTTCATTAATTTGTTTCACTCATTTTTCTGCTTTTATTAAAACTAAGACAAATCTGGATGGATTTCCCCTTTAACTCTTGAAAGTTCATGTATGATAGTAGTTTAGAGACTTAATAGCACTGAAGTTTTTTAACATTAAGCTGTTGCTGGTGCATATGCTTGAACACATGATAAGGAATATTCACTGTTCTGGTTCTTCTTCATTATTATTATTAAGAATTTGCCCCTTTTTCCTCGTTTACTCATTTGAAGCAGTGCCAATAAACAAGACTTTAATCTACATAGTATCTCACTGGAATATAATGCTTCAGGAACAATACATTAACAGTTGGTTGGTTGTATGTAGATACAACTGCCTCAACATGCGATAGGGAACCGTAATATCGTTAAGGGGTTCTCAATCTTTATTCATCTTATGCTTTTCTAGCACAATGCCTACAGGTATGTGCAGCACTGACAACTTGAGCAAGATATTTATCTCCAGTTTTTGAGACAGGTACCTCACAGCTCATCTCTTAGGGTGGGAACAACAGTTTAACAGTGACAATGACTGATGAGGTACACTTGCTTAGGCACATGACAGGATACCCTCATGTTTTTAAGAGTTATTATTTAGACTACATTTCTTAGTTAGGAAACAAAGCAAATCTATACTTAATTCCTCTGACAATGAACAAAAGTTATTTTTTGCTACAAGAGCCAACAGCTTGAAAGTGGCGCATGTGTGCAAACTAATTTCATAACAAGAAGACCAACATCTGACAGCAATAGACTGAACAAAGTCTTTTATTACCCTAATGGAAAAGAATAGGTCAGAGTGGAGTCTGTCTGGAGTGTCTGAGGTTTCCCCACCCCCCCCCCCCAACTCCATGAACGGAGGGATACCATGCGTGTTCCCAAACTCTCCGGCTCGTAACAAAAGAAAAAGGTCTACCCGTATTGACTTTACACACCAGACTTTTTCTCAAAAGGGGGGGGGGGGGGGTGCTGAAAAAGGCTTTAATAACAAAAGAAAAAGGTTGACCCGTATTGACTTTACACACCGAACTTTTGTTGAAAAGGGGTGGTCGGTGGGAACATACATATGCATTCCCTAAATAAGCCTGAGTGGGGGGGGGGGGGGGGGGGGGGTTTAACAAGAGCTGAGAGGGTAAAAGGATCTACCGGTACAATGTACTTTACACTTACTTTGGGGATAGATAGTATGCCAGAGTATCTAGGAACAGGGACTCCAAAGAGTTTATTGAACTGGCTTGTGAAGACATGGAAAGCAGCACCTGTCGTAAACCCTCTCACAAGAGGGTCGGCGAGGTAGCATGTAACAAAACCTAGTCTCATAATACTCATTGAAACCTGTATAAAGAGAAAGAGAGAGAAGTAGATAGAAACATTGTATCCGTCAATGCCTAGTCGGGGCATATCAAAGCACTGTTTTACTAGATGTTTGGTCTGATCCCAACTGAAGCAGAGCTTGTATTTAGTACAATCATCTGATAGAATTCTCACATTTTCTTCTTTCCTCTCCTTTCTCACATTCCTTCTTTTCTTTTTGTTATTCCCTTCTGACATTCTTTTTCCCTTTTTCTTTCTCACACTCCCTCCTTCCCTCCTTCCGTCTCCCCCAACGGTGCCTTATTACGTACCTGGATGACCCCCACCATCAGCGCCAGGAGGGCACCGATCTGTGCCCTCAGTAGAGCTTCCTCTCCAGAAGCGAACAAGGCAGTGCTACCTTCTCCCCCTCCTAATCCATCCGAGGGGAAGTCCCCCCCTATGCTGGAGTTCATACCTCCCCCAGAGCCCACCGTATAAGATGATACGCTCGGAATGGCAATAGTTTTGGTAGGAGTTTCACTTCTCTCTTGCCGAATGACCTCCATGACCTTGTCTATCGCCTGACCTGACATGATGCTCACAACGGCAAAGGTACCTGGTAAAGGAATGTAACCCGAAACATGGAAAACAATGACACAATAAATTATCATCTTGAATAAAACTGGAACAGGTCTCGTCAAACATATTTTAAATGGAGCTTATTTATAAATTTTGTTCTCCCTCTATTTCTTCTTGTTGTACTTTTTAATTTAACAACTAGTATCTGTCTGCTATTGTGAAAACGAAAGGAATAGCCTATAATCTAGAATGCTTATCTCCTTTGTAGGAAAATTTTTGCAGGAAGAAAGAAAAGGAAGTGCAAGATTTTGAGGGGGAAAATGTAGGATCCAGACACATTACCACAACTCAGCTAATTTGCTCCTGATCTTGAAAGTACTTACATGTATACAAGTAATAAGAGCAGCAAGTTAATCATTCTTGATTTGTAGCATTATAAGTGCAGAAAATATTTTTCTCTTTCACACCTTCAAAGTAATTGTTTCATTACTCAATATACGATTTTGGTAAGAACGTTATTTCAAAAGACTCATTCATATTTCAACCACTGAAGAGTTTAGCACTTTTTCAATAAGAATATCACTTTCAAAATATCTTAATACAGGATTACATAAAATATACTTATGATTTCTCAACAAAGGGGAAAAAGAAAACAATATATGAGAGATCAGAAGAAAATGAGAAATTTCACTTTTAATCTGAATCACGTATTGTCTACACCTGACCCAAACAGGAAAACCAATAAACCACCAATAGTTATAAAGTCAAAAGATTGTATGTTTCCCATGTTTAGTTTTCATCATGCATACAGAACCAACATAATGCATAGTAGATCTCTATACAATGAAATAACAAATACGTTGATGATTATTGGTACAAGCATTCTCAGACTTACCTATACTAAGTTGTCTACTAGTGCCAAATATGGAATACACAAGGGGAGGAAAGAAGGATGTATACAATCCATAGATAGGGCTGACATCTGCTAAAATGGCATGTGCCATTCCTGAAAAAGATGAGAAAAAGAGGAAAGGAATCGGTAAAAAAATATACATGTACAGTGTGGGAGCATTAGAGAGGTGATCAAGATAAGAAGCATAAAGTTTTAATGCATACCGGTATATTGAATCATTTTTGCTTGTAAAAGCATAATGGGAATAAAATGGGTGCAGTCAACAAAATTATTTTAAAAATTGCTACAAATACATTAACAATATGACAGTATCAAATTTAAATCGTACTACATTATCAAATCCTTAACATGTTCACTACAGAATTAGCTTATTCCAATAGGCTTAATACATGGGCCTCTCTAATCCTGTATGCAATGGGTCATTTTAATAGTAACATTGAAAGCATCTACATGTACATCTCAGCAAACATATCATTGAGAGCAAAAACTATTACATACTGACAAGAAATTCAATGATATCTTCACATTTGTTTAGTATCCAGATGCTTTATATAACCATTGACATTGGTTACATCAAACAATCAAATTGGGTAAAGTCAAATATCATGCTAACCACAAATCAATAAATCAATAAATAATCTTTTACTATGTAAACATCCTTGAGAGCAAACTAAATACAGACTGGAATTCCAGGAGATATATTTAAATCCATGTACTACTGTAAGTATTACCAACATGACATTATAAGTAAATTTTCAACAATTCAAGCGGGTGGTTCAACATTTTACAAAATAAAAAATCTGTTATTGAGTAATGAATGCATTAGAAAGTTAGTATGACAAGTCTAGAGAGGATTAATTTCAAAGAACTTTTCACCTCGTATTTGATGATCAATTTCAGTTGTGCATGAATTCAATTTTGCTCACAGCTTGTATATTAAGTTACCGGTATGTATTTTAACAAATTTAGCGGTATGACGTGTACATACTTCAGGTACATGGATGTGAACCAATTATGTTACATGACAGAAGTATTGTTTGTACTTGTTATCACATATATATTTTCATAACATATCAGTAAGGACTTTGTCAGTCAATTTAGAATTGAATGAGTACTATTACTAATTGTTAATACATGTATTTGTACACCTGTTCAATAGATTAGATATAATGCTAATGCTAATAACTCCGCTAAATAAATAGAAATATACTTGATGAGAATCATAAAATGAATATGGAAAGATAAAGGAATCTTAGTATTGATTTAGGTAATGAAAACACAAAACAATGCAGTAAAAAAAAAAAGAGGCCATCTCACTTGTAACCATCTTCTTTACTTGTAAAAGGGACCCATCAGATGCATTATTGAAATAAAAAATCACCATTTTTTTGTATTCATTTAAGGTACTTAATTGTTTTTCATTTAATTCTTTATTTATTCATCTATTTATCTATTATTTAATATATTAATTAATCAATATTTCAATTTAATATCTATATGTAAAGGCTACCAAGTGGTATCAATGCATTTAATATCTTTAAAGCAGTATCTAGATGACTGATCAATATTGTTTTTGTATTGCTCAGTCACCCGGGAACTTAAACTATCGATAACAATATCACATGAAAACAAAGCCATATCTACCGGGGTAAGTCAAATTTTGTTATTTAGGTGTAGATAAAAATAATAATATTATACGGCTTTTTTTCGTTTGATACAAGAATTACTCGAGCTACGTGTATGACAATATTGGACAAGTCTCTTCGACTCGTCCAATATTGTCATAGCTCAAACAATATTTGATAGCTCAAGCAATATATTCTTGTATCACACTCAAAGCCATCCAATATTATTACATCAATTTTTTGTTGCTCTGCACGTTTTGGGTTCAAAGTTCAATGCTGATATACTAAGTTGAATAAAGCAACTTTATTTATTATATCAATGAAAAAAAATGCACTATAGATAATGATAAAGCAACTTGTAAGTGAGCAGACTATTGATAAACATGCATAAAATTTGACACAAATATTAACTCTACGTGAATTTCTGTCTTAATACTAAATCAATTTCCCCATCTAAGCTCTTTATCCATGAAATATCTGAAAGTCACGTTCAGCTTTGTTGGCAGTAGTTTTATATCTTCTACTATTAATATTAAAAATAACAATTTCAGGTAATTGGTCCACTATAAAACTGCATAAATCGATGACTCAGAACTTCACACCAATAAATTTCCTTCTATTTTGCCTTTTCTCTTACTATTTTTATCAATCAAAATAAACACATTTCCAAAGTCAGAGTCACTCTGAGAGAGCATCACAGGTTTTTATTGACTTGTAGTATTTGTACGGTGACAGGGTGTGACAAATCTTGAGTGTCAGTGTAGCCTCCCAACCAACCTCTCAAGAGATTCGTAAAGGATTGTACGAGATAGATGTAATCACTACCCTCTCTCATCAACTACTTCCCTCTCATAATCTAATAGATCCTGTTGTTGTATAATGATAATTATGGGTTCTAAATAGCTTAAAATGTACCAGGTCTTTATTTTTGGGCTCTATATATTTGATAAGGTGCTCCACTTGGTTATACTATAAGATAGGAGCTCTAAATATTGCATCAATACAGATATATACATACATGTATAAAGAGATAATGTGAGTATAATTATACTCTCTTACAAAATAAAAGCAACTTATGAGTAGACTAGTCAATGCACCAGTACCGGTACGTGCTTATAAGTCCGACCAAAGCATGCAAGTCTAACATGGGTTCAAGGTGCTGGATTTTATGCTCATGTTTTTAATACTCCTTAATTATTAACCTGTAGAATGTTTGACATTGGTTTTATACTGTGAATGATACACTGTTATTAACATTATTCTTTTATTAGTGGAACAATATAACATGTGTCTGATGTTCCACATACTTTGACCTGAACAGAGGTCACAGGCAGTCAAATTTTAAATACTTAACAACTGTTTAAACATTAAGAGAAACAACATGACTTCTGTGTTTGTTTAACATTATTCTTAAATATTTGCCCCAAAAATGTCTGAAGCCATGGCTGTAAACAGTAGGGTGAACATGAATCATAATCATGAATCATAATCCCATGAAAAAAGGTGATCATATAATTTGCAAACTGCTGATTTGCTGAACATTGTAGGATAATTCTTCTATTTACATAAAAATTTGGGTTTGTATCATAAAAAGAGCTTTACAGTCTGATAACAGTATTTGTTCAAAATAACAGCCCAAATATTTATCATGCTTGATAAGTGAGCTGAAAGATAAAACATATCAGAGCGAGAAAATGGCTCAGAGGGCCTAGAGCTGTGTTCTTCTACTGCTAGTGAAAAGCATATCATACTAGATCTATATACTCTCTGGTCTTGGGATAATAATTGTTTTGAGTTTTGACATCCAATTATGTGGCAAGAAATGTTTTAAAGAATTTGCAAAAATCTGTGTAATGAACTAAATGATTCAATGTACTGGAATGGGAGCCTACATGTACACCACTCATGAAATTCATGCACACGAAATGTTTGTTTTATTGGTGTGAAGTAATCTCTGCCAGGCCTCAGATATATAGAAGTGATGATGTATAATACCAGATATGCCAACCTTTACATTCAGCTTTCAGGGAGGATTCACTCAGAAATCAGGGAGGTTTCTTCCAACTGCATACAGCATAATAGGAATAATCTTTCATAAAATCAGGGAGGCATTACAATTTGAGTGGAGTGACTTATAAATAAAAAAATTGTTTAGAGACCCTCCCTGAAATTTAGGGAGGATTGACATCTCTGATATGTATGTACATGTATACAGTGCTTTTAAATTTATACTACCTGGTACCTGTCAATACATACATGTACATGTACACTTACAAGTTACAAACACCCAAGAAGGCATTGACTAAGGCTGTGCCGTCACGACAGGGACAAATGATATGTCTTAAAAATTGCCAGGTGACTAGCTGCCCTTTGGCATGTTGTTTACTGACCCCTGAGGCTGATATCATGTGACATGTGCCCCCCCCCCCTACCCTCCCTGCAATTCAAACATGACCCTCCTCAAATTGGCTTAAATTTGGTATACGGTAACAAAAATACGAGATATACAGATTACAGAGTAAAACACTCTGATGGGTTTTCATGTTTGTTTTTGTCTGTTTTGTTTTATTTAGTTTTATTTTGTATTTCTGTTGTTGCTTATTTTGTATTTTGTATTTTGTATTTTTTTTTTACCTATGTCTCTTTTCCAAGCTTTACAATGCCTCAATGAATTACTATAGTTCAATGAGTGAAATTTTGAGTAAATTGAAAACTTGAGAAATTTGTGTTGGAAATAGACTAGGAACATCACTTTTGAAGTTGTAACAACATTCTAAACGACCCTTCTATCTAAAGATTAATGATTTACTAAGTTTTTAATCAACAGCACAATTCAGCTGGAGCACCCTCTTCAAATCCTTACCGGGCATCATTTGCTTGAGACAAAGTACTTTCAGGAAGAGATGAATGATGTCTGAGATGGAGTGCTCATTATACACAATATTGTCTACCCAGTATCAATCTTTTTTCCAATGTCATGGTTATCATTTGTATTGAATGTCATGCACTCTCAAAATGACACAGAAGCAATGACAACCATGATTGAAAGTCAAAATTATCCTCCAGTTTTTAGCATTAATCATTAATCATGTACGTTTCCAATTAAGAAGTGTTAATTCATCATTAATTTCCAAGTCAAAAATAGTGTCCAGATGACAATAAACAGAACAGATAATAATGCTATGTAAATTGAAGAAAAGCAAAATCATGATGAAATAAGTGCATAATGAAAGTAACAAATGAAACAAATCTTCAAAGTCAATACTGTCAGGAAATGATAGTTTAAGGTAGGCTTCAAGCTTTCACAAAAACAGGATAAGTAGGCACAGCACCTTGTTTCTTTTGGCAATGGTTGCAACTTTGTTTGTATTAGGTTATGAAACCCTAAAACAACCTTAAATGTGACAAAATCACACAAAAGAAACAAGTTCTTTGTTAGATACAAAGGATTGATCGGAGAACCAGGTCTTCAGGCAAATTTTGCCAAAATACCTCTTTCTACAGGTATGGAATAGAGGCCTCCTGGTAAAGAAGCCAAAATATTGGTTCGAAATTATTTTACCACGCTGTCTGTTGAGGGGCAGAAGGATATTTATAGCATAATTTCAAAGAGAGTTAACAATTTGGGGCTCCCAGCAGATAATGGAGTCTGTATACAGCAAGCAGCTCATTGGTATAAAGCTACACTGTAAACAAGGTCCAACCATGTGCAGTTCATGCAGGTACTTGTGCATACATACATGTACATGTGTAACTTCAAGAAATGGGACTACATTGTATAATATCTCTCCTGACTGGGTATACCAGCAAGTGCAACACATGTGAAAATGTAGTCTTACATTTAAGGTTCATGTACATGACTCGACCGATATAATAAATGAATCGTAAATTCAAAGTAAGCAAACACAGAGAAAATTCAAGTTGAATTGGGCAATTGAATATCACCTAGATCATGCCTTCTCAACTAGTTTCTTAGAAGCGCCAAAACAAAAATTCATTGAGGTTGAAGTGCCAACCTGTATGTTTGGTGACTGTGTTTCGAGGGAGCGTAGCGACCGAGCCGATATCGGGTGGGGCCCAGGGGGCGAAGCCCCCTGGAAGCTAATGGATTTTAGGGCTTTTTAAAGGCCCAGTATTTTCTGTTGTCGCATTTTTAACACCTTTTTGTTCCATAAAACATCAATCATAATTTCATATTGATGTGAGATAAGTTCCTGGCTAAAATCTATACTGGAAGTTAATTTATATGTAGTTATTTTGGTGCAATAAACACGGAAAATGTCAAAATGAAGTGAAAATAAAACAAACAAAATGGCCTGCTTACGTTTTGGGCTCAACTTCGACTGCAACTTTTTGATTTTGCTGAGTTTTTTTATTTTAAAATATTCTTTTTTTCTTTTTTCTTTCTTGAATTTTATTTTTTAATTTTAATGTATTTTTTATTATTTTTTGGGAACAGCCGCGCGCCACTCTGACTGACCGCAAGCGCCACAAGTGGCGCGCGCGCCGCCAGTTGAGAAGGCCTGATCTAGATGCACATATAAATCTATGTAAAAAAGGAAAGAAAAGATGTTTACAAACATAGAAATATTTATTTACTAAATTTTATACCTCTTTAAATTAATCTCTATCGAACAACACCCTGTTTTATGTGTATGAGATACTTCATGACTTTGATTCAAAAGCTGATAAAAGGTTCTCTGTCGGAAAAGAAGTCAACCCTTTATGATGGTTTGTAATACTATTGTAGCTTGCCCGACTGAGAACTTTACCCCTGTACAGGAAGTGCTCTAGTTAATGTATTTCTATCTCTCCATCTATTTAGAAATCGCTCCCATTGATTGGCACGCAGCCATTCATAAAGTTGCGCAATGACTGGTATCAAGGTATTACTGATTAAAGCATGTTTGTAGATTTCCATTGATGACTTGAGGGATTGTACAGCAATATACTGTAGATAGGTTACCTGCTATTAAGGCCACTGTGCTTGTCATCTCCGTGGAGATTAGTGATAACCCATACTCTAACACAGAGTTAATGCCCTTATGGCTCTGAACAGAAAATGTAACCCACACTCCTACCCGGGAGATTATATCTACATGAACTGTATATCATCACAAATTCAAAGCACTCAATGAGTGCATTGTAAATTGGAAAACCTAATGCATATACATGTACTCCCACTCCCAAGGGATCTGCAATTGCTAAACCTACATTGTACTTTTTAGCCTGAACCAGTCAATACCTGAAACATGCATCGTATCACACACAAATGTGGGGTTTCTACAGATGGTGAATACCAGTAAGAAAAATGTGTAGTCTACTACCTGTATGTCTCAACATCCTAGTGCATAAATAGTTATTATTATGCGCCTATAACTACAGGGTACCTTATATGCATGGTACGTGTACAAACATGTATACAGGTCGCCTTATATACAAACGACATCACTGTGGAAATTCTAAAGTGGTCAGTTTATTTTGTTAGATAAAACAGAAGAGCATGCACTATGTTTGACCAGAATGAAACACAGGTGGCAGGGAAGTGAGGGAACGTAATATTTGCCCTGCTCATGTGGTCATCTGACTTGCTCTCGATCAACAATTTTTTAGTATATGTATCTTAGGTGCCATCCACAATGAAATACCTAGGCCCGTCTTATAGAGAGTTGCGATTGATCCAAATCAATTGTAAGTCCTCTAATCAATCACAAGTTTCTAGTCCCCTGCTAATGATCACAAATAAGTTGCGATTAAAATCAACTCTTTGTAAGACGGGGCCCTGAAAACCCGTCAGAATCATTCTTAGAAAACTAATATCGCTTTGGATTCATGTTGAAACAGTAACCATCATGAGCAACAATTCTAGATAGACTGCTCTGAATACACCTTGCCACTCACAAGTCTATGTGTACCTGAAAAGCTAGTAGAAAAAGCTCAACCCAGTGCCTACAAGAACTGGGTGGCTCTTCTATTAAAGGGAATACCGAATGTCTTAAAGGTAATACAAAGTTTTGGGAAATTTTGAAAATTGAGTGGATAGTAACTCTTTACAAGTTTGATATATTTGGATGCCCCTGTGGATGTATTATAAGCACTAGAAAATTTAGCCTCTACAACACTTCTGCTTTCAGGAAAAATTGAATATAAAAATTTACTGATGCTCCCGGTAAATTTTGATTAATTTCAAATAGTGCCTACGGCCATACAATGGTAGCTGCGACCATTAAAATCTCAGAATATCTAGTTGTGATATATAATTTCTAAACGGGAATATAGCTTGATTAACATCTTGGCCTTGAGAGGGGGCTATACAACATAAAAAGTTTATTATTTACAATTTCATAACTTTAGACTTGATCTCAACCGCGACAACGATCACTGAATATTGTAAGATCGCATGTGCTCCCGATATGTTCATTTGAACCAAATTCATGACCCTATACCAAAACTTTGTAATACCTTTAAGCCCATGCGAATGACATAAATCTGTATTCAATGGGTCAACAATATTTGAACAAATGGAATTGCAAGTTCTAGGACTGGAAGATTGACACATTTCCTCTCGAGCCACTGGCCAGTTTTTCAAAAATATGCTACAGTCAGATGATAATAAGAAGGAAGTACTTACCATGTGGTATCCTGAAGATACCCACTGTAAAACCGGATATAAGATCTCTCGGTAACGTGCTCTTGATTTCATACTTGGGCAACCAACTTAAGATGGGTATCACTGAAAAAAAGAACTTCTTGACTGTAGAAGGTGTACACGAGCACTTGCCGGCCTTCTGTCTTAGCCGGGTGAGCAAGGTTTTTTGCTCCTTGATGTTCTCTGTGTGCTGCTCTTGGAAGCTCTGTTCAGTGTAGGCTGGTCTGGAGACGACGACATCGCGCCTTCTCCTCAACCCGGAATGCAAGTCTGCATCTACGTCTGTGATCTCCTCGAAAGCAGCCATTGTGCGATCTATAGAGGAGAAAATGGAAATGGGAGCTTCGAGTTAAATAACTAAATGAGACGTTTTGGTACTGTCATGAAAACCACTGTTGACGAATTTTGTATTAACTATTTTATGGTGTTTAGGTAAATTCACTTCTAATAAGTAATTGAAAGTCAAAGAAATTATTCCATGTACTTCATTGTTAATAATGTTCGACCATCCAGATGAGATTCTTGTGTATTCTAAAAGCGTATCCGAAGCAGAGTCCATATAACTTCCCATGGATAAATAACAGTGCAGTCCACATTCAGCAACACTATCTGAGTATCTGTGCCTTTTACAGTACACTCACTGCATCTTTACTTTTATAAATTCATCATTGACTTGGCAACACAACATCAACCTTTTTTGTATACTGCAACAGTCTATATTGTGATTCTGGTCTGCCAATATGGTGAATGGTGATTTGAAGAGAAAAAAATATGTTAAATAACACATTTGCATTTAATTTTCCCCAGGCAGACCAGAAGTTTTCAATCCTGGCCTGTATCGGCTGTATACCGCGTGATGAACTCATCAGAAGCATGGGCGCATGGCCACTGCACCGGTAGATTATATAGTCCAGGGATCATAGAAGAGGGAGAACATTTCTTGACTACGGTATCTTCCAGGCTACTTCTTCTTATCCTTTCACTTTTACTTGATGATTTAGAGTAGGGTCTAGATCTACTCTTCTTCTTCTTCTTCTTCTTCTTCCTCTTCCTCTTCTTCTTCTTCTTTTTCTTCTTCTTCTTTTTCTTCTTCTTCTACTTCTTCTATATCTTCTTCTTATTATTATTTTTCTCTTTTTCTCCTTTCTCTGGGTTCCTCCTTCTCCTCCTTCTCTTTCGAAGTCTAACTTTATTCACTTTGCTACAAACATGTAGCCGACACGAACACACCCCTGGCCCTTCCGATCCAAGCACGTCGGCCACAGCCGAGCGCTCCGCATGACTTCAGCGGACACCTGAAACCTCGTCAACCGGATTTGGCCGGCCTGGAGAGTAATTACATCCACACACCACTGGCATCATCATCAGCCAGTGGTAGATAATTCTCTGTCGCCGTCACTCTCACCCAGCTCAGTTCTTGTACCCTAAAATGTTCACACAAAAAATGAAATCTACTCACAACAGCACAGATGATAATAATTAATACAGTAGAACAGTGCAATATTCACCTATACGTTCGTTCAAGATGAAAAAGTTGTTGTAATGTCGCAGTTGAATTCGCGTGATAATTTTTATACCCAGATTTTATGATGACGTCATTTACACATGTACCCGGCCGTACGTACGTTTTCGTTTATCGTTATACTTTTCCTGCGCGATTATTGTCGTAGCCACTATGTGTTGTTTGTTTGTGATTTGTGACCTTGCGCGCATCTCCATTAAATGTTTGAAAACTATTCCCCGCCGATTCCCCGCCGATTCCCCGCCGATTCCCCACCAGCGGAACCGAAATTATTAGACAAGCAAACCAAAGTCAACAGAAAAAGAAAACAATTATTCGATAATAAAGAATGACACAACACACAAACAAAACAAATCAGAATACAACAAAAAGTATTCATCACATTTTATTTTGTAAGAGTGACTTACCGGTACTACAAAAACACACCAACATCAAGCTGGGGCGGCGGGCGGAGCGTCTTTCATTTTTTTTTTGAGGGGGGGGGGGGGAGGCACAAAATAAAAAAATAAGGCACCGAGCCTGAGGAAATGGGGCACCTACAGGCTACAGAGGGAAACCTCAAGGCGAAAATATACAATGTTTAGACATTGGTATAAAATATACCCCTACATTGTACATATTATTAGGGATGCATGATTTCAATGTTCGTTTCTCTCTTTAGGTCTACATGGTCCAATTAGATACTGCGCATCATAGCACCTTCCATTTGTGATGGTCAGAATATTTATTTGTGAGCGAGCAAAAAAATGAAGACGTGTGAGGTTGCAGTGCGAAAATGTACATCTTATAAAAGGGAAAACAATCCTGATGGGGTTTTAAGCACAATCTAATCATGATTAAGACTGACGAGATCTTTAATAAGAAACAAATTTTATACACTTTAAAGATACTATGTCCCTTTTGCAGCCAACATCAAATTCTGTAGAATGAGAACGGAGAAGGGGCACTTAATTAATGCAAAGAACTAGGGGCAATTATCAGAAGGAAAATGGCACTAATTAGAAAGGGTTAAGCGCCCGTGTCGGGGCAGTTATCAGATATGAAAAGGGGAACTTATTGCAGAGTTAAAGGGGCCACCTCTACAATTTAAATACGGCACTCATCGGAAATGAAAAGGAGCACTTATAAGAATAAAAAGAGGCACTTGTCAAAATATAAGGGATACCTCTCAGATTGGAAAAAGGGCTATTATAAGAGGTGAAGGGGCACTTATCAGAGATGGTATAAGGGGAACTTCTTGTACCTGAAATGGGGCACTCACCTGAGATAAATAGGGGAACTTGAGAAAATGGAAAGGGACAATTATAACAAAGGAAAAGGGGCACTTGTCGGAAAAGGGGCACATATGAGATGTTAAGTAGTGCCATCTATTAGAGGTGTCAGAAGGGGTAGATATGAGTAGAGGGGAAGGGGCTCTTACCAATAACTGATGATGAAGGGCACTTATCAGAAGTGAGAAGTGGTGCTCATCAAAGGTGGAAAGGGGCACTTATCAGAAGTGTAAGGGGCAGTTATTACAAAAGAAAAGGGCACTGTTAAAGTAAAATGGCCACCTCTCATATGGAATAGGGACAATTATCATAGGTGAAGTGGCACTTATCAGAGGTGGTAAGATGCTTTATAGGAATGTGGAACGGGCACGGTATTAGAAATTAAAAGGGGCACTTGGCTGGTGTAAAAAAAAGGGGCACCTTTCCTATGTAAAGGGAACATTTTAGGGGTATACCTGAAAATGTCGGGGCACTGTGCGTTGGCCTACGGTATAGCCTATATACATTGGGGGGGGGGGGGAAATCACTCAACAAAATGTATAGAAATGTATAATTTAGCCTACCACAAAAAGATAGATTTTTCAAAATTATAGAAATGTCAATATAATCAAAGTCGGCGATTTGAATATTGCAATTTCTGTTTTACTTCCATTCCAAATAACGAATATGGCCACTATGTTAATTTCTTTACGAATTATAATAGGACAATTTCTAGTAGGCCTACAGATGTCCCGAATATTTGTATTAGTTTGACAAATACAGCAAGCATCCTGTACATAAAATAGAATATTCTATGAATATACATATATTATACAGTATTATACTGACAATGCGAAAAGGAACAAAGTCCAACGGGATGCAGAGAAACAGCAAAGTCATCTGTGTTTAACATTCCTACGCATACAACATATGAAAGGCTCCTTGTTTAACTTATTTATGTTATGTTAAGTTGTTCAGATTAGTCATCTCAAACAATGTAGACACCACCCTTACACCTTCACGATTAATCCTATAAGAAGGAAAGAGGAAAACCCAGGACAATCAAAATCGTAAAATCAACTGTTAATCCATATAGGACAGCTTAAAAGCATTCTGGGCCTCATTTGAATATAACAGTGTCAAAAGCGCTTGTGAAATTAAATCCATCATGCCTCTTGTGTTTTCCATCTAGCGTTGTAAATTGACATATTTTCGAATATACATGTACATGTATATAATTATTATTTATGATCGTATGTAAGCTTGGCAGCTGGAGACTGCTTTCTTCCAAAAGCTTTGGTAGTCAAGGTATTCAAGATATATACATGGACGGTCTATAATTATATAGCGATAATTTTGAAATATTTGAAAAAGCATCAATTAACTCGTGTTTCGGGCGGTGAAGTGACTTCTTTGCCATTTCAACTTGTATAGAGTCAAAGTAAATAAATTAAATGTAAATAGATACATAATGACCTACAAAGTATGTTACTGCAGTTATAATTGAGCTCATTTGCTTTGCTAGCTCACAACAACTCCATTTACCCCTGGTAAAATATTCTCTTGCGCCTGTTCGGTCTCATGGGTCATGGCGAACGACATAAATGAAACACATTTTACGACTCACCAGTTATGAGAAGACCATCCATGACGCTCTTCAGCTTGACTTTCAATGAGACAAACAAACTATTTAAACAATAGGCCTGAAAAAGCATTAGCACCACAGAAGGCAGGAAATATCGGAAGATAGGTAAAATAGCATTATTCTTCCTGTGAACAAGTGAGGACGTTATTCTTCATTTTGACAAGAAAGCTGTTTGTAGCTGGTGAAAGTTTTTTTCATAAAAGGACCAGAAAAAAAAAAAAAAGACAATAACTTATGTTAAGACAAATCGCTTCGTTATCTAACAAAGTCTGTTAAAAATTAGTGAACTGTAACTTTTAAAACTGTTTGAAACTTAAGAACATGTCTAAAAACATAAAGAACATTGAACCAATTAAAAGTGAGGGCGACGTTTTAAAGAGATCGGGTCGCATATTGAATTTTAGGTCAGAGTTGTGCAATTTAATTCTATCTGAAAACAGTATAATAAAAACAAAGGATAAGAAAATTAAACAAACAAACATACAAAAGTTTAATGTTTTTATTGATTTGGGAAAGCATGGGACAAATACCGGGCAAAAGTTCTACTTCAGTGTCGTGGAAATAGATTCACTAAGCAGCGGTTTTTCCTTTTTTTCTTAGACATTTTCCGATACCGTAGATGAAATCGCGTTTTATCAATAAACTGTGTAATGGAGTCAGTAAAAACAAACGTGATATTTGTGGAATTGTAGGCCAGGATCCTGTATATATGATCGTTTTGTTTTTACATGGACACTCTTTAATAGAGTATGAAGTAATCTAGGTCCGTTTTGTGTATTCAAAATCCCAGAATGGGTGGTAAATCATCATCGTTTATGCAGAAGGTCGTATCACCAGTGTCGCAGTACATGGGATACGGGGAGTCGGCGGGGGACGAAGCCAGCAAGAGCGGACAAGGCAGAGTACTGGGCGAGGGGTTCGGGATGCCCGTGAGATTAGCTAACCCGTTTGTTCTAACACGGACAAGGTAATGTTATTGATGATCATCAATTAATGAAGTATTCTAAAACTATGACAAGAAAAGAGAGAGAATAAAATTAATGATTTGATAACTGCATTGCAGTGTATTCAGGGAGCTCCGCCGCCGCCAAAGGGGCAAAGGCGTCGGAGCTCCACAGACTGCATTGGAAAACGATTCAAACAGCGGGTTGGTTGGGTCACATTTTTTCAAAATGTAAAGAATTAGTTATTGCAATTTTGACTTTGTTTTACGACTCCTCTGGGCATCCATTCAACCACTTGAAATTATAATTAGAAGAAGTCTTTGATTAAAGATGGGAAAAAGGGTGATTTCCCAACTCATCCCATTTTGTATATCGTTGATTCAACATGGTGAAGAGAAAAGTATCAAAGTAGACTATGCATGCGCGGTATGTGATTTTCTGTAATATTTTGTTCAGTATCTGAAAATGAATTTCATTATAAAAAATACTGTGCTGGTTCCTTTTTTTTCTGCAGCTCCATGTACTTTGATGAAGATGGCCAGGTTGCTCATGAATTTTATGTGGAAACTCCAGTAAGAAGTAAAACAAAGAAAGGCAGGAGGAGAATGGGGATGCGAAGGATTTATCATAATATATTCCCACAGGTAAAGTAATGTAATTTGGCAATATTGATGTCTAGGAGAAATCAAATGCATTCATCTTTCAGCTCTTTTTTATTTATTAAAGTTTAACTTAGTATATTGGATAATTTAAAGAAAAACATCACAAAAGGCAATGTTATGGGCATGTGCATTTAATTTTTAAATAAAGATTTAGTTTTCAGGATCACAGAATTAATGGTATTGGAGTCAAGAGGTGTACTATTGTTTGGATTTTTCCCAAAATATGAATTATAAGCAGGAACAAACTTGGCATGGAAGACAGGAATATGCTTGCTAGATCGTTGACTTGAATTTCATGATATAATTATTTGTACCTCCGGTGACCTCCAGTTAATCAAGTATTTCCATATT
Source organism: Strongylocentrotus droebachiensis (assembly GCA_035222895.1). NCBI lineage: Eukaryota > Metazoa > Echinodermata > Echinoidea > Camarodonta > Strongylocentrotidae > Strongylocentrotus > Strongylocentrotus droebachiensis. Next base: position 432,540 of record JAVYIG010000002.1, read on the forward strand.
TTTTCTATTTTAGAAAGCCATGGCAAGCATCAACTCATCTGTTTGATACAGTGTATGTCATGTAATTTTGTAATGATTGAGGGATCTGAATGCCACAAGACATCAAACTGTCTGGCAAAGTGTGGTCATGTACATACCGGTATATCCTTATCTTTTTCATAAATGCAGTTAACGTGTCAATAGGGGCTCACAGAGTTTCTAGTGTCAATCTGAAAGTTGTCTTCTCTTTCTCATTTTCTACAGTAAAGGCATTGATCACTTTAAATATCTTGAAGGGGAAAAAAATATTCGTAATTAATCATAGAATAAAAAAAGTGCATGCATAGAGAAAAAATGTGTTTGACACCAAAGAATTCATATGAGATAGGAGTTAGTTTAGGTGATAGTACCTATAACACTGGTTATTTAATATCTCTGGTCATTTTTATGTTTTAAAGCTTATTGATCTGTGTGTTACTTTGTTTAACAGGGAGAAGTACCGGTAGATCCACCTAGGTTACGAGGAGAGATTCCTGCAGTCATGACTGAGCTATGACAGAAACTATCCATGTATATCAGATGAAATACAGGAATATATGTGATGCTGCTCTTAAAGACAGAATGCCAAATATTATTCGGCTGCATTGATGATTGTGCACTGTTCTGTTCATGCCGAGAGCCTGTTAGAGAAACGCTGGTGATGTCTCTGATAAAATCAAAGGTGCAAATTTAAATGTGAATAACAAAATAACGTTCAGAACAGAGCACAACTTGGGCTTGAGTACAAATGTTGTGGGATATTGGTTCAGAGACCAGAAATAGTCAAAAGAATAAGCTACATGTATTTCTACGACTTGTGCACAAGCGGAAGATTGCCTAAGTCAACACATTTCGCTCAGTCCCGTCAAGGCCGATTTACACAAAGTTGAATGTACATGTACTGGTAGTTGGAATACAATGTATTTACTCTTTCTAGACAGCTTGTGGCATCTGATGAAACCTGATGAAACCTGAAAGCCCTGGAATGTAATTAGATTGCTCTCTACTGAACAGAGGGCAAAGTAAACAAGAAGAGATGTAACACATGTTTAAGAAGAGTTGCTGTGGAGAATCAATGTGTAGATTTGAAATGTCTTTATTGCAATTTAGAGTGTGACAAATCACTATGAACATGACTGACAAAGAAAGCGGACAAAATATACAGTTCCTCAGGTAGACAAAGGAACATCCCTTCACTGCTATTATGTAAAAAGGTGAATATGCATGTGACACCTGTTCTACACATTTTTACATAATAGCAGTGAAGGGATGTTCCTTTGTGTACCTGAGGAACTGTATATTTTGTCCGCTTTCTTTGTCAGTCATGTTCATAGTGAATATTGGTATGAGCGGGCCTGTATCTCATACAGTATTATATACTGAGGAGAATATATTATACATAAAGTCATTGTTTAAGGCATAATGAATATAAACCTTCCTTTGTTGTTGTCAATGTTGTCCTTTACATTCTTGTGTGTCCGTTTTATGTGTTTGTGTACTTCTAGGCTTCCTTTGATTAATTTATGGTCATGACAGAATAGGGTTATTTAATTTTTTTGTTGGACCTTACAAGCTATCATTCAATCATGTCAGCAAATATAAAGACAATCAACAATTACATGAGAAGAACAAATGTAAGATTAGATGCTGACGGTTGTAGACTTTCAAGCATAAGAAGGTTTTTAGTGTGTGTATGTATCTTGATTACCCCAATTATTTTGGTCTAGCTCTTACAGCCTGTTTTGTATGTACATGTATAGTTGTATACATGTACATGTACATCATACATGTAAGTGTTTTTAGAATATTGAGTGTCAATGTAGTGATATTTTACATCTTCAGGAATTTCCCTTGATTCAGCAGGTATGCACTACATGTATATACATGGTATATTCTGATGAAATCTGAGCTGCAAAAAATAAAACAAGCACTAAATCATTCATTGTGCTTTGTTAATATTTTAGAGATATCATTTATGACCAAAATCTGTGAAACAGTAGAGAGTTATTATCCCATGGTTTTTGGTGTACTTTTAGAGAACTGATGAAAGAAACAAAATGAACATTCTTAGCATAGTTTCTGCATAACTTTTGTGCTGTTTTCAAATGGAATGGTGTGTATTTAGGTTTATCTGTAGGTAAGGATTATGATAGTATGTACTGTTATCTTTTGACCAATCTTGACTTTTGTATCAACATTCCTAGATCAGAGTATTTGCCCACCAATGAATGATAGAACAAATATATTTCAATACAGTCTTGTATGTTAGTAAATTGACCTTTGATTTCTTCAGGTAACTTTTGTCACAAGAAGCTATTTTTAATTTTATTTCAAGAGCAGAATGAGGGAGGAAGGAATAATTTTAGCCATGCATCATACAGTTATTATTATACATGTGGTTAGTTTGCTCTGACTAAGTGCTGCCCATCATACTAGGAACAGAATTCTCTTACATACATGTACTTTATAAGGATGCAAACTGAAAAGATATAGTTATTATAGTAAAGGCTGGTAAGACAAGAATTATGATTTCTGAAGCATAAAAAGCAATTATTTGTATTTTAAATCAGTCCTGTGCTTTCTTCATGAAAATAATTATGCCTAGTCTGCATTATTGCAGAAAATGGCTGTTGACTTTGTTTTAATGTGGTATTTTACTCAACATTGAATGTCTGCCTCTGATGTTCAATAAGCACTTTGCTTCTGTGGAGTTTGTGAGCAATTGTTGTCATATGCCTCACATGTTTTGCATATTTTTATAGTTCATTTTTTTTTAATTTAACAATATGCTTTTCAAAACAATATACAGTAATGTACATACATGTGTATATGTTGCCTTTGTCAAGACGAAGAATGCTCAGGAGATTTAGTTTGCCATGTCCATAAAACAATAATATAATTAATTACTAGATGAAATGATGAATGCTGTAAACAGTGCAAGTTTGATGTTGAATAGTACACTGTACATGTGATAGTGAGTATGAAACTACATCATCACATCCACATTTACATAACTTGTGAAGTACACAGGACAAGCGGCTACTGAAGCTACCTGCACAAAAACAAAAGTAACTCAAGTTAGAGATTATGCTTTCAGTTGTGCTGCTCCAAAGCTTAGGAATAACCTACTGCATGCTAGACATACAAAAAGCCTCATCTGCTGTCATCTTCAAAGCTTTATTGAAGAGGCACTTGCTTTCAGAAGCTTTTTAATAGTTTATGATTGTGTGTCCGTAAAGTAGCACTGTTAGGAGTTTTTTCCCCAACAACGCGGTAGAGTGTATTAATATAGTAGCTGTGCTATATAAATTGATCTAATTATTATATAATCTTATGATCAAATAAAAGTCCATCCTATATAGAAAGGACCACCCATGACTATGGGCTTCATTTGCATTTCTGGTGACTATTTTTCACAGAAGGCTACAAGTATACTCAACAGCTATGCAGGAAACAAAATATACATGACCTAAGTTTTCTGAGGATTGAAATGGTCATCATGACAAGCAAATATGACTATGGTATGTGTTCTGAGGTGCAATCTTAATAGTTAAGTTACATGATATTTAATACTTGTGTTGTGTGTTCTCCAGTATACTATTTCCCAAGTGATATCACAATGTATATAATATAGAATCTACACTGTATAGCTGATTTGACTGTTCATGCACTTATCAGTTTTTTTGTATATCATAATGAATGATGTTAGAAAATGATACTGTGTGAGATCATTATTTGATTTCATCTGATGAGAGCAAGAGGGGCATTAGCTTGATATTAACTCATTGCCTACTGGAAACTAGGTGGGTCCTGTAAACAAGCCTATGGGTATAAAATAATTCAGTAGTCAATAGGTTAAAATGATATGGGTATATATTCACCTTCTTGCTCTACGCAGATGATTTGTTACATTGATTATTTACATGTATGTATATGATTATGAATGTATATGCAACTTGTTTTTTCTCTAAGTTATACAATTCCAAATGTGTTCTGAGAAGAACAAGACAATAGACAATATGTAGTAATAAAGAATCGGAAGACTACAGTATATCTTTCTGTTTGTTTTTCTCTGAATTTTGTTGTTATCGAGTCAGCTTAGTGAGATATTAGAGTGCTGGGGTTTAGTTAATAATATAAATGTACTGTATGTACATGTATATCTTTTAAACAATGTTTGACATCAGCACTAATTTTATAGGTTCTCGGAATAGCAGGCCATTGTTGGAATTATATATTGTATGCTAATGAGGATTATACAAGTTGATTACTAATACTGTGTAAGGCTATTTACAATGGGCAGTATTACCTAAGCGATTAATACATTCAAGGGTATTTGCCAAATTGTTTACTCTTACACAAGCCTATGAAGTTGCTACTATTTGTAAAAAGGGTATATCCTTTATGACCCGATTCGTTACAAAAATTCCTGCTTCACTCGTTGGTAATTACATGTACGCAAGTGATTATGTATGCAATACCTGTAGAGTGTACTCTTAAAAATAGTTAGTGAAAAAAGTGCCCAATATGTAGTTTTCATGTCAGGACTAAGTTATAAAATGCGATGCCACAGCCCCTAACATCCTGATAACTCATTTAGTCCAGGTATATGATCCCTATTTTTCTCAGTAACAACAAAACAAGCCCCACTTTTTTTTTTTTAAAGAATTTTTTTGTCTAAAAAAAAGAGGAAGTTTTGTTTAGAACAGCACAGCAGTTGCTGTTGATCTAAAAAAAAAGGAAAGGTGAAAGGTTATACACATTCAATGAACCTTTTCTGAAATTGAAGCTTCTTCCGATGTTGTAAATGGTGTATAGAAAGAAATAAGAAATAGGAAACAGGAGTTTCATTGAAGTTTCATTTATTACATGATTGCAATGACTTTCGAGAAATCAAGACAATTTCAATACTTTATTGTTAATCCCATAGTTCAGATTGCGTAATACAACATTATAATGTACTCATGCACATTTCAATAGGTAGTGGACGATGATTTCCGAATTACTTTATAGGTTGAGTTTTCGAAAGTCTTTGGGATCGTGTATTATTTGCACTGCTCTCATAAAAAAAAAATCCCAATCAGGACAACTTCTGGAGATTTGATCCCCCTTAAAATGCATGGTATCGACATGTCTGTCATTATATGAGAATTATTTCATTAGTAACTGATCGCACAATTTTCCCGGACTGACCTTTGTCCTATAAAATATACTTTGAGTGTTATAGCGCTTCTTGAAGTATAAAAGCAAGTTCATAGCACAGATCAAGACAGTCGTAAGGCCGGGATGATGACCGACTTAACAACTGAACATCTCGGGTATATCTTGCCCTGCCCAGCTCGTATTACTTGTGTTCCTCGAAGAGTAAAAAAAAAAACACGTTATTTGGTCATTTTTATTCGAAGTTTCCGGTGACTTTTTGATCAAGATAACTAGATAAGTAACGGTTGAAAAGGGGGATTAAAACATATGAGGGCCAGGGGATTTTATCTGCATGTACCCGGTAAAGAAGCTTGCTAATGGCTGTTTATGTCACGGAGACTGTTTTAAGCGTGTAACTATTTTTATTCTCAAGGACACGATTTACGTATTTTAGTGGACAAATTAGTTGTGGACATATTTTACTTCTTACATTTATACACCCTTTTTTCTCTATAATCGGCATAAGTTGATTTTCAAACGACAAAATATCATCAGGAATACAAAGAAGACGAATGGATTACAAATGTGAAGACTGCATTAACACAATTCCGTTCAGATTGCATTAATTTTAACATTTAGTATAAAATCTGTACTATCACGATTTGTTTCAACACCCAACCTACATTGAACAAATTTCTATATACCAACTTCGTAGCAAACAAAAAATTGCTCTCTAAAATCAAATTGTAGTAATCTACATAAACGTTAAAGATAAGGTATGAAAAGAGAAAAATGTTAACGTATTTGAAATTAATTAGTAACTTGTAAGATTGCTTGAATGAGCGAGAAAGTAAGAGAATCATAGTCTCGATTCATTTCACGTGTTATTAATGAAAGCTAGAGCGGAAATCAGACGGATGATATATTAATGCATGGTCTCATCATGGACCCTCCATGATGAGACCATGCTATTTTGTATACATAATTATGGAATGTCCAAACAGCAGGTTTCACATGGAAAATAGCAACATCGTGGGTATATATAGAACGCTGTAGGAACTAGGAGATTACGGAGTTAAAACATGGATCATGGTTTTAAATTTTAGAGACATGTGCATGATAGGTGATTTCACCCCAAAATAGGTCATGACAATCATTGAGTGTACATAATGAAAACGACAAAGTTAACAAGCTCTTTTCGTCATTGAAAAGTGTGACGAACATGATAATGTGAATGTTACAGACGATAGCTCAGGTAGAGCAGTGGTCTCGTAATCCGGTGACCCGGGTTCGAAACCAAGACGATGCGCTATTGGTAAAGCATTAATCCTCATTACCAGTTCCCTCGGAGATGACCAAAAGCCGTCGGCCGTCTGATTGCTTACTTACAAGCATTTATGCTTTCTTAGCAGTCAGGTAAAATAACCACCATCACCATCACCATCAGAAGCTGAGTTTTGCATCCAAGATATTTCAAAAACAATGACAGCTAGTCCCCTAATATATATTAATTCAAAGGCAACATGCATGGTTGTACAAACGGATCAATGACAATGCTACAATAATATAGGAATGAGAAATGAAATTCTGTTCCAAACTTTTTATATTGTCATGTTCTTTCCGAACTCCAATTTAAAGATAGCATTCAGACCATGACTGTGTATTACGACGTTTATCCGGGGGGGGGGGGGGGGTGGGGGCGACCGGTCGGGGGAATATAGGCGTGCATTAGGTCGGGATTTCATGTGATAAAAGGGGATAAAAGGGGTGGGATGGAAGTAATAAACCGGTTTACTGACATATTCACATTTATATGCATAATACTGTTGAAAGAAATGTTGTTCTTGACAACACAAAAGCTTGCCCAAGGCTTGCCTGATATAGCAACATGTAATTTAAGCAACCTGGATTCCAAGTATTGTAATGCAATCATCAATATCAGATTAATGTAATACCTCGATCGTCTCTAGGTCCTCTGGAAAGAAACATCCATACTTATATACGTTTTATTATGTTAATAAACCGGTCTAATGTGGGAGAAAGAAACTCTTCTTTTCCTCGGCTAATCAAAAGTGATGGGAACGTAGGAGAATCCATCATTAATGATTGTTAGAGGTGATTAGTGTCACAGATAATAATAATAATATATATATGAAGAGAGAGATATTATTTTGTTTCAAACCGAGTCGTTGAATAACCCGGGTTATTGTCATGTAGTCATCAAGTCTCAAGTTTCAAGTTTATTTGTCTTCCAGAAATCACATGTAACAAAATATAACATAATATAATCATAACAGTACAATGTATTAAAGAAAGACGGGGAGACCTTGGTTAAAGCACAGCTTGTTAAGTTAAGGCCCCTCAGATGATGTGACAAAGATAATTGATTCATAAATACAACAACAATACTGGTTTATATAAACCTATTTACAAAATACACTCAGAAAACAACTACCCAACGAAGCATATATCATTATATGGACCACAGCATGGACCTACTGTCTTAATAGAATTGTATCAAGGAGTTATTATATAACTCCTTGATTGTATCAACCGAGACAGTCCGAAAGACCAACATTCCACCCGACATCTGGATATACACAAATTATAGGCCTACACAATAATACACTAAGCTGTCAATGCATTGATATTCACATTAAACCTGCGATTCAACATCTTTCTGGGATTATAATGAGACGCTATTGTCGTCGTCCTCGTCGTTATTGTTGTGGTGGTGATGGATTGATGGTGATTGTCAATCAATAGTTGGAAAGGTATTCACTGTTCTTCTCTCAAGGCCACTAGTGTTTTAAAATTCAAGTTGAATTCAAATATGAATAATGAATATCCCATTTTTAGATTTTGTAATGTATATTCCAATTGATACTTTTGAATATACAATGTATTAAAAACGCAATCCCTACCTTTTTCGGTGATCTCTGTGTGATTCTCCATTGCGTCTGGATATTATTACCACCGTGAATAGTCCATGCATACACACATGCAGGAATCCAATTATTTTCTTTACTACTTGAATTTGGGTAGCAGCGATTTTTATTTGCGCACAATGATTGAACCGGCTACAGATTATAATACAATGTACCAGGAGACATGAGTATAGCCTACTCCTATATTACGTAACTTGGAGGTTGATGATTCCGATTTGTCTGACCATGGAGATAAAGACGCCGAACAAATAAAACTATCCTTTACTAATTAATTCGTGAAACATAATATACTCAATAAAGGAAACTACACCCATTACCTACAGACTTCCCTCTTTAAATGCTACAGTTGAAGCTTTCAGGGGGAGGGGCAATTGCAGTAATGGGGCTAGGGATTATAAAGAAAAAGAAATAAAGTAAAGCAAAGAGGGCATAGGCGTTGTTCGGGGCAACTGCCTGGGATGGCAGCCTTTTTTTAATTTGCTATAATAAAAGGTCTGCAAGCTAATGAGACAGAAAAAGAAAATCATTTATAAAACCATTTTGGTAGTTAGTGGATTGGTGAATAAACTTCATTATGACGCCATCCAAAACCCACTGTGTAACAACAATAATTATATTGCAGGAAAAACAACTATAGGCGAAACCACATTTTGCCGAATACGATGCCGCCTTCATCCTATAAAACATTTGAAAACTTAATAATGTTATAGGTAAAAACTATAATTTAATTTAACTGTGTAATTTATTTACCATCGGTCTCAGCAAGTGAAACTGGAAGGAAGCAGATAGCGTTGAGTGTCATCTTTAATTAAGAAGCTTTATCACTCTTGGTAGACATATTGACAGTAGGTGTCTAGCTATAAAAGTTTAACTTTAACCAAACCTTACTCATTTTATACCCTCTTTCAATCTTAATCCTTCCATAAAGATTGACGTGTTTGAGGTTAATGTTTTTGATGACGGATTTAGGCAAGATGATGGAGGGAGAGAGAGAGAGAGAGAGAGAGAGAGTGCAGTATAATACCTGCACACATAATTTGTTCTATAGAAGCAACACAAAGGGTTCGCGCCTCTGCTCTCCATAACGCCGTCCCGGGGGCGAAATTTTCTCACTTGGTATAAGGAACTAATTTTTTTTTGTCTCTGGTTTTATTCGTATATACATGTAGATAAATATGTAAATAATAATTAAAACAATTGAAGAAAAAAATAATTAATAATTAATAATTAATAATTAATAATTAATTAATTTCTCAATTAGGGTTTTTAGGTCAAACATTTTAATTATTACCGTTTTTATTATTATTGTCCATACATAGGAATCAAAGTTTTTGCTTTAATACTTGAATTTAGGTATAGCAGCGATTTTTATTTGCGCATATTAATATGATAGAACCGACTATATACTGATTATAATACCAGGAAGACGAGAGTTGCCTACTCCCAGTCATTTCGGTGCAAACTAGGCCTATACTTTCGTTGTTGTTGTTGTTGTTGCTCTGCTTTTTCTTCTTCTTCTTCACATTATTATTATTCTTATTATTTTTATCTAATTCTTCTGCTAAAAACAAATCGATCGTGAATATATAATGTATTCAAAAACGCATTCCCTACCTTTTTCGGCGATCTCTGTATGGTCCTCCATTGCGACTGGAAAATGTATTACCACAATGAATAGTCCATACATAGGAATATAAATCGACCGTGAGAGGCAGTCGTTTCGGGTGATAAGGACAAGAGGAGTCCTACCGTGAAATATTTATTTCCTCCAGGAATAATTCACTTCCCTAACCAAAATGTACAAACTCAGGTAGAACAATCAGAATAGGAAACCGTTTGTTGAAAACCTTGACTTTTGATCTAGTTATCCAACAAACAATGAAATAAGCAACCAGTGAGTGTATCTTATCCACAGCCCAAACATAATCAACTACATCTTTGCATTACTCAAGTAAAACAAAATGATTTCTTTAAGAGACCTGCAAACATGGCATAATCAATCATAATAATGACGAGTTTATATTAATTACCGATATTTCATGATAATGTTGTCTGGATATGCCATTTTTGCAATGTAACCCAATTTAATGCATTCGTCTTTGTGAAGTGCCTCGATATGAATTATTTCATTATGTTGTGAATAGTAGCATTTCAAGATGCAGAATGAAAATTGCATATAGGCTTACGTAAGCGTATAGGCAGGGCAGGCCATAATGTTTGTTTAAAGCCTCGTTCACATTATGCCATTACGAACTGCTACGAACGCTGTACGAACGATTTCCAGACAATGGAAATTCGGGAAGACAATGGAAAAACAGGGAGATTCGTACGAAATTATCGTTCGTACGAACCTTTGTGACCGTAGCATTACCCATGCAGCAACAACTATGCATTTCAAAATCTGAGATACAATTATTCGTAAAAGGTGAATGAAATAATTCGTATCGGTGCACTTCACAAAGACGTATGCATTCTTTGGACGCATTGCAAAAGTGACTTATTGGTGTTTCGATAAAGGTCCTTATCCTTACCTCTGTATGATAAGGATATAGAATCATAACGAAACTATTTCACTTTATGCATATACTTATAAATCGACAAACCATTTCAAGCAAAAAAATGTGTCATGTGTGTCTTCCATTCGTTACTATATGAATTTCTTTGCATACACATACCAATCTTTTAAAACTTTTTTTATTGTCTAAAAATAAGACAGATTTTTTTACTATCAAACTGTATAGTCAGGTCAAACTGTAAAAAAACACATGATCACCTTATCTGATACACAAGTCATGAACTTTAGTAACCCAAGACGCGAAAGAATTTTAGAAACTAAATATAACTCCGAATTGCTTAAAGCAACTATGAATCAGTTCGCGTCAACAACTTGTGTGATGTCAACTAGCTCGTATGTATAATTCGCTAAAATACGAAAGATTAGATCTTCGTTGGCCTGTAATCGTGACTTAAAAAAGAAAAATCTTAATTGAACATATACATTTTGCCTCGGAGTTCAAACATAATATATACACACTTTTAATATTATGGTTTTATATTATACATCCGAGTATGTATGTCACATCTATCTAGTAATGGTAATAGACATAAATGAAAAGGATAGATAGAATGTTCAACTATTTTCTGCATTCTGATCGAAAGATAATGCTATGATGATGCTTCGTATGGTGTTGCTTATTCACGCAATGTTATGGTGCAGACTGTTAACGTTTTTGTGCATGTAGTCGGTGTTTGGTTTCTGGCTTTATCATGTACTAGGCCTATACCGCCTATAGGGCTATGATTGCAATCATTCTTTAACTAAGGTTTAAGGCTAAAGGGATAGTTGAGTTTTGGTATATAGAGAGTACAGTTTCAGTCAAACTGAATTTTAGTAACCCAAACCTGCACCTAATAGTTATAACTGCAACATGCTCGAAAGGTATACAACATTACGAACGACTTAGTAATAAGCCTGTTAACAATTAAAAAGAGCTGTTAAACCACATAAGGGCATTTTCTAAAAAGTCATTAGTTTCAACCATTTTTTATAACAAAATTGCGCATTTTATGTTTTGTTAAAATAATGATTAAATAGAGAGATCATCAACAACTATTTAAAACATTCGTTTGGAAAGTGTTAACATTTTTTTGTCTTTCAATTGCTGGTTCAAAATCATCGAATAAAATTTGGTGGGGCCCTACAAATATTAGACATTGTTATATTTATGGATATTTCAGCCGTCTCTGAACCGATTTTGATCAAACAAAGATGATGTTGTCATTTAAATTGTATGCTCTTTCAAATGACCTCACAACAAATTATTTTGTGTAGCGCCCTCCATACCAAAACTCAACTATCCCTTTAGGTTATTGTTGGTTATGGTTAGGTATAGTGTCGGATCCTGGGTAAACTTAGGAATTTTGATAGCGTTTAAACTGAGCAATTGTTTAGAGAATAATTAAGTGTTGTAAAACGCAAGTCTTACTCTGAAAGTAATTAATTGGACATGTTCGTGCGGATATTTAATATTACATAACTTACAGTTTATTTTAAATGAAGGTGTCGTTGTTTTAAAAGACGCCCGGCTCGATACACCTGTTTGAGGAGCAGCTGAGAGAGTGAGTTTTACTTCATAAGCGGATGCTTCATTATAAGAGCGTGCGGGTCATCGAGGGTCGTCTAGATGATACAACATTCTCGATTAGAAGCACATCCAGGTAACATCACAGAATATAAAACCTTATAGTATTGTAAAGCATTTCCCCAGTTTCTTTTTTGTGTGACATTCACTCCATGCATATTCAGTACTAGAAATGCTGAGCACCTCGATCGTTTCTACTTTGGGAAAAGAATACCAAAATAAAACTTTGTTTGAGAGTTGACACCAGCGCTTTTGATAGCTGATGAAGAACTTCTAAAGCTTCTTCTACGACGTACCGCATGATCATGTTTATCAACAATGATCTTACTTCTAGGAAAAGTCTAATGAAAAGTTCATCCAAATAAATTGCTGATGATCTTTTAACGAACTAGTTAGTTAGGTATTATCTTGCATTCATCCAAGATTAATGGAAAAGTACATCTGAAAGTTTATCGAAATCTAGATCTAAAAACCCTCTTTGACTGATAGGAACACTTACGTTCTAGATATTGAGGTTCAAGTAATAATGATCGATTTCACTTTCAAAGTTAGGTGAATGTGTACTTACAGTTGTTGGTCTTTAGACCTCTCCCAAGAGTCATGATTGTATCGGGTGAGCCCCGGCCAGGGATCGACTTGAGAAATATAACTCCTATGTACTATAAACCACCAGCAACAATTCCAGGACTCTATCCGGAGTTAATGAACAGCACCTCAGCTAAACGTCTAGAGGCTTGTGACATCAGGTGAAGGTTCTTAGAGATTGGTAAAGGAAGAGGGGGATCACGGTATAAAGCAGTGGGTCATTTTAATGACTTGCTAGCTGGGGGCTAGGCCGTACTCAGTGAACCGAGCTGAGTCGGTTGTCTGGTGATTTAGCGACGGGGTTGGCAGGATGAGTCCTGCACTGCATTTAGAACTGATCGCTGATCATTTTGAACATCCTCACTCAGTGATGAGTCAGGGGCGTGACGGTTCACGATCGAGTGCAGAGTGAATTGCGACCGCCTTTATCCTATTTGTTGGACTTTCCTTTTCGGTCAAGATGGTAGAAAGGGAAAGAAACATATGACTGAGTGTCCTTTTATGGGTAGGGATATTTTCATTTATCTACATGCTCAACCAATTTGTGTGTTTCCAAAATAGCAGAAGAAACGACAAACTTCAAACAAAATTGTAGGCACTTTCCGTTTGACTGATTGATGAATTATGTTAACAAAAATGTATGTATGGATCTGAGGCAGATCGAGTTTAATCAAAAGGATTGCGAGGTATGACAATTAGTATTGGCTTATCGAATTATATAGCGTAGTAAAAAGTTTGTTTTTAATTCTTTCCTTCTTCAACTTGCTGATACCACACAAATACTAAAAGTAGGCTTTGAAACTAATTATTATATTACCACTGCTTCCATTACTAGTACGGAAGAGAGAGAGAGAGAGGGTGACCGGAGGCAGGGAGAGAGCTAGGGAGAGAGCTAGGGAGAGACTGAGTAGAGGGGGCTTAATTGGGAGAAAGTGATGATATAGAGGAAAAAGTGGTGGGGGATCGATCGTGAAAGAAAAAAAAGAATGAAAGAGAAAGAGAGACTCTGGGGAGGGGGTCGAATAGAAAAAGTGAGAGAGACGGGGGAGAGGTGGGAGGGAGATGAGGAAAAAGAGAGAGAGAGAGAGAGAGAGAGAGAGAGAGAGAGAGAGAGAGGATTGGGTTGGGGGAGAGAGAGAGAGAGCGACCGTAAAGAGGTTCTAGCGGTTCTATCAACAGGTATAATATTAAGAGGATCATAATTTCCTGTCATTATTTGCCGATTATCTAATTATTAGGTGTGACATAATGACTTGCTCTTCAGCTAGTGTAGACGAAGGTAGCCCCCTATTCAGTGACGAATCCTGTATTCTTAACTTACAATTATACAATTTTTGGTACAATAGTCTGTCGTTAATATTTCAAATTGACTTCCATAGCACTTGTATGATGTGTGTGAGCCATTATTAACAGGTGGCCGTGTATGCGAATTCGTTACTAATTTGAAGTCGAGTCATTTAGATGGGTAATTAGTCGTACGCTTTCTATACAAAAAAATCATGTGTAGTTAGATAATGGGTAACATGTTAAGAGAGGCCTAATAGAAGTGAAAAGTTTGTTATACTAAAAAACTTCGATGAATAGAAGGGAATGGGTGCTCGCCGCGTATAATTATGTGCGTATATTTTGGTTGTATTCCCACCAAAATGGGGCTTGCCTCATTTGACACCCCCTCCCACTCGACTTGGCTACAAACTCTCTCTCTCTCTTTCAAACACACGCCCACCCACACTGTTTACTAATGACTAATTAACTTATAATTTAATTTTTTTCCTTCTCTTTACTGAAATTATAGAAAGTGAGTAATACGACAGGCCTCTCTTCAATGCAGATAGGGCATGGCAATTACGTCATAAGTGGAAGAAGGAAGAGGCATTCTTATTATTTTTGTTATTATGGGGCACTAAATTACAAATATATTAGTATATTTTGGTTACCAAAAAAGTATTACAAAAAACACTTCCATTTGCTATTTCTATTGATTGACATCCTTTATTGTTTTCTTTTCCTATTGAAATGTCTCACCCCATTTTGTTGAACAGAAGTTTGTAATCTCATCTTTCGGAAATAGAACAGGACAATCACTGTCTTTAGCGAAGAACAAATGTCATTATGTATTTGATCCGTCTCACGTTTCTTCTCCGTGTTGCTAGGGACAAGGTCATGTTATTCAGCTGTTTCAAATCATTAAATAAGTGGTCGGATAAGACTAGGATAGGCCTTTTGGAGCTTAAAATAACCTTGGCCCGACATTTAGAAAGGTAGATTGATATGAAAATAGACAACAGAACGTCAAATAAACCAATTGATTTCCTTTTCAAATTTCGCTGCTGCCAAAGCGATGTACTTTATGTGGAATTGACAAAGGGAAACACATTTGGATCATGTTCACATGTTTCGAGGACAATTTGAGGGGGTTCTTCAGATCTATAATGTTTTACTTATAATATTTCTGTGTTTCCTACTCCCTCACTTTCTTATTTCTGTTTCCTTTCAATTCGCTCAACAATAACAAACTAAAAGAATTGGGGTAGGAAAGAAGAATGAAGAAAACAAAAGAAGAAGAAAGATCAGGGTAACACGAGAGAGAGAGAGAGAGAGATACAGAGAAAAAAAGAAGAAGAAATAAAATTAAAACAAAAAGGGGAGAAAAATAAGAAAAATGAAAATATAGCAGAATAAGGTTATAGAGGCGGAAATGATTAATAAATGGTAATGAAAAGCATTCACTCACTTCTCACCAATACCCGATTTGCGATGAAACATTGTCACCATTATTGCCGTCATTATAATCATCATAACCCTTCAAAGTCATAATTAGTTTGAACATCATCATCATCACTCTTCTCATCAATGATCAAAAGCAGTGGTTTGTCATTAGTTCTAGGCCTACAGCAAATTTCCTTTTCACGTCAAGATTAACAAAAATCAAATCAAAACAGATTGATGCATCAAGTTCCTCTGCGAGACACTTTTTACAAGAAAAAGAAAGGGCACACCTCACTCCCTGTAGTAATGTTGAAAACAAATTTATTAGAAAAACAACATAACTATGTGCATCACTTTTTTGGCAATAAAATGCATACATATTTTACATTAAAGATCACAATGAAAGCACAATCTTTACTACAATCTTATGACTGAGTTAACAAATACATGTACATAGAGGAACAAAGAAAGTATTAAGCTTTCCTCCGAAGAATGACACTACAGCAAGTCTTTGGGATGGTTGATTTTCATTTTGAGCCAAATGCATGGTAGTCATTATTTGATTAAAACCACAAGAATTAAGTACAAAATCACATGATTGACGTTTAATTCTGACAGTAATACAGGGTCCTATCTTACAAAGAGTTGAAATGGATCAGATTCATCCAACATAAAAAAAACACAGATACAGGCAATGGTATCTTTGCAATAGAAGACTTGTGACTGATTCGGATCAACTGCAACTCTTTGCAAGATGGAGGCCCACAACTAGTGCAGAAGCAGAAGTGACAGTAACAGGCAACGTAGCAACCAAACAATGGAGTAGTCATTAGTTTAGAGCCAGAGGGTAGTAATCAACCCAGTGTATTTGTATAAGAATACAATTTAACACTCTTCTGGCTCTCAACAGACAATATTATCTTATGTTGTGCATGAATAAGAAACCAGAGAGAAACCAAAATCAAGTAGGATAATAAGAGCAAGGTATCACTGGGCACACGACATATAGTGGGAGTAAAATGACTATGAAAGATAGTGAGACAAAGAGCAGTATGATTCTGATAATTTGTTCATCTACAAAACTGTGCTATTATAAGTAACAGCCAGCTCCCAATATGAGTCATCAAGTATTTGTTTTGATGACACGTACATGAAGATTCAGAAGTGTTCTGACCTTTGATCCAATGACTCTTTAGTGATAAATTCATTGTTATACATTGACACATATAAGTCTTGAATTTCATCCTTCCCATGGTTTTTCAATTCTAAAAGTGAGATTAAGATAAGACGAGAGATGGACGGATAGAAGACCCCAAAAAATAATACCCCCAATACATGACATCCTAAATTTGTTTACAGCAAGAAAAGTGAATAATTTGTTCATACATGGTCTTTGTTTTGAACGCAACATAAAGAATGTACATACATAATCAATAACAAAGTAACGAATGTATAGCCCATCCACCTGCAGTAATAATATCTTGTTCTTGAATTGTGTATGTTACATATACCCCAATACATGTATCCTAGACTTGTATACAGCATAAAAAAGCATACAATTTTTCTGACATGGTGATTGTTTTGAACGCGAAGTAAAGAATGTACATACATAATCAACAACAAAATAACAAATGTATAGCCCATCCACCTGCAGTAATAATATATATCTTGCTCTTGAAATTTGTATGTTACATAACAATATCATGAGTTTTTTTTTGGCAAAATGCAAGCAAATTACATGTAGTACTGTATAATCATATAAACATAATAAAGCTACACATGAGCACACATAAAAGACTGAATCGTTCATCAACCAATCCATTCATAAAAAGAGGAGAGGTCAATGACTTCGGTATGTCACATGTGCCGTGAAACAAAAGTAATTTTGTATTATTTACATGTACACGATCAAGCATGTAGATATTCATGCATATACGGCAAAACCAGAAACTGCACAATTGACACAACACAACAGTCAACACTGACATTTTGCAATTTGAACAAGTCCCCCCCCCCCCCCTCCCATGAAAATAGCCATCATTTACAACTTTGACAAATTTAATGTCACAAAAACTTCTGATTTTACAGTATACGCAATTTGAAGTCTTTGCCTTGGCTTGTGTCGTCACGTTGCCCTTCATTTATGCACGATTTCAAATGCCATTCATGACAAATACATATTAATTACATTTACATATGTCAACACATAAACCCACACATAAAATGGAACCTTGTTAGACAGAGCACTTTTACAAAAATATCTCATTAATAAGATGTAATTATACCGGTCCAAGTTCTTTCTTTCCAACAGATTTTGAGCGCCAACAAGACCAACCACAGGCTGATCACAAAATGACATTGCTTCCAATTTTCATCTAAGAACGTAATAAATTTGGTCACTAAGAGTTTGTTATAACGAGGTTTCATTGTATTTTCAATGATTGCTTCTGGAAATTCCACAAAGTATGGAAGGCTTTCCAACAAATTAGAAACTAAAATACCCAACAGACCTATACACCGACCTTAGTCACACTGCCATAGCGACTCCAAACTGACCAGTTATTGGCTGTGGAAGCAAATCAAGCAATGTTATGTTGTGATCAACCTGTTGTCAGTCTTGTTGGTGTGACTAAAGTATTAGGCAATAAGCATGGTGAGAACGTTAGAAAAACAAATGAATACATAGTGACAATGGTCTGAACAAGCATTGCTCCTATATCATAAAACTATTTGGAAGCAAATTATTGACATGAAAAGGAAATACATGTACCATCATTTAAGAATAGATCTTAGCTGCTTTGTGGAAGAAAAAGGGCAAAAATACACTATACATGTACAGTCAAAGCAGCTTTAGTGACCAATGTCTACAAAGGCCACACATGTTGTTTCCCTTGAAAATGGATTCTCATTGAATCATGCACTAAGGAACCTGTCTACAAAGGCCACTTTTTGTGTTTCCCTTGGGCGTTCACTATAGACAGGTTTGACTGTACTTAGAAACTGGAGCAAGAATAGGAGAAATGCTCAATATTTTACCTTGCCTAATCAATACAATGAACCAATCATAAAGCATACTCTTGACAATCATTTATTTGGGTTCAGATAAGCATTGTAATAAATAGCATAATAACAACTGGACATTGCCTAAGTAGACAAGAAGTTTACAAAGGGTGTAAATCTTTACAATTTTAAACTTAAAAACCCATGAGAGTTTTTGTAGTCAAATATTTCAATACTTATGAAGCAAAATTTGGCAAAGGGCATATACGGTACATTGTATTTCATTTCCCCCCTTTTCTTCAGTACTCTTGTAAACTATAAATGGCTGTTAAACATATCAAACATAGTCTTCACATAATTTTTCAATAATTCTTTTAAAAGAACATACTAAGTTGCTGCAGTTCTATTTGTGCCCATTTTGAATTCTAATTTGTGACAAGAGCAACTAGTAAAATGGCAGCAAGATGTTCTCATAAAACAGAAGAAAAATCACACCTAATTTAAGACATAAACATAGTTTAAGCATTCAACAAACATTGTTGAAGTTATCAAATGTAAAAGTTGACTGTGTATATAATTACAAGATAGATACATGAACATTATATAAAAATGAAAGGTACAAAAGGAAATAACAACTTTATCTGTCGGAATCAAGCTCATTCATTAAAAACTTCATATTGCTAAAAAGTCTGGAAATTTCCCTTACATTCACAGGTTGAATTCATGGTACAAAAGCACATTTAAGTCTCTTTTGTTCATCAAAATAATACTGTTTGGAAAATTTCAATTTTTATTCCAAATACATGTAATGTGAAAAAGTTACAAAAGTTACCGGTACTCAAAAAATTACAGACGATGAAGTCATAATCTGCTGTAAGTAAAAAAATAAAAGCCTAGCTGGCAAGGACAATGTTGGAAGGAGTTAGACTGTTAGATTGTCTTGATATAAATGTCATGAAATACTTATAATTTCTACCTTTTTATTGTATTTTCCCACTGGCACAAGCTACTGAGTAGAGAGACTGTGAACTGGTTACCACTGGTAGGCAAGATGTGTCTGAAGCTGGATAGAGTTGTTCAAAGGCATCGTAGTGGCATCCATTTATCAACCAAATTTGAGAGTATAATTACAAGTACAAAATCATGTAAGTTAGAGTTATCAGGGGCTTTTCCTGAAGTGGAACTTGTTTGGAGGCAGGCATCAGGATGACCTATCCCTCCGGTCCAAGCTAAAACTGAGCAGGGCCCTGTTTCATAAAACTTGATATCAATAACAAGCTACAAGCTACTGTTATAAGCTACTGAAATCATGGCATCTGATTGGCTGAGAGCAAATTTGTCATAGAAATTTATCAGTTGTTATAGATAACAAGTTTTATGAAACAAGCCCCTGGTCTATTTCCGGCCCTGTGGCTAGGTACATTTCAGTTGTTAGTGTTGAGCCTATCAACAGTTTTCTGCAAAGATCAGAGTTCTCAGTGGCCTTTCCTGTAGTGGAACTTGTTCGGAAGTGGTACCTGGATGACCTATCCAACCTGTCCAAGCTGCTCTGACTTGGTCCATTCCAGGCCCTGTGGCTAGGTCCTTTCCAGCTGTTAGTGTTGAGCTTTCATGGCAGTTTTCTGCAGAGATTAAGAGTTCTCAGTGGCCTTTCCTGTACTGAAAGTTTCTTTGAGGGGAATGTCTGGGCGACCTATCCCATTGGTTCATGCTCCTCTGGCTTGGTCCATTCCAGGACCTGTCACTAGGTCCATTCCACCTGTCTTGGGAGTAATCCCTGGAGGTACTAGGGTGGCCTTGATAGTGTGTACGTATCTGGTATGGATGAGGGGGTCCATGAGGAGGTCCATGGCGCCTGGCTTGGGGCCGACCACGCCCTCTCCTGTACAAAAAAAAAGAAAAATGACAGAAATGGCATGGTTAGAATTGATAAGGTATATATCAAGTTGTAGGTTTACCATGTTTGTAGTTTTACCTATAAAAAGCATTCCCCTAACTTCAATTATGAATTTACTATTCATATAAAGAAAAATATCTATGGTATTGTGAAATGCATGATTTAAACTAAATGGTACAGGAAAGAGAAAAAAGAGATACAGAAATCTGACCTATGCAAAGCGATGTTAACAAATGTTTTTGTCAATCAAATGGGAAAAACAAGAGAATAAAGATATACATGTACTTGTTCTAGTCTCTTGATTCCGAGAAACTACCCATTAGCTTATTTTTAAACATGTGGTTCAACAATTAAATTGAACCTCTGTACAATGAATATGAAATGTGTTTTCATTAATACCAAAACTCCATTTCATTTCAAAGTATTACCTGGCTCTTGTCTTAGGAGGCACACCAGACAAAGCACTGTCATCCCCATTCTGAAATTAAATGAATATAAAGAAGAAACAATATTAAGAAGTGTCTTGAGGCAAATATTGAAATCCACAATATTAAAATAGAGAAGTACATGTATGGTGAAACTGGACAAAGACTAAAATTTCACTAATCTGATAATTTGGTGATTATTTTAGAATATCAACATAGCACAACATGCATACAAAGAATCTCATTCATCCTCCACATGATTTTCAACTTTCTGTTTTATCTTCAAATAGTCTAAAGTATCATATATGACAAGATCCTTTCTGCCACTAGAATTTATGACATTCATATAAAATCCAATTAATTAGCAAATACTATGTAATTTATTTGTATTAGTAACTCACCGTCCTTGATTACAATTCAATAAAGTGAAGGTCGATTTGTGAATCACCAAAACGACAAAGTCTTTGCAGTATAGCTCACCTTGATCGGGTACACATTTGCATCCAGAATGAAGAAATCCTGGATGCCACTGCCGCTTGCTGTCAGATCCTTGATCTGCTTGTCCAGGATCTGCAACTTATCTTCTCTCTGGCCAGCAACTGCATCTCCTGCACCTTCCCTAGAATGGGTCATCTCTACCTCCTCTGACCTCTGGATGACCCCTTCATCATGGCTCATCTCGTTCAATGATCCAAAGCGGGATGGAGACAGCCTGGCCTGATCGAAGAACTCCTCCTCCTTGGAGAGAGCAGATACTCTAGCAGCAGCCCTCAGCTTCCTCAAGCGGTACTCCTCCTTGCAGAAGTTGGCGATCAGTTCGGCCGTTTCTGGTTCACGGAGATTGTGGCAGAGACCTTGGAAGGTCTTCAGTCTTTTGTCGTACGGATGGAAGCGGTTACCACAGTAAACTTGCCGAGAGGATGGTGCTTTGAGGCTAGTCTTCACTTTCCTGGAGTCTTGATGGTCTTGACAAGGTTCATCTCTTTCATAAGTGATTTGAGTGAATGTAGAGGTACTTTCTTCATAACTTGATGTTGGAGGGGGGACATCGTTTTTGGTTAAGAGTTGGTCTTGGTGACCATTCGACAGGGAGCTTATGCTGTTTGTTGGACTCTCAGGACGGTAATCCTGTTTTTTAGGTGAGCCTATTGAACCTTTCAGTGCCTGTTCAAAAGCTCTCTTAGTCTCTGGAGAAAGTATAGTTGAAGGCTCAGGAGAAACTGAATTGTATGGCTCACCCAGTATTTGTATCTGAATCTTTTCTGAAGAAGACCCATCACCTTCCCTGTTCCCCATAATTGCGATCCTATCAAGTGGTAAATCATCAGGTAAGTCATTCGTTATTGCATCATTGTCAACGCTCATTTCATGGAATGGGCGCATCGAGTTTGCAGTGGACCCTCCTATAACAGATATAGTGTGTATTTGTTGTTCATTGACTTGTGAGTAATTAATGTCCCTTTGAGTTTGGTCTAAAACCAGGTATGATTCTTGAAAAGAAAATGGTTGTATCTCCTCATTGTTTTGAATTGCAACATTGGTCGTTTTACTAACACATTTAGATTGTACTTCCCTTGGATAACCATCAACTGCTGTTTTTTCTTTAGCCATATTAGAACATTTCTCAAGTCCTGCTCCGTTTGTAATATTGTTGGATAGTGTTTCTACTGGATCAGGATCATTAAGTAGGCTTGGTGACTTTCCTTCCAACTCCAAGTATCGCCCAGAGACGACATATTTTGAAAAATTAGATGCAAGGTCATTGGCTTTTTTAAGGATGTTCTTGCGGATTGTGTCACTGTCTTCTTTGGTACTCACTGAACTATGATCAGAGTCTCTCCCCCTGGAGCCGTGCCTTCCGTGTTCTTCATCCTTCCTTTCTTCACGTGTCCTGCTAACATGTCTTTTATCAGATCTTTTATCCACATACTTTTTTTCCCTTCTTGCTTGATCTCTAGGATCAGGAAGGGGCTTCTTGCTTGAAGTATCCTTTTTTCTTTGTAGGTCTATTACCTTCTCTTCTCTCTTTCCATGACTTTTGGTGGTCTGTTTATTCTTGTTGCTTGATGCAACAGTCTCTCTTGGTAGGTCATTATACATTTCTGCTCTCCTAACTGGGTCCTTACTCACAAGCTTGTCCTCTTTCTTAGATGTGACATTTTCTTTTTGCTGGTTTATGGACTGATCTTTTATGGCCAATTTGTACTTTTTGTTTGCTGGAACATCTTCTTTTGATAGCTCTCTCTTCTTACTTTTAAGTACATCCTTGAGCATATCCTTTTGTACGACTCCACGAGCTTTCATGGGTTTGACAGTGCCTACTGTACTTGCAACTCCAGCTGTTGCCTTACCAGAATCTACCTTTTTTAACTTGCTTGACCACACTGAGTTGACCGTAGTTTTCTCTTTTTTAACCTTTGATGAAGAACTTTTTGATGACGTATCTTCTTGTTGTTTTTCTTTCTCTTGAGTGGATGTCTTTGTGACCTTTCTTGAAGAAAGTCTATCAAATGCTGAAACCCTCTCCAATTTGCTAGGTTCTGTTAGAGTTGGCTCTTTATTAACAGTTTTGGGTACATATAGACGATCAAATACAGAGACCCTTTTCTTCTGAGGCTCCTGACCTGGCTGTTTGGTGTTGAGGCGATCAAAAACGGTAACCTTTGTGGTTTTATCATCCTTCTCTGTGCCCTTGTCTGCACTAATTGATAGTACGCTTTGTGAAGCTTCTGGTAATGCAGGAAGACTGTTAGTAGGTTGTGGGATATCATTTCTTTCCACTTTATCTCCAGACTCCAAAGAAACCCCATGGTCATCAGCACTTTTCTTTTCATCTTTAACCACATTCCTTGTTTTGGGTTGAACTGCAGAGAGGCGTTCAAAGATGGATACTTTTTTGCTTCCTTCCCTGTGCTCTTTGTCTGTTACTTTTTTGATCGGTGTCTTGTTTTCACATTCTCTTATAAGGATGGAAAGCATGTCTGCGCGCTTTGGATTTTTAGCTGCACTAACTTTATTTGAAGGCACAGATTGAGCTGTATCAGACACCAAAGAAACAGCAGTGTCACCAGCAGAATCTTTGACAAGTTGTTTTGTCTTCTCCAGAGAAGTGGCTGCAACATCAAGGGGTTGTACTTTCCTAGATTGCTTTGCACTTTTTTGTGGTGTGTGCTCCTTGGAAGCATCAGCCTGCATGTCCTCATCTAACTCACTCCATCTGTCAGAGTCATACAAGTGAATACAAGCTTCATCAACCCCACTCGCACCATCTTGGACAGGCTCCAGAGGGTAGGGCAACGTATCTTCATCTTCTGTTGGCTCGGTATCACCAGCAGGTTTTTCTTTTTCAATTATCTCCAAGGTAAGAGTTGGCATTTCATGAGGATGGTTATCAGCAAATGGCTTTACATCACCGACAAGATGTTCTGTTTCCACCTTGTGCAGGACAGGAACACCTTGTTTCAGGGGAAGGTCTTCTCCCAGCTGCTTGGTGTGAGCGATGGTATGTCCTGTCTCCATTTTTTGTTCAAGGGGATGGTCTTCTACCAGTTGCTCGACATCATCAATTTGGCATTCTGCTTTCTCCTTATTTTGGCTTGGACTTCCTTGATCAGCAAGATGGTCTTTCCTGTCACTGCTTGTCTTTGATACAGATTTTTTAGGAGATAGTAGGACCATCTTTTCCTTGACTCCACCACCCTGATCCTCTCTCTGCAATCCAGACTGCCCGGTGTCCCCACAAGATTGTGGATCCACTGTAGACAGCTGCATGGCATTAGGACCGTCTTTGTTGTCACTTGGTACTGGCTGGCTCTGATTAATGTCAGGTCTACTGCTGAATAACTCATCGAACACCCCAAGCAGTTGTCGGATCTCGTCTGTGGACAGACACGTCACCATATCTCTCACTGCTTCTGTCACATTTACAGCAGCTTGGGCTCGGTCTATGATTTTGTCAGCAGAAGATTGATGTTCCAACTTGGTTTTAGGTAAGTATTTTCTTGAGACATAGGAACCAGATGGTTTACCTGTTTGTGTCATTGCATTATCCTGAAAAGATAAAATGATAAAGAATACCAGTTTAACCATCTAAAATAGACTGTAATAACAATACTTCTTATCTCAAATTACGAAAAAGGGTTTCATTTAGCTTAAGAAATGATAATTTCAGGTTTAGCATCTGCTGGCACTATCTGAGCAAAGGGAATTATAATGAATACATCCTATCTAGTTCAAACGGTGGCGTATCCAGAAACCTGAAGACCTTAGGTATGACCTATCGAAATGTAGAGCATGAATGGGCCCTTATCGGGGCCACATAATCACTCTCAGAAGAATAAATGGTGCAACTCCAAGCATCGCTCAAATCAATATCTTCACCAAGGAAGCCTTCAAAGATTATGTACCCATGAAAAACATGGCAGTGGAATGCCCACCAGACAGAGCTAGCCTGTGTAACATTTAACAAACAGCAAATAATGCAGTTGACTTTTTACGCTGGGCCTTCAAACAAGGACTTCGGCCTGCTCAACCCTATTCTGGATACACCATCGAGTAAATGCCTCTGCGACGCACATATCTCAATCTCTTGATTGAAAATCAAGTTAATGTGCCACGAGGCCAGAACAGAGAGGTGGAGGACAAGTAGAAAATGATTTAGAATACACGTACCTTGTTGTTGTTGTTGTTCTTCTTCTGAGATATACCTCGAGTTGAATCTATGGCATGTCTGGCTTGAGTTGTCACTTTCTCTTTCTCTGCAGCTTCTCCCGAGCTCGAGATTGTTGTACATGATTTCTTAATTTTTTTGATTTTCAATTTGATGTGTTTCATTGGGACTTGCAGGGATGTTTCTTTACTTCCAACAGCATGGCTTAGGGTCTTAACTTTACTTAAATGATTCTCTTTGGCTATTATTCTTGGCTGCTTCTTAGATGTTGATTTACTGTTATCTCTCTTCTTTCCTGAAAAGTAGAACAAATTGGAGCAAAATTAATATCATAGCCAAACTGGTTAGTCATCACTCCAAACCAACTACTCTTATTAAAGAGTAGCAGTTCCACCCTCTGTTGCTGAGGATTATAGTTAATATTTAATACTTTACTTCTAAATCAAATCTTAATATCCAGCAAAACAATTTCTTTAAAGTCATCAACAAATTAAATATAGACAGTAGGATAATCGTTAGCTTAACAGCTTTAGTTATGTGTGCTGAAATGGAGTGAAAATGTGAATTTTCAAAACATCTCTCAAACACATGATGCTGGTCTATTAAATTGATAATCAGTTTCTCAGTAATCATTTTATGAATTTCTTGTCAATAGGACTGCAAATAATAAACATAATCCATGCAAAATAATATATAATCAAGCTGTATGAAATGAAGGCAATTAATTGCATCTGATCAGATTCGCTGTATAATCTAAAACAGTATTGATACTAAGTCCAACTAAAAATATGTCTATACAACAAAAATGTCTTAATACATATTCAGAACAAAACGCAAATACAATTTATCACAAAGCGACATGAATAAGATACATATGTATACAGTGAGTTAATTATCCATAACAGTCCATATTTCTTTTGATTTCTTTTGTACTTTGATGCTTGTATTCATGATTTTCGCCTGCAGTGTATTCTTTTCTTCTATGTTAGTCAATTGTAATAATACCACCGGCAACACCTTTGGTGAAAGAGGCATATATATATATATTTTTGAAAAATGGGATGTAATTATATTTACACCTCTTTTGTGTTATGAGGTAAGTATACGGTTCCATTCCAGAATATGGTTACAAAATTTCATTATGATAATCTTTTAAAAATCTTGAGTATTTGCAGTGAACTTCATTTCAAAAGGAACTTCTAGAAAATCCTTATGATTTTTTACTTGCAGCAAATTAAAATCTTCATTAATGGTGATATAATTTGGACCAGCAAAAGAAAAATACATTGATTGGAGCCAACACAAATATGCATGCATGGTCAGAGTCTCAACTATCACCAAATTTCAGCGTATAATGTGCTAATTACTCAAAAATTGCATGTTTTTTATTTGTTTTAGTTGATAGTTATATATACTGGTAAAATATTTGTTGGGTTCTTCTACATCCAAAATTGAATACATACTGATGTTCAGTTGATAGCTCGTAAGAAGGAACCTAAGTTATAGAAATGTTGCAACAATGTGTGTATAATATATCTCTTGCAGAAGTATTTTTAATGTAGCAGCGTTAGACAAGCCAAAGTAAAGCATTCACCTAAAAGCGGTTGCTATATGTAATGTTTTTATGAAGATAGTTATGATTAACATGCACAGCAAAGGTACCAAAGCAAGTTTTTAACAATTCTTAGGAATCCTTGGGTTTCAAGTAGTTAATAATCTAACATGGGCAGGTCAATTACACCTAGTTACTTTCCAATCAAGACATTTTTGTATTCATAATGCATGTTATGATGATATCTATGGGTGCTCTGAAATTTGTTTTTTCTCCAGGATTGATTTTGTCAAAGATAGGGTTAGGGAAATAGTTGCAATAGGGTTAGGATTGGGTATGGTATTCAGTCAAGGGTTAAAGGAACACTATATATATATGACATGAGCTTCCTTGAATTAATTTCATGTTCATTCAGTCTAAATTGAAACAAATTGGAAGATGCGATAATACATTATTAATCACCACAACTTGAACAATTGAGCGTAGGTTTCTACAAGTGCTCCATGTCTATCTTTATGGAGAGGGAGTCACTGCAAACTATAACAAATATTCTGGGTTGGAATTATTAGTTTCGATATCTCTATCACACCCATTAACCCCATCACCTCATCAACATTTAAATTTAGGGAACATATTAGAGAGCGATCATCAGTTACACAGCACAGAAAGCAACAGATAGCAACAGAAATCAACAACATATTTACTAGAAAGGGTTATAGAAGGAATATACTGGTAGCAGATTTTAGATGCCATGTATTTGATATCATAAAGTAAAAGAAAGTTATAAAATATTTGAAATTAAAAACTTGAAAATGATAGCGTTGTGATAGAGTGGAGGCATGCACAATAATGAATTTGATGAAGCGTTTGTTAATGCAGTGTGTGTGTGTGTGTGTATTGGGTTTTTACAGACGTTTATCAATCAGATATGATTATTTACGTCTGGGGACCGAACTTTAAACGTCACCATCCGAAAGATGCGACTCGGTTTCGAACATGCGTCCTTGGCTGAATCAGTTTGTAACTTCCACTGTTAGCTGGATTACAGGCGCACGCCACAACGCCTAGTGTATACATATTCATACCATCAAAATCACAGTTCCATAAGAGTTTTAAAATGTGTTGACGTGAACATGATTACTCTACGTGGTGTCAAAATATCCTTCTTGCAGCATGCAACAGAAAAAAAATCATCAGAGTCTTTCAAAATAACAGATACAGACGGTGATGTAGCATATGATGTTTATGAGATATATACATGTATGTAACGGTGCACACTACTTCTGGTAGTAGACACTGTAAATGTGTATTCATAAATGGATGAGAGCAAATTAGATCTTGTGTAGCATTGAAAGAATTTGTCACTATTTGAAAGAAAAGCCTTTTTTGCACAGAGGGATTCGGGACATAAGTATGTTTCAAGTTTGAAAGAAAGAAGAAAGCACAAGGCAATAAAAAGGTCAATAGAATAAGAATACCGGTAGTAGGAAGATGCACACTGGACAGTACATATGCAAATAGAGATAGATATTCTGACAGAGCAAATAGGAATTATTTTTTTGTTTGTTTGATGTGCACATTAAAGAAAGAAAGAAAAAAAAATCATGCATTTTTGTAGCGCAGCAGCCCAGGCACATGCAATCAAGCAGCTGGATATATAGAGAGTGCGAGACAGACGAGAAGGGGAGAAATGTGATCCGGAGCATACTCCATGTTTTGTGTCCGTGTGTTGTTGTCATGTGAGGTTGCCATGGCTATGGCCACACCTTCTTCCTCATTGTCTAGGTCTCCCAGGAAACACGCACCATCTGGTATGTTTGCTGGGCTCTCTCCTCTCCCCTGGTCTAGGCTCTCCGTTGATAGTTGAGTCGAGCTCTTTCTCCTCCGTTTGCCCCCCTTCTGGATCTCCTTCACCTGTGTGTGACAGAATGGAACAGAATGGAGTATAATTGAATGCAGGAACAGATACTTCAAGGACAATTGCTTCATGGTCATTTTCTATAGAGAACTTCATTGAAACTTCATTAAAACACTGGACCCAATACTATACATAACCCAACTCTCATCCAATCCTAACCATTGCCTTACCTCTAACCTAACCTACATGTAACTCTAATCCAACCCTTACCTCAAAACAAAACTAAATCACAAGCAAAGCCCCTAACCAAACATGTAAATCTTTGACAAAATCAGAAGAACATAAATTCTCATTACTGATAAGAAGATGTAAGGTTAAAATCTAATTCATTACAAGGCATTAGGTGCATGGTTCATTATTACTGCCATTAATAAAGATAAATCACCTGTTATCTCATCTTAATGCATATCAATATGTCAATAAATCTCCTTTAGGTGCAAAGTTTTAGTACACACCGTTTTAGTGATTTATGACACCACCCATAAAAGAAGTAAGAAAATTAATTGTTGATAACACTTCTTGAAGATCACTTAGAATAAAATAGGAAATTGACTGATTGTTCCATACAAAAATGCAACAAAACAAATGCAAACATTTGTAATGCAGACCAAGGAGGCAGCGTTCCTAACTTGCAGGATGAACAGATCAATGTATCCTATAAAGTACCTTTCTTGCTTCAACTTTCTTGACCGGTTGGCTATGATGAATGACCTGACGTATCTGATCGGCTAGTCCCTCTTTGGTACTGGTGTCTGGTTGTGTTCCATTCATTGACCTGTACTCCAAACAATGGGGCATTGTTCTATCATTACTTAGGTCAAAGGCATTACATAATTGGTAAGCAAACTTCAGATTAAAACATCTCAACATTTAATCTTAAAAGTTATTAAAGCAAAATCGGACAACAAAACTCATAGATTATGTTCTAGAATACCTAATAGTATGATGTTGCAAATTTATTTCAAGGTTTTTTATTTGGGAATTTTTTATAACAAAAAAGAATCAAAGTGCCCATATCCTGTACAATTCATCATATCTTCAAGATCATCATATCTTCAAGATATAATGTACAGACCTGTCGCTTTTTTGATAGAATGAGGGCCCTCTACGTCAAACAAATGCCAGAACAGAGGAGGCTGCTTACAAAACTTCCAAGTACTACATGAAAACAACATGCACCGTGAATTAAAGATCATGTAACAATTTCATACCGATAGGAGCCATGACACACAGCTGTGATGCTAGAGGTACAGTCATCTTCTTCTTCATCCATCCCTTTCCTTAGGGCACCAGGGGGTGGAGGACCTATCCTAGCTCCTGCCATCTCCCTAGTCACAGTGACCCTAACCCCCTGGGACAGAGACCAGGTGATCTGGTGGTGGGTGCTGAGGAAGTTCTGTAGATGATTGCTTGGAAGTTCACCATCATGGTTCTTGAGTAGGTCATCCCTAGACTTGCCCTCTAGCTCAGGATATTGGGGAGTATTGTCCGGTGAAGCAGCAGTTGGTCGCCCTGTAGAATTAAAGACAGAAACTACAGCTTTCAATCAAAGGCGGATAAGTCCTCTGCTGGCAAAATATCTTTTCTAACTGATTCTTCATAAAATGTCCATTATCAATTTCGCAATGTTAGCTTGTTACTATGCTTCATGGACTACAACATGCTACATATACTTCAAAATAAATCTTTGAAAAGGGTTACTTCTTCCAAATGAGTTGCAAACGTTATCTGTATAGGGTTGCTTGAAAAAACACACACACATTTCTTGATGTTTGTCATACTTTATCTCATATTTCCTAGGGAATAGGTGATTTGACACCCCATACTCTCCCTCTCGAAATCAGATAAAAACTTTACGATTATAGCTACAAAAAAGAGTTATGTCACCGCTATCAATACTGCTGCTGCTTTCACATTGCCAATAGAAATGCAGTAAAAAAAACTTATTAATCCAAACAATTGAGTGTTCTAATTCAACAATTCCACGGAATGCAACTTTTGCAAACTCAGGCTACCATGAGCAAAGATTCTTTCCCCTCTTAGTATTAAGCTTCGGAAGAACAAGGAAATCCGAAGTTTTTAGAGCGTAAAGATCTGGACAAACGGGTACTCATAAGATTAGTAAAAGTTTTTGGTTTTCCATTATCACAAGACTGGAATTTCAGAAGAGAATATACTACTTTACAGGGAGAAAAACAAAAACAATGCATTTAAAATATCCTAGTACTGTACTGACCTTTATGTCCTTCAGACCCAGAGGTCTTGGATGATTTGTCTCTGGTGAAAGGCTGATTCAAGAACTGGCGCATCTCAGAGGCACTTTTGATTCTCCTTGGCTTGGTCGAAATCTTGTCAGGATTCTCCAGGAACATCTTCATCTCTGATGCACTGGAGATGTGTTCCTTGGAGCCCTTCTTGTCACTGCTGTGCCTTCTCTCGAGGTACTCCCTCATCTGCGACGCACTGGTTATTTCCTCGGGCACCTTACTTGGCTTGTCTGCACCCTCACTCTTCTTGGGGACCCTGTTCTTCTCCCCTACATCACTCTTTGGCTTCTTCTCTCCTACATCGCTCTTTGGCTTCTTCTCTCCTACATCGCTCTTTGGCTTCTTCTCAAGAGTCTGTATCTTAGTTTGATCTTTCTGTGTTTTGGTCATTGGTTCTGTTTGTTTGGGATCCGCAGGACCCTTTGTACTTATTGGCTTTTGATTTGTAGTTCCCATTGGCTTTTGATTTGTGGTTCCCATTGGCTTTTGATTTGTAGTTCCCTTTGGTTGTTGCTCTGTACTGTCTGTTCTACTTATGGGTTTACTAACCGTCTTAACCCCATATATTGCAACACTCTTTTGTACAACACTCTCTGGCACAACAGGACAATCCTTTGTCACCTCACCTTTGTCCTTCTCTACTTCTGCAGTTGGCACATCATCAACCCTCATCTTTTTTTTAGCAGGTTCTTCCGACTCCTCAAGCTTTCTCTTCACAATATCCTTCTCTTGCACAATCTTCTCTTCTTCCTCCCCCTCATCACTATCAACTATATCCATTGCTTCTTCCTTGTATACATCCACTCTTTCTTCCATCCTTACATATGCCTCATCGCCATTTCCCTTAGACTGTGCATTTTCCTTGGGTTTCTCTACTACTATGGTCTTGTTGGGTTTCTCCACCACTGTGCTTTCCTTGGGACTATCTTGAGAAGGGTGTTTAGGCTGTTCTGAGGTAGTGTCCATGTTGGTGAGTGGGGTGCTCAAGACCTCATTGCCCTTGGGTGGTGGCACTGATGTGGGAGGGTCTGCAGAATCCTGCAAGGTAAGAAAACATAGAAATCAGAGTTTTAATAAAAAGTTGTGGATATGTATCCTTCAAGATCTGCAAGTATTCACAGTCTTTTTGTACCCTTTTTCAGTTTCAACAATTCTCAATTTTCTCTGAATTCATATGTTTCTTACCTTTGCGAGGAGCCCAATATATATCAAATAGGATTTAAAACAATAGAAAAGAAATCATCCCAATGCCTATGGTATTTACAGTGTAGGAAATGGCAATGTCAGAAGCTACATATCGGAAGCTCTTTAAGAACCAATAAGCAATTTCTCCATCCTTTATCATGACACTCTTCAAGAAATACTAAAACACATAGTGACTTTCAGTACACGGCACAAAATTGGGCAAACTTTCCTGTGTTTAGACAATAATTTATTGGAAAAATAACTCAAGAAATTTACACCGCATTATACCACTTTACAAAATGCCTGGAAATTTTGAAGACAGTCTTGTATTATTAAAGGCAAGAAGACATTGAAAATGAAGAGGAAGTAGAGAATAGTAGCAACATAATTGTATTGTCAAAGTTCTTTTAAGAGGAATATAAAAAACATGCATCTCAATGAAAGACAGTCATTAAAATTGATATAAACTGATCAGATCCTCTCTGCAAGGTTAGATCAAGAAATGACAATCTATTAAAAAATAAAACTATTTACACTTCTCCCTTGATTTCTGTCATCCATCATATTAAAAAAAAAATCTTCAGCAATTGACTGCATCATCTTAAATCAGACTCCATGCATGTATTTCATCTATGAATGAAGATTCTCTCGATATGCCATGGTCATATCAAGAATTCTTCATTTTAGATGAAATATTTGGAAAAGGTTATGTCGTAGAGGACACATTGCACAGAATCAGTCCATACCTGCCACCCTTTGAAGACTAAAATAGTAATGATTTTTTTACGAGGACTGTGAGGGAGCAGAGCCACCTGTGGGCGTGGGAGAAGGCTGTCCCCCCTCCCACGGTAGGGAGCTTTTGGTATTTTCAACATGTAGGAATGCCCTTTTCCTTCACTTTAAACTCATTTAAAATCACTTATGCAACCGCCTCCACCACAAACAAAAACAAGGACAAAAAAACTCAAAATTCCCCTGATGAAATAGACCCTGGAGGAAAAAAATAAAGAGCTGTGCATAAGCGTGTAATGAGGTACTTGAGTACACTCCCAGGCTTACAGGTGAATACTTGAATACTCGGACGCCATGTGTTTTTGTTTGCCACCACCATATTATGGTAGAAGTATCCCAGGTCCGTCACAGAAAACTCACCCGATTTTACTTTGAGTTGCAGTTGAAGGCGCTGATTTCATAATAATAATAATAGTAAATATACTGTTTTTAAAACCAAAGATGACAAACTAATTTTCTTCAGAGTCCAAACAGAAATGGGACATTTGGTCCCAGTTTCTGAGTGGTGAGTTGACAGTGATTGAGCTGGAAAACATTTTTATCCACAGTACTATGCCGGTGCTCTCCCGGGCATGGGTAACATCGGCCTGGACAGTGCCAAGTGAACAGGCAAAAAAAAAAAAAAAAATCAATTTACGACACAAAATCGTAAGGCGTAATTTAAAGCAAAAAATTGTAGTAGATGGCAGGTATGAATTACCCTTAATCACTCGCTCCAGCCCCAGGAACAAGAATTGAGCTTTACTCGATAAAGTAAAAAGATAAAAAATTAAAAATTCATGCACTAGAATTAGCAGTGACCAATGGTCATTGACCAAGTTATCCATGTTATCCATTATTTTAAAGGTAAAAGTATTTCAGTAGAGCATGCATTTTGTGGTGACTTGACATCACTGCCAACAAGATATTCACAGCACCGGTTACACACAGCAATCAATAAGAAGGATAGCCTCACAATTCATACTGAAAAACAATTCATCCTTGTTCATAAATCAATATTTACCTTCAAGATTACTACGGGATGACAAATAAATTGAGAGAAAGCCAAATTCAGTACAGATTTTCATGGCACTATTTTCTTGGGGTGGGGGTGGGGGTGGGGGAGGGGGGGGGGTTTGAGAGGAGGCTCATTCTGTATCACCATTAAAATGAAAGTCAATACCAGTTAAGTAGGCAATACCTTTCTACATGTTGCCAAGTCACATTAAAGATAGCACTTTATTTGGCTATTGTTGTTTACAAGTATTGTAAATATACATTAACAAGTATTGTAAATATATATTGATTTTAGTATTGTAAATATATATTGATTTTAGTATTGTAATTATATATTGATTTTATTTGATGACTTGACTGATTCAATTAAAACCTTTAGCTTGATACATTGAAAGTAACTAACAAATCTTAGATGTGGTCCATATGTATGGGACACATGTAATGGCATTGATTTGCCCTATTGAATAGATATCTGTTCTTGTTACTTATTTTGTGGTAAAGATAAACATATGTTAAATCTATTTTCAAGGAGACTTCTCCAGATGAATACGTCATTCTTTTTTTCAGTAGTGAATGTGTTAGTCATATATATGTATACACCTACAACATTTCAAGCTTTACTGTGCAATAAAGCATCAGCACATTGTCATACCATACCTTCAAACTACTTAATTTGTTTGACCTGTTATAAAAACATATCTAAATTGATTCTTAAAAAAGGGGAATTCTTCATACCTTTATCTTATTAAAAACAGTTCAGTGATTTATAATATTTGCATGTCTTTCAAATATCAATAAAATATCAAATATTAAACAGTAAAATAAATCAAATCATAATCGTAAAAACAGAATTTTAAGAAAGTGTGGACTTTACCACTGACCTGTGAAAAAACGGGTAATAATAATAATAATAATAATATTTAATTTTTATATAGCGCTTAATACAAATGTCTCTAAGCGCTTTACAAATATACTATTACCCCAGTCAATGGATTCAGTGCTTGCCCGCACACACTATTGCACTCATTATTCAGTTCCAATCCCACTCCTTACTTAGCAGTAATCAAAATTAACACATGCATGAGAAGGATAGCTTGTAATACATTCATCTGCTGGATACTATTAGATTTTTAGATAACCCACGTTTTCCGTAAATTATTTCCTGGGTTTGGTATTTACAGGGTGAGGCATTGTTTCAACCAGAAGCATTCCTCTTTACAAGGTAATTGGTTTAAATAACCTTCAATGTCACATTTTTAAAAACATCTTAACCAAATCATCAAGTGCATGATTAAGTAGACCATTACAAGTGACAGAACAAGGCAAGTATCACCATGAATGTTTACTTCCTTGATAATTTCATGGTTCTAGGTCCATACTTGATCCAAGGAAAAATGACCTTTACAAATACATGTACATGGTAACTTCAATGATGTGATGAAAGTTGTTTAGGCATGCATTACCCCTTCCTCCATGAAGACCTATAAGGTGTTAACAGAAACTATGCATATTCATCATGTAAATAAAAGGCTGCAAACTTGATCTGTGATGTTCTTAGCTAGTCATTCCCCTCTTTTCACAAGGCCTGTAAAATTTAAGTATTGACTTCATAATCATGTTAAAAAAATATTTTAAAAACTCAGTCGTCATGATAAAAAAAAATTGGAGACCTTATCTGAGTTGCTCTTGGCGAGTCTTTCCCTCTCCTCCACCAAGGCCTGTAGGGTAGCCCTCATCCTGGCGATCTTCTCATCATCGGTCTCTTCTTGTACCGTCTGGATGTTAGCATCACCAGCAGCCCCTCGGAGACCCAGGTCTAGTCCACTGGTCAGCATTTTATGGACTTTAGATGCCACTTCCTTGATCTGTGGGGGTAGGTCACCTTGTGAAGCTAGAGAGAAGAAAAATGTAATGGATTATGAAAATTCATCCAACAGAGAAAAAATTATAATCAATAAAACTTCAAAATTATTGAAATGTCTTCTTCATGCCCTTTTAATGGCAACTATGTAAACTAAACTTTTGACACACATGCACACTGATATCTCATTTTATGGTAGATATGAAAACTATGATGGAAACAGAATATATTGAAGACTAATGTTTCAAAGCAAGAATACATCCTACGTGTGATGGGAAATTAAAGCTATAGGAAATTCAGTGACAAACAATATTATTCTTTGCCATCATGTCATGGGAATCTATCAATTAGTTCTTGAGATAACGCGATCACGATAACGGGACGTACAGACATACAGACAACCCGAAAGCATAATGCCTTCGGCTACTTTGTAGCGCAAGCATAAAAAGGAATATACACATTAAAATAAAGTTACACTTTAGAATAAAAATATCTAAATCCCAAACAAAACCCTCAAAACAAATATGGAGGCAATAATTATCAAATTTAGCAGTACCTCTATGAAGCAATTATCATCTTTGCCTCCATAGTTTTGAATCAATGACATATCCTTTAACTCTCATCTTCTATACATGAGACCAATCCATACCTTCGAGTGGCCTCTTGTCCTGATTTGGTTTATGCTTGGCACTTGGCTGTTGATTCGTCCACTCGCTGCTGGCCTGACGTTTGTACTGTTGATTGTCAGGAGGCTTAGGCGGATGCTTTTGATGGTGAGGATGCGTGTCTTGATGTGATCTTGACTGCGATCCTCTTCCCCTCGGACTACTACCTTTGGGAGGACCCCATTCCTTACTTGATTGGCGCTCATAGGACTGGTGACCTGACTGACTCTCTGTCCTTCCTGATTGTTGCTCGTACTGTTGGTGACCTAATCGATGATGCTCTCCCGGATTGGAACTAGGTGGATGACTGCTTAAACTTTGTTGGCTGACATGGTGGTTTGATGGTTCACCACCAGGTTGCAATTGTTTGTGAATGTTTACCCGTGGGTCTCGGCTCTCTTTGGTTTCAACCCTATTTCTGTTTTGTTTTTTCTGGTGGTTGGGTGGAGGTTGGGAATGATCCCATGGCTGAGTACTACTAGGATGCTCACTCCCCCAATCGTTGGGATAGTTGTTCCAGTCATGTATATCGGCTGAATGTTGTTCATCGACAGGTGACGCTTCAGGATTTGCATAAGCTGCTGTTCTTTGGTTGCTTTGCTGATGTTCCAAATGCTGACTTCTGGGAATATAAGAATTCAAATTCTCATCCACTTGCTCCTCAGGACTCGCAGGAGACATTTCAAGAACAGTCTCCACAACTGGCTCATCAGGTTCTACAGATGATTGTTCAACCAATGACTGTCTTGGTAGAGGGATTTCCTCTAGATCACCTGGGACACCGTTGTCTTTGAGTTCCCGGTTCTGCTCATAGAAGAGCTTGGCAAGGGATGACTGAAACCTTAGCCTCTTCAAGTGGTCCTTATCAATATCATGGATTGGTGCAGATTCCAGGTTTGGCTTTACTTGGTGTCTTGGCTGCTTCACGGTAATATCTATTTAAACAGGACACAAAAGAAGGAAACGTTAGCTCATCTGTACCCTAAACTTAATGTCAAACATTTGCAACCATGAACATTAATAATAATAATAATAATAATAATAATAATATGGATATTTATATAGCGCCGGTATCCGCCAGGCTCTGACGCTCATGGCGCTGTACATACATGTATTACTATTACAAAAATATAATTTTCTTAACTAAAATAAAGTAAACTAAAACAACACAAATTATTACGCTACATTGACATGATTAAATAGCACTGTTTAGAAAGAGATGGGTTTTTAGAGCAACTTTGAAGGCATGAAGGGTAGTTAAATGACGAATACTAAGTGGCAGCTTATTCCAAAGGGACTAACTTTGAAGGCATGAAGGGTAGTTAAATTACGAATACTAAGTGGCAGTTTATTCCAAAGGGACTAACTTTGAAGGCATGAAGGGTAGTTAAATTACGAATACTAAGTGGCAGCTTATTCCAAAGGGACTAACTTTGAAGGCATGAAGGGTAGTTAAATGACGAATACTAAGTGGCAGCTTATTCCAAAGGGACTAACTTTGAAGGCATGAAGGGTAGTTAAATTACGAATACTAAGTGGCAGCTTATTCCAAAGGGACTAACTTTGAAGGCATGAAGGGTAGTTAAATTACGAATACTAAGTGGCAGCTTATTCCAAAGGGACTTACAATGTATCAACAGAAGTTAATATGGTTCAATGTGAAATATTTCTCAAAACTAGATGGATCTTTGACTGCGTGCAGTTGAAAATGATGCCACCGCCATAGAGCAATTTTAAAAACCAAAACAGAAGCAATTTTTAAAACTCAAGTTTGATTGTAACCCATTAATAGGTTCTCAGACTATTGTGATAACAAGCTATTTTTCATATACATGTATGACCCTTTGACCTTTGACCTAATGACCCCAACATCTAATCAGTTCATTGGCTCTGCAAGATACATACATGACTAAGTATGCAGGGGGATTCCATCACTCGGTTCTTGAGATAAAGCGATCACAATAACGGGACGTACGAACAGACAACTCAAATACATACTGCCTCCGGCTACTTAATTGCAAAGGCTTAAAAAATGAAAATTTGAGAGATCTAACTAACCTGACTGTGACGGGTGACTGACCATGAAAGCTAACTAATCTATCAGGTGACTGATCATTACATCTAACTAGTCTATCAGGTGACTGGTCAGGTGAGCTAACTAATCTATCAGGTGACTGATCATGAGAGCTAACTAGCCTGTCAGGTGACTGATCATTACAGCTAGCTAATCTATCAGGTGACTGATCACGAGAGCTTACTAATCTATCAGGTGACTGATCATTACAGCCAACTAATCTATCAGGTGACTGATAATGAGAGCTAACTAATCTGTCAGGTGACTGATCATGAGAGCTAACTAATCTATCAGGTGACTGATCACGAGAGCTAACTAACCTATCAGGTGACTGATCATGAGAGCTAACTAATCTATCAGGTGACTGATCATGACAGGTACTTAACCTGTCAGGTGACTGACTGTGAGAGCTAACTAACCTGTCAGGTGACTGATCATGAGAGCTAACTAACCTGTCAGGTGACTGATCATGACAGCCCCTGTCAGGTGACTGATCATGAGAGCTAACCAATCATGAGAGCTAACTAACCTGTCAGGTGACTGACCATGGGAACATATGACTCTACAAGACAATGCAAGATCTTTGGATGAGAGCTTGCAGTCAGTCCTAGATTCTGAGTTGTCTTGCCGGTTGGTAGGATATAGAGAAGTACTTTATCACCAAGCTCCTTCTTCAACACCTAAGATAGAAAATACAATGATTGCCTCATAAAATTCAGTTCATGTTTTATTTCTGACAGCTAGAAATACCCAGGTATTCCTTTTTCTTGGTACATAAAAGAAAAAAAGATGGAAAGAAAAAATTACCATGAATGTGATTCAATCAACAAGGTAAATACAATGCATATCATATTTGACCCCGTTCTCACTCACTTTGAGAGCGCTCCAAATTAGACCGCTCCAGAGGAACGGGTCTTGAGGAACGGTTTGCGAGCGTTCACACTCCGAGCAGTTTTTATGGCTCAAACCGCTCCACGAGTCAAAGTGGTCTTGTTGCTATGGCAGCTCAGGTAGGCGGGTCAATTTTTTCGCGCGCGGAATCCAAACCGTATGTACCGTACTACATGTTTCGCACGCAACGTCACTAGCTCACTTCCGCTCAAAGTACGCTTTCCGTTCACATTGCACGTTAGAGCGCTCCAAACCGCTCTTAATAAGACCCGCTCCTCAACACCACCTCGGAAGGTGGTCTTCTGGAGCGGTCCAGAAGTCCACTTCCTGGACCACTTTGACCGTTCTCACTCACCTAAGAACCGCTCCTGAGGAACGGGTCTTAGTTAGAGCGCTCCAGAGCGCTCCAACGAAGTGAGTGAGAACGGGGTCTTATATTCTTCTTTAATTTCTCTTGAGCAAATATGAAATTACATATTTACATTTGTTTCAAAGCACAATTTGGTCGTAAAAATAATCAAATAATATTTCACATATCGAGGGTTCAGTGACACAAAGACGTAACTCCATATTTTGCCAAAACAAGTATTTGATATCAAAGTGTTTAGAAAAATGTGGGCTTTCCAGGAAACAAAGACTTAACTCCACCCAACACCACATTTAAGTCCATGGCTAGTGAAACATAGACTTAACTCCTTAAGGCCCAAGTGGACCTCTATCTTTAAACCCCTTTTTTCTCAAAATGGCCAAAATGGAGTTACGTCTTGGTGTCACTGACCCCTCGATATGAAGTCCAATTAATTGGTGTGGTGACCTGTTCATTTGAAGCCAGAATGAAGCCCAAACTTACCAATTCTTTTTCAGAGAGGTAGTTGAGAAACCTTGAATACACTTTATCATCTAGACTCAGTGAATGCAGCTCAGCATACCAGTAGTACTTGCCATTTGCTTGGGCTATGAAAGAACAGAAATAAAATGTAAATACGTAAGATTTAAAGGAAAACAATGCTGGATCATTGGTTTTTAGATCATTGAAAATAAACAAATACACAATTTCCTCCAATTACATCTGTAAGACATTTGTTTACGGTGGATATCCTGTTCAAAAGTTCATTGTTTTCAGAGACATTGCAATTTTCTTAGAACAATGTAGGACTAAAAGGAAAAGATTGTTGTTGACAATTTGAAAAACAAAATTTGATCAATTTAGCCCTAAAAGCTCCCTGTCCTGAAAGGGAAAAAGTAGATCCTAAAAAGTAGTCATTGCTGTTGTTTTGCCCACAAGGTAATACACAGATATATCTTTGCAACTATTACATTTGCAAATAAAGCATTTGAAGTGTCACCAATTGCAGATTGAGATTCAACATAAATTGCATGTCATAGTTAAATCTATGACATCATATGCGCTATATATCACAGGTTGTAGGATTTTTCAAGTGTTACCAAATATTGTAGTATCTTGCTTAAACCGAAGATATCAGTTTGGTATGGTTCCTGGTTTGATTCATCAGATGAAAATATACGAGATTTTTAGGTGTAGAACCATCACACTAGAACCATCTTCAGTATTGTGAAACAACAAATGGAAAGTTCGACTTCATGACTGCAGCAAACTCATTAAAAATCAACGCTTGCTAGAACAACATATTCACAGGAAAAATGTTCAGAGTACTCACCCTCTTTGACTCTTGAAAGCACTGGGACGGTTCCTGTGAAGACCTTGGTGGGTAGTCGTAGTTCTTTCATCCTCACAGCTTTACATGCTTGCAAGGCTTCTGGCCTGTGCACATCAAATAAGAATGTGGTCATAATGATGTTTTAAAAAAAAGTGATTCAAAATTTGCTCTGGGGACATTTCTCTGCCTGAATTTCACCAAAGGTGAAGGCTTCCTGTTTGGGTTGTGGTTGGCTACTATATTAGGTTGGGGGTCAGATATAGTGATGTTGGGTATTGAAGTTGGAAATTTGGTTTGTTTAAAGGTATGGCTGCAGAATGATTGTCACTAGTCAGTGTGCCTTACAACCAGAGAAGGGAGACAATACTGATAATTACAAAAGAGAAGGTGATAAGAAAAAATATATATCTCCAATAGTCAATGATATTTTATTCTATGCTCATAATCTTTTCTGAATGCAGAATGTTTACTTATACATAAAGAACATTTGAAATAATGATGGAAACTGTTGAAAAACTAAGCGGAAGTTAGGCACAAATTTCAGACCATGGATTTTAGAACTCACATTTTGCAAGGTAGAAATGAAAGACCAAATGAAAGAAGAGACACTCTACAGCTGTTGCCATTCTTGTTGAGAAGTTGACCTGACCAAACCCTGTAACTCCTTTCTGAGTACTCTTTGTACTTCTCAACTGTAAGGAAAATATAATCATTAACATTTTATTATGATGTAGTTTAGTATAAAACTGTATTACCAATCTTTTCTTTTCAATGACAGCCCTTATATAATGTATATGCTTGCAATTACAATACATCAAATTTCCTAAACATTAAGATATTCAAAATACATGTATTTGCATATCATTTACTAAAATAATGTAACATTTTAAACTATTTAGAAGTTCCAATTTAAGGAAATCATGAAAATGTATATCTTGCAAATATAGGTACGTGTGCATATACTTGTACCTCAACATTTGTTATCACAACTGCATAAAATTGATGATTGAAATGTTCATTTTATCATTTGCTTTGATCATTTTACATGGAGTTTATTTCCCTTCTGGCTTTTGGCAGATAATGTATCATAAACAGAATTTTTTTAATAGAAACATTTGTAACTAACTTGACATAACTTTAACCAGATGGTGTCATAGTAAGAAAAATCATGCTATCAGTTATTACTGTAAATATTAAGATTTTTTACTGTATAAGATTGATACATACTAAATGGTCGGTCTGCATCGCTCATCGGAAGCTGAGTAACAATGTCATCTCTTGGGAAACATGGAGCCACTACAGCTATACCCACAGTATCAGGGACGGAGATGTTTCTGGAGGGTGTGGTCTCATTCGATGATGCAACAGGAGTTCTGCAGAGTGGGCGTGGTTGGAAATAAAGTGGAAAAAAAGCTGGCATGATCTCAAAATATGATCCAGTTTACAAATTCAAGTTTCAAACTGAACCAAATACCAATTAAATTGATTGAACGTTAATTGTTCCATGGTCAATTGCCAATAATGGTAGTTCGCTTCCTAACTTTATTTCTGGATGCAACACTATTCCCAACTTTAAATCTGACCCTAGCCCTAACATTATCCCGTCTTAAGTCCTAACAACAAAAACAAGATTATTATCAAAACACCCTCTTTCCTACTAGCCTCTTATTTTAGTACACATACACCCACACACAAATTCCCTGCAATGGTTTCCACAATACACAGTCTGCTTGGAGCCAGACAAAAACAACATGTAAACAAGCTGTCACTCACTATCTCATCAGAGAGGGATGCTGGAATTTATCAAAGGTAACCAGCAGGGCAATGAAAAAAACAAGTTCTTCATCATCTCAAGCATAATTTGTTTAAAATTAAATAGATATCAAATACGACATGAACCTGCCAAGTCACATTAGTCTTGACTGGGATTGCTCACCTGTTGAAATTACTTGAGGAAGGTAGAGCTGAAGCTACACCTGAATCTGAGTAAGTGAAGTGTACTACGGCATATGGACAGATATTCCTGGGTCTCTTCCGAAACTCTACTTCATCTTCATCAAAGTCGTAGATGAAAAGCTGTTATAAGATTTGAAGAAAAAAAACACAATTTACTCCATCTTATTTCTGAGAATACCTGCTTCGGATGCAAACATCATTGCTGTATATGAACCTTTGTAATTCCAAATTAAATCAATATATTTCAAAAAGTACAGCATTACCAAATGACTGACTAACATCATATTAAAATATCCTCATAGTATAGATGAATTGCAAGCATTACGTTGGTATTTTTGTAACAAAGTCCTGTATGGTCATTTGCTTTGTATAATGGTAGCAATTCATATCTCCATCAAATTTGTTTTAAAAATGACTCAAACACAGGTAAGTAAAGAACCAAAAATCAAAGTGACATACCCATATGTCAGCTA
Organism: Strongylocentrotus droebachiensis; assembly: GCA_035222895.1. NCBI lineage: Eukaryota > Metazoa > Echinodermata > Echinoidea > Camarodonta > Strongylocentrotidae > Strongylocentrotus > Strongylocentrotus droebachiensis. The sequence goes on from JAVYIG010000002.1 coordinate 476,384, forward strand.
AACCCTGCTCTAACCTCAGACATGTGGTCATTGAATAAAATTCACATAACCCTTTGGAATACTGCCATTACAGTTGCAACAAAAGCACATAGAGATGCCTTTGAAATGAAGAACATGTCATATTACATGGGTAAAGTCAGAGCACTGCATGTTCTATGTCATACCCAAACGCCAACACAACAAATGACACTACCAGCAACGTTAAATCACACTAAAAAAAATTCTCTCTATCCTTTAAAGGGATCCGGTAACTTTGTCTTAGATCCTTTAAAAAAATCCTTGATTTAGCTCATGTTGCAATGATAATTATAAACTTTTAGGTCAGTCAGGAACCCCATGACTTTTACAAGCCGATCGCCTTTCTGATTATCAAGATAGTTATGATTGAAAATCAAAATCAAATTTTGTGTTTGCCAAACGGTTTTCATAACACTACAGTCTATTGGGGAAAACGAGTATGGTAAAACTGGTCACTCAAAGGTTTTTACTTTTTTGAGGCACTTCTTGATCATTTTGAAGCGCAATTTTTTTAAGGGGTTCAATATAACACCATATCACAGACACTGATAACACGTAGGGCCGAACTAAAACAATCATTCTGGTGTGGATCCTGGTAATAAAAATGCCTTATTTCTTGCTGATGGATTGATAAAAGTTTGCAGTGCTAAGAAGAAGCTCACCTCTGATGAGTCAAACAGGCGATGAGAGGCACTACTTGGTATTTCTTCCCCAGAGTTCTTGGCTACATGGCAGTCATAGTTTGGGGTAGGCTCCAAGATTTCTGCAGCTCCATACACCAGGGGTACAGCTTTTACTTTGCCCTGCAACCATAAATCAATTGATACAACACTGATAACCCACCCGCACAATTGGTTTTCCTCAGGGAAGAGGATGTAAAACAATTGGAGAAATTGACTACAAGTTATTAGTGATGGTACAAAGAGATAGTACACTGGTCATAGATGTAATCTCTTTAATTCAATTTTAGTGACTCTTTATGGAAGGTTGCTTTAACATGAAAATGTAAAAAATATTGAATATCAAAAAGTTAATCGAGAGGTTTATTTAACGAAATACCAGATACCACAATATTATGAATTCATACCACACATTTACTTCCTTGTATTATTATTCAAAACCAGGATTATGTTAGATCAAACTCTTCATTCCAGTATTTCTTCAAACAGAAAATCAGGATACGGCATATTTATAACAGAGAAAGAAAGAAACCACTGCACTTTCATACTAGTTATCATGATAGAATGATATTAGAATATTCAACAAATCCTTTTAAGTATAAAATTTTGAAATATAATATTTTGAAATATAATATGGCCCAATATGATTTTAGGATAACATGGAGGAAAAAAAAGAAAAAGAAAAAAAGAAAAAAAAAAAAAAAAAAAATCGCTTTACCTTGAGAACCTTGACAAGTAGGAGTATTCCTTCCTTTGGCACTGTATTACGATGTAATACATCAGAATATCTACAGACATGAACACCTGAGTACCAGAAGAAAAACATATATATGGATAAATCTATTGTTTAGAATATTTTTAAAAAGGAGAACACTTAGTTACAAGTTCTGTGTTAGTTTACCCCCCCCCCCCCCCCCACTCCCCCCTGAAAAACATGTTATTTTCCATTCAGGTGTGCGATACTACAATCAGCAGAAGTAGTAGTCTAGAAGATGTTCATGTTGAATGATAAATAAATTGAAAGTGAACATTAAATAATTTAATTTCACACAAGTGTATCCTTTATTTCATTTTGTCAAAGGAGCTCATTGAGAACAAGGTAAGTACAATCCTATTATTCTTCTTCAATGCTAATAAATTCATTATTAGCCTATAAGAAGCATGACAAATTTCATGTTTAAAAAAATATATACACATATACACAAATATACATGTTTGTGTCTTGAAATGTCATTATGACCAAAACATTCTTCATGTAATTTGATGAATTAAAAATATAAAAATTCAGTCAGACTAACATAAATGAAATATTGAGCTTTATGCAAAATAATATTGTCATGCTAATGTCGCAATTTTCTAACTTACCCATTGATGGACTGCCTAGACAGTGCTTCCTTTTCTCTTTTGTTCCAGTATGTAGAGATTCTTGACAGAGTTGTTTTGCCTCAATACGGAACATAACAAGATTAAATAGATGTAAATTAAAAAACAGGGCATAACAACATGTTTACTTAGCATTTCTATGATCACATTGTTTATTCATACATAAAAAGAAAAAAAAAACCCAAACTGTCATGTCATTGTTATTGTTATTTTCACAGGAACTTAAAAAACAATCAGTGTTGTGTCAGTTGTGATTTACTTATTTCAAGGCAGGAACTTCAAGAATCTCAACCATAGTATTTCAACAAGTTTCTATTTTGACCTTAATCAGCAATTTTACCAATAATTTCTTTAAGAAACCTCCTCCATAAAAACAACAGCAACAACAATGACAAAAACAAAAGAAAGAAAGTATAAGAAAAGTGGAGGATATGTGAAACATGCACTAGCAAACTTCAATACATGTACATACTTCATACATCTAAAAAGTCATTTGAAGCTTACCTTCTCTTCCGCCTTCACATAGAGGAATGCATAGCTTTCTATTAACTCTTTTTCATTTCGGCCTGCGTCTTTCATCTCTCTCTTCTTTTCTATGAACTGCAAACAAATTAACAGAGAATATGGTGAATTACAGAAAAAAAAAGTATTCTACTTGCACTGAAATTATTACTTAGTACTTACTGTTTTAAAATTTATGTTTTACTGAACTCAAGTTAATTGTGAAAATAATCAATTTATAGAGTTTTCACACCGATGATCGCATAACATGGAATTTCCATATCATGGGGACATTTGAAACAACACAAATATCTACAATATTTTTCCTGAAATCATACAAGGAAATCATATACATATTACATGTACAGTAGGCTTGCGGGTGCACCATGTGAGAGAGAGAGGGAGGAGAGAGGACATCATGCTTCATTATTCCACATTTTTGCCCTACGGTAATTATTTAGATGAAATAAAAAATGAAAAAAAATGCAACTCTGGTCTTTGCCTCATGAACCACAGAACTGAAAGTACATGTACATGTATATTTACTGAAAATTGAACTTCAAGAATTACATACACTGCACTTAAAACACATCACTGAATTGGGGGAAAATCTCTTTTAAATGCAGACATCTGACAAGTAGGTTGTTACATAGAGTACAAAAATAGTATTTCATGTCATTGTGGAGGGGAAAAAAATTCAAAACAAATCACAAAATATCATCATCTTTACAAAACCTCAACATAACATACATGTAGGTCTACCTGTATGGAGCTAAATTTCAAATGGCCCACTGAATAATGATTATCATTAATATTTTATTATACCTCTTTCTTCAGCACAGGATTGTGGATAAGCTGTACTTTTTCATAGTTGAACTTGTTCTTTGAAGACGACTCTCTGTACCCTTGTTGGATTATGGGTAACACCTCTCGCAGGTATTCACTAGATTCCAATTCAACTTCATTGAGCAGCTCTGTTGGAAGATAAGCAGAGAAATATAATATAATAGGGAACTTAAAGAAGTATCCTTTCTAGGGCTGACCACAGTCTATGAAATGCACATACAGTATCTGGACATGGTGCTTCAATGATCATCTTATCTAATGGATGATGTTCCATTTTCCATGTAAACAAAAAATATCCGAATAACTTGGCTCAACCTTTTGAAGTGATAACAAATTAAAGCATAAAGCATGCCAAATGGAAACAGTGCCCATGAAATTATTTTAATGAATTTATTTTGTTGGTGAAGAAAGTTTGACACTCTGCATCTTTTGGTGTTATTGCCAAAAGTGTTCAGTCTACAATGAGAACATTCTTTTGGAGGGTCTAACCTATCAAGGAACACTATTTAGCACCCCCTGTGCCTAGGAGGGGAGAAGCAAACTTACAGGTTTGTCATCATTATCAGGTTTCTCCTTATAACAGATCGGGAAGTGCCTATATACATTGAGGCTTTCCCCTGCATGTGTGTGTGTGTGTGCAAATTAACTTTATTTCCCCATCGATTTATTTCTAATTTGTGAGAGGCAGTATTAAACGTAACATGGGTAAACAAGATGCTCATTATTTTTGGTGTTGCTGTCTGAAGTGTTCTGAATAACATGGGCTGAAAGGTAGTATTTGGGTTTTGGAAAGTCAAGTGTGTAAAATTGGGTTTTTACAGATATCAATCAGATGATTAGTTACGTTTGGGGACCGACCTTTAACATCACCATCCTATAATAGGCTCAGTTTCGAACCGGGTCTGACTGAGACAGTCTTTGAATTGTAGGTGAAGACAGAGAACTGACCAAGTAAACATTGGGAGAGGGGACTGAAATCGATATAGCCAAATGAGGGAACATGTTTTGGGGACATCTCCTAGCCCTGTAAACGATAATCAGATCGGGGGACGATCGCTGGCTGATTTTTACATCCTTTTTTTTTGGGGGGGGGGGGGGGAGGGGGGGAGGGGTGACATTTTTTTACGGCATGAAAACAGCTTTTTACATGGACTACAACAACTTAAAATCAGAGAATTGTTCAAGGTACGAGTGATTTTACATGTAGGTCTTAAGAGTGCTCAAAATTGTCAAATTTGGGCAATTTTTGCAAATTAATCAGATTCCCCTCCCGATCTGATACCGATATCGGGAGCCAAACCCCCACTTCGATCATCCGATCCGATCATACCTCTAACTTACAGGGATAACATCTCCCCCTATCCCATTTTGATTTTGATTTCATTTTGTTGGCTTTATCAGCTTATGTGTAGAAAAACCAACACCAAAATATGTGGAAATTAGTTACCGGAGTGAGGGCACTTTTCTTAGCCTCAACTTTTTCCTAGTGCCGACCCTCGCGATGTTGATTCTGCCGCGAATGCAATTACACATGGTGTACGCAATAACGCCCGTTTTCCCAGTGCCAATTTGATACTTAATGTACAACAAAAGCCTTACATGTAAAAAGACAGGCGCATGGATTTTGCTAAATTCTGCAAACTCCATGCATGCATGCGCCTCAGTACATTACACTCTTTGGCTCAACGTTATTACTTGTATTAGTTTTAGTAATATCGCAAAGTCAACATTAAATTGAGTTTTGCTTTTGTGGCACAACATCAGCATTTTTTTAGATGTAAATCGGACGATTGTTATTGTTAGCTTATTATCATCAGGGACACATTGAAGGTAAGCAAAGCCAATTTTGATTATTGTTTTTTTTTTGGGGGGGGGGGAGGGAGGCTCAAAAATCCTTTTTTTCCTCAACTCTCCCACCCCCCCCCCCCCCCCTCAGCACACACACACACAAACAAAATTGTTTTACTTTTTTTAATCTTGCAGCTGGGTCTCATTCTTTCTAGTCTACGCCGAATGCAAAATGATTATAACGGAAAAACTGTGCATGTCATTACGAACTCGTAGCTCGTGCACAGTTTTTCCGTTATAATCATTTTGCCTTCGGCGTAGACTAGAAAGAATGAGACCCGGCTGCAAGATTTTCTTCATGGATGTCGATCTTGACCCATAATTTCCTAAAAACGGACCTTACCCAAATCAGAGGCTAACGAACGAAAGAGACAGGAAAATTCGGTCTAATGTAGGCCGAACATCGCACATATTGTTGCCATAAATAAGCAAGAGCAGGTGTATTAAGTGTTAGGCCAAGGGATCTCAAAACCGCAATTAAACAAATCAAAAACATTTTTTCCCCATTTGTAAACACCTGAAACACAGAAGGATGTCTTTAAAATTCTAAAACAACCCCCTTTTGCAACATCCCCCCCCCCCTCGATACGCCCTTGCTGATAATTGGTCTGGAGGAACATGGCCAATTAAGGCGATACCAATATTATATTATCACCTAGCCCTTAACTTAGGCTATGTTTGCCCCTCCCCCCCCCCCCCCTCCCCCTCCCTTCTTTTTTGTGAATGTCAAACTGACAAAATGTCAAAACTCCATCCATGGGCATGGCAAATACCTTTCTGCTTCTTTGGAATGGTGAATCTTTTCACATTCAACCCTGGTGAAGTTCTTCCAGAGCGACTGCTACTCTTCTTCATGTTGCCTCCGGTTTTGCTCTCCTTGGTCCTGGACTTGGTCTTTTTTTGGTCGTTTCCCACCATCATCAACATTCGGGCATTGAGAATGCACGTGACGCATTCACAATAATAGAAATCACACACAACACGCCTTGGTCCTTGCTTGCAAATTGTCCATTCACATAGTGTGCGAATGTGATTCACCGGACGCGATTGGTGATTTCTGAGGTAGATCCGGGGAGATGGTCTTTGAAAATCTCCTTATATTATAGCTCGGATGAGAAAGCAATAGAAATGTTGAAGATGTCAAGTTCATTATATCACGCAATACTGAGTCACCGCGATGTTTGTTTCACCAAAATGCAAATGCATCTCATTACACTGTTACTGTTAATCACGTAAACGGCCGTCTATTTCGAATTTAGTGTCATTCAGTGATTTGCCGAGTGCTCGTGTACTTATCTAGAATATAGTCTCTAGCTTCAGTTAGTTCTTGGGGTCTCAATGTACAGAGCACGCGATGCGAAAATCCCCTTTTTTGGAAAAGGAAACTAGGAGATCACATTTTAACTTATTGTAAGGTAGTCATGAGAGTACGAGTTTAAGGAGAATTTGGAAGTTCATACCATTTATGGATCATGCAGATTAACAATTCTCCATCAAAACTAAAAATGTACCGGTAGACATTTATGTTCACCCAATAGTCTGTAATTATATATATGCTAGTTTATGTCTATGTCAAATAATGTTATTTCCTTACAATAAAAGATCGTAATTATTTAACTATTATAATTGTGTTCATAAGTTTATATCTTATTTTGTCATCATTGTATACGATATGTATTTCTGTTAATTCATGCATAATTAAATCTTTAGATTAATCATGTAATTTATTGTATAATTGATTGTTGTAAAGCGCATAGAGAATTCATTATTATGCGCTATATAAAAATTACTTTATTATTATTATTATTAGACATTGACCAGAAGCATAATCCAGTAAACAAATAAAGTTTTTAACATTTTTTTCTTTGGGATCATCAATTCATGAAATATATAATAGGCCGACAGTCAAACCTGTGGCCACTTCTAACTAGGTCATATCTGTTTATACCGATAATAGGGGCCACTTATATTGCCTCCTTCTATGGAAACATGTTGAAGAACCAGTCTACAAAGGCCACCTTTTTTGAGTGGCCACTTTCTGTTTTTTCCATGGTTGGCATTTTTCCTTGATGTTACACCTTTATGTGTTAATCTCAATAACATTTTATATTACATTTCATTTTTGTATGATTATAGAGATGCTTATCGATCTGTCAAACCATTTTTACATGTTATTGTGTTTCCAAAATTTTCTGCAAAGTCTCACATATGTAGATTTCATTGGTTTCGGATGGTGATCAGAAATTTATGTTGATATTTTTTTGTACCTTAATTATTATTAGTATTTATTGTAATTATTATTCTTAATTGTTCTTATCATTATTGTTATTTGTATTATTTGTGTTCTTCTTCTTCTTATCATTATTACTATCAACATCATTATCATCACCATGCATTTAAGAATTGAAAAAAAAGAAAAAAAAGAAGACATCACTGCAAGACGAAAGAAAAGAAACAGAAACAGGTGATATGATAGAATTTCTGTATATACCTTTATTTGTCTATAAATTTAGTATAAACACTCTTGTGTTGCACAACACAAAATCTTTAACTTTTACAGTGATTTCAAAGACAATGAAAAAACAACATTATCATAGAAAAATACAACAAACAATTCAAGTATAGCTATCAAAATATAGTCACAATTCTAGGAAGAAAATAAAGTCTTCTTCAAATTACAAAATGTACAATATGTTCTGTGATGACATAGAAAAGAAATTCCCATAACATATTGAGAAACTGATTTCCTTAAATCTCTTCCATGAAGGATTCAAAAACTTACATTTTTTCCTTCAAAAAATAGATTCCCAAGATGATAATCCTTCTTGAAAGAGGTACTTCGTAACTAAAAAGTTATGACCTATGAACATTTCTGCAGTTTACATTGATTATCAATTTGTCATATTTTGAGTTGTCATATGAAAAAACAAGATACAATTTGTTTAAAATGAATCGTATACACGAATGCACAACATATTCACATAAATAAATGAATTCAAACCTAATGACAGTACAAATGTGGTATATGTACAGATGTCTACATCCAATATAATGTAAATAATCCCCTCCCCCCACACACACAAAAGTATAAGCTTAAAATTTGTATGTTCTCAAACATTAATCCCTCTGGCCTGTCTGGGGCTTATAGGGGGGGGGGGGGGGTGAGGTAAGAAAAAGAGAGAGAAAGAGAGTTATTAATGACTATGACTATGACTATGAAAAATCATAACCAGAAACTAGTCACTTATTAAGTTATGTTGTGTATACTCAAATTTTAAACCATATAACCAGTATTCTGTATTAAGTAAATAGGTAGTTAACATGAGTGTATAGCATGTGTGGCCAGAAAATATGATACTTCTATTGTAGTCTCAATATTCAATGATTGATCATTTTTAGAAGAAAATACAGTGAAATGTAAAAACTTGGACTACGATCTTAATTAAAGACCAGACTTCTAAGTTTAAACCACACAGATGGAAATGATACTCTCTATCTCTCTCTACTGAACTTATCTTGTTTTCAAAATACCAATAAGCATATAATAAAAACAATTTTCTGATGGAAAATTGCTATTACATATGATTTTCCTTGAATATGGGCAGCCACTGATCATTCCAACAAAACAGAAAATCTGAAATACATTCATGTCAAAATACAAAATTCTTTGTATTATTTGGTACTTCAAGTTCAGGGTTCGATTGACATAAACAAATGATAAAATAAATGAAAATAAAGATATTATATATCAGTAAATTCCATAATGCATCTATAAACAGATATTAAAATGTAATACATCAATCATAACATCAATTGCAATTTGTTTTCGTGTGTATGTGTAACACAATTACACGTAAGAAGGAATGATATATCTCATAAACCAGACATAAATTCATCATCACACCAGATGAAACATATAGCATAAAACTAAAGCAGTAAAAAAGGCTTTTATTCTAAAAAAACAGATGTAATTAAATCTGACAGATTATTCTTCTCATTTCTTGGGGATAGATTGTCAACATTATCATTCTGTACACACGATGCATAGTGTAGTCCTGTACTTGAATTACTCTATACAAAATTTCCAGATACAAATGCAAATGAGAAATTGATTTCAATGAAACATTCATTACAGTATGTTGATTTAATCACTTACAGAATTATGAGAATTTGTCAAATGCTAAGAGATTAACAATTCTAGCTCCACAAATGCAAGTGGACTTACTCTAAAGACATAATTGGAACTAAATTAGTACATTTTTACAAACATCAACCATTGTGTTCAACTTCAGGTATTTGAAAGGTTGATATTTGATAGTCAAAAATATAAAACCATAAAAATAAGTCTGATATGAATTATGATGTCGGGAACACAAAAATAATATCTTAAAATAAATTCTGATACACAAATATAATATATATATATACAAAATATGAAAGGAATAGTATGATGGAATGCTTTCTAAAGTAACACCATGAAGATAAATCATGGGTAATATAAACTCAGAATATACATTTCATGGGGAAGTTCATTTTAGAAGGGTATATGCAGATAAATGGAGATATGATGTGATGGTGGTGGTGGTGGTGGTGGTGGTGATGATGATGATGATGATGATGATGACATTGATGTTGATAATGACAATGAAGTTGTGGTTGACATTGTTGGTGATGATAAAGATAATAATGTAATAACAGGAAAATAAATATTGTATAAAAAGAGAGCAGTTTTAAAATCAATCACTCAATCAAAAAATTTCAAATATACACAATACATCTTCTTTTGGCAGTTTTCAGATAACATTGTGCAATTCAGTAAACTTTAAAAAAATAACTCACTGTTGGTAGAGCTGATTGTAATTACTATTTCAATGCCAAAATTAAAAAAAAAGAAATTTGTATTTTTAGATTGCTGGCTCTTTTTGTCTTTACGACAACTTAGCCTGTTAGATTAAACTCTAAATATAAGAGAAATCGTCATACAAGAAGGTGGTAATTATGATGTGTTAGTAATTCTTTTGGCACTACCAAACAGCTCAAGATTACATGTACTCTCTACCTATATCCCCCCCCCCTCCCCGAGTGGTATTACACTTAAGATCATTGATGTAGCTTCTACCTCCAAAGAGATACCAATGAGTTCAGGTCTAATTAGAGAGACGGAGGTGTGGATATTAATGATAAACTAATAAATGGATATTAATGATTAACTAATAAAATCATATATCACTGACAAATAGAATATGACACATAATGACAGCTACAATATATGTAGGCAAGTCCAGGCTATTTTGTCCCATATGTTACTGATCGCATCTCAGATTATAGTATATATATCCGATTACAATAGCTCTAATAGAGCTTTGACCATACCCAATACGAAGTGGCATGTCACATTTGATGTCAAGTTATGTTTATACCGCCACATGATTGGTATAAATGTAGTGATGGCTAAGACAATGTTAATTATTACAATACTAATAAATTATATATCAGAGAATGTGATGACATATGGAATACGACAGCTTCATGATATGTGCATGGGCAAGACCACAATATCATATCTCTTCATTACCGACTAGTTGACTATATCTCAGATTTTGGTATACCTAATCATTCTTGTTTAAGTCAATAGCCTTGCTGGAGCTTAGATCAGACCATATATGAAGTGACATGTCACATTTTATGTCAATTTATGTTCACAACTCTGGGCATTATCATGAAATAGGATTCAACCTTCGCAAACAAGCGCTTCACTTTATCACACGCATCGGTCTCCTCTTTCCCACTCCATTGAGAAATAGGGTCTACAGACTATACACAAGTGTGTGCATGCCTATGAATGAGTGGTTCCCTCAACCACCATATAGCCAAACTCTGCAATACTAGGTAACGTATTGGACACCAAATGACCAACTAACTACCTCCGATTCCCTAAGCATTCTCTGCCGGTGATATGTAGATCTATTATACTTTCGGTCCACTTTTGTCAGTGGTTTGGGCCTTCTTTAATCCTCCCTTGTTGAAGCCGCTGATGGAGCTGAGGAGAGCTCCTCGTTCAGGAGGCTGATTGGAGCTGACTGGAGGTGGAGCTGGACCTTGACTTAGTGGTGGAGGTGGTGGAGCGCTCGGAACTGTGTAAATCAAAGAAAATCAGAAAGATGACAAAATACTGCATTTAACCTGTTGACTGAATTCTCTTATTCCCACAAACTTATGGGAATAAGAGAAATTGGACCAGTGGTAGTAGGTTTAACCCCTCAATGGATTACCTTTGTGATACTACTAGCAGTGATTCATTACATGACCCATTCCTATATATCAGGTAGATATTTGAACCTGTCACATGGGCTTTATAACTGTAACAAATATAATTTAGCTTGTAAATTTTCCAATATACCAATGGTAAACTATCACACGTTTGAAATAGTGATGAAAAGTAAAAACTTTTCTTATTACACGATTCTTCTCTTGTCACTGGCAATATGTACATGAATGGATAATTTTACATATTTCATCCAGTCAATAATAATCCAATGAAAAATGTCAAATCATCCCCCCCCCCCCTCCCTCAAGGTGATTTGGTTCTGTTCTGACTCATGAATGTTGGATAGCCAAAAAGTGTCAAATCAGACTAACAAAAATGTGGTGATTTGTTTTAATGCATCTCATTTTGTTTCATATCCAATGCAAGATCAACCCCAATGTGTTAGGTGTACGAGAGAAAAATAAAGGATATTTCCTGCGCCTGATGTTAACTCCACATTACAAGTCTTGAAACATGTTCTTGTGCCAAATGATTCATCATGCTACATGCCGATGCCGTGCGTAAACAAAAGTATGATACAGCAAAAGGTGACATATTTGACCAGTATAAAAATGCCAATTTCACCACTCATTTTGCTATGATTGCATGTCGCACCAATCATGCATGAACACCTTATTGTAACACCCAAATCCTTAGCTGTCATATGCAATATTTATTTTAAAAAAAAACAGAATTAAAATAAAATTAGACAAGAAATAACAAAAAAGTGTATAAAAAGAAATATATTGGAATGTATTACTTCTTTTATTGAATTAAATTGAAATTATGCTCAGAGGAGAAAACAAATGCAGAACACTGTTATTGCTATGGAATAAACAAAACCAACAGCAAATCATATTGATGTACCAGATCAAATCAATAAAATTCATGAGTTGGACCATTACCAAAACATTTAGAAACATAGTAAGAACAACTGCTTCACAAATATCTATGTTTAGGATAAAGAGGTATTAAAGTAACTAACATATCTTAATATGCTTAATTGACTTCAAGCTATTGAAACCACTATATTTCTCTTCATCTTGAAAGGAAAAGAAGTACCGGTAGTTTATTGGTAATTTTCAAACAGGAGCAAATTCTTGAAGCAGAGTAAATGAGAACTTGCTCAAATTCAAAAGTGCATTTAAACACAAAGTGAAAAGCTTCTAAAATGGTACAGTGCTTGTGCTAAAAAGCATAATGCATCTTATTTGACACTACTTTTTTTTAAAGCAACAATTAACACAAAACATAAAGAGCTAAACTTTTACATATATACATCTAATATACCAACTGTGAGTATAATAGACTTTAAAGAGTAGAAGTTCCAAAGTTTGGATCTGAAAATAAATGTTTTGACAGACAATATCTTAATAATATCGAGATGCATACTAACAAGCATTACAAAAATGTGGAATAAGTGCATGTATATGTATTTGTCAAATGTGACAAAGAATATAACAAGAAAACATATAAATTAAGGGGGAAAAAGAATGGGTCAGAATCCTCCAGTTGAAAATCTGTTCACCACATAAAATTCAGGTACTGACTAGACATTTACATGTAGTTATATTACATAAAATAATTATTTTGGCATTAATATCCTGAAAACATTCAACCCAGAGGAACAATTTGTTACAGATAGCAGTATTATGAAGTATCATATTAATAATATTTCTGATGTTTTTTCTATCTTTTAGTTATGACCACATATACCAGGGAATATGAGAAACCGGCTACAAAGGAATATTTGCCACAAATAGAAAGTGGCTAATAAGCATGTGTAAGAAAGCATGCAAATTAAGAAATACATGAGGAAAGAAAGTCTATGAAATACAATTGTAAAACAAATTTAAGTGATACTTTAATAAAGAAAAGTGTGATTTTATAAAGAGAAAATAGTTGATATTCAGAAATAAGTACTTTTTGTTATTTTGAACAATCCCTTAAAATGTAAAAGTAATGTACATGAGCTCTGTTCTCTTTTGTTGAAGTGAATAATTACTTTTGTGAATCATGGTTAAAATAATTTCCAAATCCTTGATACATATTTTTCTGTTTTATAATGAATGTATAAGTTCTGATTCCTTTTATACTTTTTTGGGTATGTACTATTAAAATGATTCTTTAAATAGTGATAAGTAAGGTCTTACATAGCATGAAATGAAAGTAAAAGTGTGCATCGTTAGGCCTCCTGCATTGCGAGACAACAAAAACAGTGGCAAAGGCAACAAAATCTGATTAGTAGCTTTTATCCAAAGATGCATTTTTATTCTTGACGATGGAGTGAGAACAAATATAAGCTTTAATTACTGTTCTTTGTATGTTTCCCTTTCTTCCAAGCAAAAACACAAAAGGTATGTAAATAAAAGAGAGAGACAGAGAGAAAGAGAGAGAGAGAGAGAGACAGAGAGACAGAGAGACAGAGAGAGAGAGAGAGAAAGAGCAAGATAGAGAGAGAGAGAGAGAGAGAAAGGGGTTGAAGGAATGAGCAGGAAGGAAGGAATGAAAGGGGAAAATAAGGTTGCTACAAAACAGTAGCTATAAAGAAGTGCAAAGAATAGAAGTAAAGCGACCAAAAGCAGGGGGTAAAAGAAAAGGAAACGACACTTCACTATGACAAACTTGTACTCAATTATCTGTACATTTAGTAAGCATGCTAACGGATGACAAAGACTTATCACACTATCATTGATGTCCCATGCTCCAAACTGTCATTTTGCCAAAGACACTTTGGAGAGAAATGTTACTGATTGTACTTTCTGTCTCTACAAGAGGAATGTCTCATTTATTTTCTTTTGATTCCTCAGAAATGAAGAATAATTAAATGAAAATAAGATAACATATCTTTATTATTATAACTCTATATATATCTATATTTCTGTTAAAACCATTTACTTGGAATTTGGATGTAACTACAATATTTTGCTTCAAATATTATCTGGCTTACGGTTATTTCAGTTGGATATTCATATTGGACCCAAACCAGGAACCGAATGACCAAAATACAACTTTCATCTCCATGAAAAGCTGTTGTGCAATGCAAAATGTTTGAAAGAATTTGTTTATTTTTTATTTTAACAAAAACATAAATTCTCAGTAGCATAGAGCATGGGCTCAACATTTGAAGGGTCAGGGGCAGATCTACGATTCTTTTAAAAGGAGGTGTACCATCACAAATATTCTGACAAGCAAATGAAGAAAAAAAATTGGTTATTACAATTTTGACAAGCTAATTTACACAAAAAACATCTCTGACACTAAAAACAAAAGGGGAGGGCACAATAATACAATTGGGGCACATTTTTGAGTACATAGGGTATGCCAGCTTGGGTTTTAAAGAGGATGGGGGCACAGCCTCCCCCCCCCCCCCCTATCTCCTACTATCATAGGTCATGACGTTTCCTTCTCTAGTACACCCCTGCTAAAAGTTAGTACAAAGATCTAGTTCTGCAACAAAAAGACCAAGGGTCATGAAACTAAACATAGAAGTGTATTGGAAAAGTAGAGACAGGACTTTCAACAGGGCACAAACCTAACTGTACGATGTGCTCTCCTTACTTAAGGTTTGTCCAGCTCTTCATCTGTTCCAAGAGATTTACATAGGTAAGTTAGCACAATAAAATCACAAAACATGGCTACGAAAATAAAACACTGGTTCGCTAATTCATTACCGCTATACCAAAAACATTTGTCTAACCATCTGATACATGAATAAATAAAATTCATAAGGATTTTGAAGAAACTAAGTCATGTATACCCAAAGAACTCAGCTTATTTCAAACTTCAGCATAGCATTGCCATAAAAGAGGTAGAAATCTTATCATTTTGTACACACACAAAATAAATATTCTAGTATTTACTAGTTATTGTGTAATTTCATTCAGATGAAGGGATGTTGAAGTTCTATGTATTAAGGTGAACACATTTTAATAATCTAACTATGAACTTGTAACTACCCCATCTTGCGGCGATGGGAGTATATTAGGACTGCCCTGGAAGTGTGAGTCATTATTTCCTGATCTCTGATGAATGACTATTAACCTCATCTATTCAGAATGCAAGTGCATCTTTGTAAATGTGTAAAAACACATTTTCCTACAATCTTCTTTCTTTTGCTTATGATTTCTCTAAATCTCTTTGCTCTGTTTCTCTGTCCTTGTCTGTCTGTCTATCTATACCTCTCTCTCTTTCTCTATTCTCTCTCACTTGCACTTACTCACTTTCTCACTCTCTCACCTCTCTTACTGTCATATCATTTCCTCACTTTTATCACACTCACTTCCTTTCACTCTCTAACTTGTTTCCTAATTAAAATCACATCCTTAAATTAATCTGCTTTCTATGTGATGTTTTAAAACAAGCTGAAGATAATGATGGTAAATACAAACAGTATATATCCCCAATATTGTACCTGTCCCTTTAAGAGCACCTTTCTTTAATACCACACCTATCCCATCGACCCCAACTCAACTACCTACATGCATATTGCAGCTGTCCCTTTAAGTTCACCTTTCTTTAATACCACACCTATTCCATCGACCTCACCTCAACTACCTACATGCAACGTCCAATCATCTTGTAATTCATAACTTCCTTTTTAATAGAAGATTCCTTTTTGAGAGGGAAGCAGAAATGTCATCTATCGTCACCAATTTTGATCTAGCTTCGGGAGATGTCTGAAGTCTCCCCTACCCCAGCCAGGCAGCCAGCGCTGGCTGGTCTATGTCTAGCTTAAATATCAGTAGGGTCAAGGAACCATATCTCTTCCTTTAACCTTGATTCACCACATGATGTTAACAGCATGGTGAAGAAATAGGGTTTGCAAGTATTCAGGACGAGATCATTTTAATCGATTCATGCAGTTTTGTGCTTGCTTTATCCCATTGCATTTACAGTACAGTGCTATTTGTCCTCAATGTATTTGCCACAGAGTGAACAATTAACATGCGAGCAATTTGGACCACATTGAGATTTATTATTTGCATGTAGAAAAGGATATATGGGGGCCATTTATCTTTTTGATACCACAAAACTACTTTCATTTTCTGACTGATCAGGTTAATCTTATTCATTGATGACATCACATAACAGAGTTAGATTTTCTCAAAGTAACCAACATTCAACAAAAACAATTTGATGATGGAATAAAGGAGGATGAAACACATGAACTCTATTCTTTAATTGTGCATATGAAAACTAACACTAAAAGAGTGTAAAATTAGAGTGATCTTTGATGTCTAGTTTAAAAGTTTAGTGCAAAGTGATCATTGTCAGCTACAAAAGAAATATTGTTCATTCATAACCCCATGCACAGGATTTAATTGAATCTACCTGTTTTTATTTTGTTGCTGCAAAATGTGAGGGAAAGAAAAGAAATAAAAGACAATAAATTAAAGTAAACTTGGCAATCATTGGTGCTATGATAATACTTAAATTTCACTCTAGAATTTTCGGTAAAAAAGAGGTGCTATGAAACAGATGTTATGTTTCATGCTTGCCGGACTAGACAATGTATCCACGAACGTAGAGATTTTCAAACACTGATTTTTTTTCTTCTTTTCTTCATACAACCATACAAAACTGCAAAATCATACAAATCATTGCAAAATAGTCTGAAGCTACAAGTTTACTGGTGTCGGTATCTTGGTGTCAGTTTGGTTCCAAAAAGCACAGATTTTGTATTCTTTGCATCATGCATGTTAAACATTCATCTCATTTTGATTCTCTTCTGAAAGATGCTTTCCAAACTCTCGTCATGCTACATTCCTTTCTCACCTTTGAACTTTTTTATGACCCTTTTTTCTATGATGTTTCGTTTTGGATTCTGAAGTACACATTGACGGATACAAACAAATTTGGATAGAAATGGTAGAAACATAGAAAATTCGAAATGAGAACACTTTATAAAGCTGGTATAAATTCTTAATTTTACAAAATACAAGTAGCTTTAAAGTCTCAATTCAGAAAGAATAGAACAGAAAAGCATTCATCATCCTTACTAGACATTTTTCCCCAATGGTTTCAGAACGAAATAAGACGAGCATACAATGTGATATAAGAACAGTCAACAGTAAATTCGAGAGGATAATATCAGAAAAACTTGATAAACTTCTTTAACAAATGTACTGTTGCAAATCTAAACCTATATATCTCTGTCGCACTGGCTTACGAAAATGAAAGAGGAAATAACATGACCCATGAAAATAGTATATTCACAGAAATTGTATAAAGAATATTATATGCTAGGAGAGCTAGAGATACCTTGCTTGCTTGAAGAAAGATAAGTTGAAAATTACATTAAGATAAGCTGCAAAGTTTGTCTGGTGCTTCAAATAAAGCTAAAGAAGAGTGTTACTCATACTTACATTCATAAGATATAAACTGAAGTGAATATGCAAATCACTCCCCAAAAGCATTACCATAACTCAACAAGATGCATCAAAAGAGCTGCATGTCTTTTTTTCATAAAATACAAGAAAAATAGCTCAGGAAAACTTTTATAATAAAACAGCAAATTAAAAAGTGAAACAGATTGACACATAATTCTTTAAAATGCCCAAGACATCTGACTGAAATATGATACCTGATTGATTCTTACCTGGAGGGGGGTGGGCAGGGGTCGACTGGGGAGGGGGAGTAGGAACAGCACCTGTAGATGTGAGAAAAGATAATGAAATAATTAAAACAGAGTTTTGTTGAGTTCTACAAATATACATACAGGCAAACTTATTTTATATTATTCTATTAAGGAGATTACATATCATGTACAGAGCTTGGTACTTTTTTCGGTGATTATAATAAGTGGGCGGGGGGGGGGGGGGGGGGGGGGGTTGGTTGGTCATTATGTAATAACATTATTAGGTACAGATTTAGCATTGTCCCAGGTAGACAAACATGCAGCATGGTCAAGTACAAATATTTCATTCTCACCATTTCCAGCATGGTTGCCATTAGTTTGTGCAGGTTGAGTGGAGTTGTTGGCGTCTCCGATGTTTTGTTCTGACATCCTCTTCTTTAGATGCGCCTTCTTTCTTCTCCGTTTCTCCTCGTCCGAGTTATGATGGGCCTGGGCCTTGGACAACCGCCGGAAGGAAGAGACCTTTCCATAGTGAACACACAGACAAACATGATGATGGAATGAGTTCATTAATTACAAATATAGCAAGTGAAATCAGATAGTAAAAAGAAGAACAAAATGCAGGAAAGAGGAAGAAAAAAAAGGGGTGGGTGGGAAATCGGGATCAACAACTAAAGTACAGTAGCCAGAAATTAAGCATTAAATTATTTAAGTTTTTGTAGGCATTTAAAAATGAATGAGTCATGCAACAAACAATTACGTTAGACTGATCCCAGTAGCTTTGGAACACTGGGCACATTGTCATACATATTATTTTAATAATACAAGAATATTATATATTTGTCTTGCAAGAGTACCCACAGTAGAAATACAATAACAATGTACATGTATACTTGCAATTATAAACACACAAATCTGAAACATGAAAAGATTAATACACATAACAAATAAACAATCCATAGCTTGATTGGGAGATTTCTGATATATGTGTTGAATGAAGTGCTTTCAAAAGTAAAACAATGAATTAATCTTTTCTATGCGCCTGGCTACATACAAACTAATCCTTCTGAGAGCTGTATTGAAAGTGTGCTTACCACTCTAGAATCTTCCTGTAGCCTTTTCTCCACCTCTGATTTGGCAGTTTTGAGGGGCTCCTTCAGCTTACTAGGTATCCTAAACTGCGGTCTGTCTCTCTCCGGGAAAGTAACATCTGAAAACAGTCTACACAAAACAAACACAATATTTGATTGTCATGAAGAACGGTTTATCTTTGAGAATGGTATAGAAAACTGATATTTGACATTAAAGATCATATGTTAGATGTGAGGATAATGATGATGATGATTATTATTATTATTTTTCTTTTGCATGGCTGCTAAAAAAAGGAAGTATATGCCTCTAGATAAGCAGCCAGTGGAGTTAATAATCGATCTGAGGGACTTGGTAAGTCATGACTAATGCCTTACCCAAGGGCCCTAGAACAATGACTTGATTTCAAACCCAAGACTGTTGCTTACATGATCACTGCTCTGTCATTGGAATCAAACCCCCATGACATAATGTTATACAAAACAAACAATATATCCAATTTAGGTACACCTGTTAATTAACCTGCTCTAAATTAGTTTTTTTCCAATAGACTTTAATACAGGGACAACACCATTCCAGCAAAAACAGCTACCAAGATCATCATCATGAGTACAACATAATCTGATTTCAATATACTTAGTGTACCATTTCAATGTGATGAATGCCAACTTCTTTGTATTCATAACGATAAAAAAAAACTAGAAGATAATATGTCACTCACGGGTCAGCAAGAAGATCATCAACTGTTGGTAACTTGGTCTTGCATGCCTCCGTCGTAAGGATGGATTCAAGCACAGATTCTGAATGGAAGGAATTCATATAATATTTACATTTATATTTTCTTGTTGAAAAAATGTGTCCAATTACAGTCAAACATTTAAAGATCACAACATATATAACACGTAAGGATTACTGTTTATGCAATTGTTTATTAATATTAAGAGTACCGGTAAGGATTATCTAATAAGTGTATTTTAAGCCATGAAAAGGAAAATCTTTTTAAAATTGTATTATTAATGTTTTTAAATATCAAGATCACAGGAAATATTATACCTGAAGAATATGAGGTAAACATGGATTTAAATAAAATTTAAACACTACAAGATTATGAGAAAATTGATCTTTGCATTAAAGTATTAGCTCTTTTAGTTGGTGAGTCTTTCTGCACTTAATTGTGGGGGAAGTCACTCATTGAAGCAAAATCCTGTTTGATAGACTAGGAACTTTAATACAGCACATTAGGGGAGGTATCATGTAGGGGGAAGTAATTCTCTGATGCAATATTCTTTTAGAAGGACAAGGTACTAAAGGAGATACTGATAAGGGGAGGTATCATGAGGGGCATTTACACTGTCTTCCAAACACGCCAAAAAATGACAAACCGGAGCTTGACCGCGATGTTACAAAGAGCAACTACGCAGAAATGCCAAGCCCGAAACATTCAAAAACAAAGTGTGATCTTTTGGCGTGTTTTGGCGTGTTTGGCAAGTATGAACGCTCGCAGTTGTAACATCGCGATGTAAGGTCACGTGACTTTAGGAGCGGAGCTAGCTGTCGTCCTTGAAGAAAATGATAGAAATAAGTAAACAAAGAATAACATAAGAGAAGGTGATAGAAGGAAGAAACAAAGAATAACATATGGAAAGACAGAAAGAGAAAGTGATAGAAGGAAGAAACACAAAAAGAGAAAGTGATAGAAGGAAGAAACAAAGAATAACATACGGAACACAGAAAGAGAAAGTGATAGAATGATAAAAACAAGAATAACATAAGAGAAGGTGATAGAAGGAAGAAACAAAGAATAACATACAGAAACATAGAAAGAGAAAGTGATAGAATGATAAAAACAAGAATAACACAAGAGAAGGTGATAGAAGGAGGAACCAAAGATTAACATAAGGATTCACAGAAAGAGAAAGTGATAGAAGGAAGAAACAAAGAATAACATAAGGAAAGACAGAAAGAGATAGTGATAGAATGATAAAAAATAAAAAAATAACATAAGAGAAGGTGATAGAAGGAATAAATAAAGAATAACATAAGGAAACACAAAAGAGGAAGTGATAGAAGGAAGACACAAAGAATAATATAAGGAAACACAGAAAGAGAAAGTGATAGAAGGAAGTGATAAAGAATAACATAAGAGAAGGTGATAGAAGGAAAAACAAAGAATAACATGAGGAAAGACAGAAAGAGGAAAGTTTTTTTTGGCATCGGAGTGCCGCACATGCGCATTACCAACCAAAACACGCCAAAATATCACTGAGCTTTTCAGTCTGTGATATTTCCGCACAAGTGTAAACGGGTGCGTGAAACATCGCGACTTTTCAAAATGAGGTATTTGACAGTATAAATGCGCCCATGTAGGGGAAGTCATTCTTTACAGGGACCGCCGAATTGGAGAGCTACCCACAACAGCAGGTGTATAGGGGGGGATTACTGAGTGTGAGGGAGTCATTCTTTGAGAGAAAAGCCTATTGGTAAGAGTAGGTGTTATATCAAGGGGGGTGTTTCATAAAGCTGTTCGTAAAGTGACGATGACTTTACAAATTACTTTACAAATGACTTAAATATGAAAAGCCAAATGGGATGCTCAATCTTTTTTAACTGCATCAACTAAAGTTAAACTGTGCAGATGTAGATTAACATTCTTATTATAACAAACATTTTTAATGCAAAGTATATTTTTTGCCATAATTTAATTGAGGTTATTGGAAATATAGTCACACTTTATTAAAACATCAGGAAAAACTTTGGGCATCCTATCTGGCACTTCATAGTCAAGTTGCTCGTAAAGTCATGCTAAACTCTACAAACAGCTTTATGAAACACCCCCAGGTTTTATAATTTTGATAGGCAGAGTTATCGTGTGGGGGAGGTTCTTGATACAACAGACTCTTTGAAGGATATGTAAAAGGTTTCTTACTTATTGATAGGGAAAGATACACATGGAGGAAGTTGTTCTTTGATGCAACAGCCTGGTGGGAAGACTAGCCACTGTAACAGAATTACTGATATGGGAGGTATTATGTAGGGTTTGAAGGATTAGCAATTACAGCAGGTTTGTAGAGTGAATTACTGTGTGGAGGGAGTCATTCTTTGAGGCAACATTTTTTTTTATAAGGACGAGGTATGACATGAGAGTTGATACTTACTGATTGGGGGAGGTATCGTGTGAGGGAAGTCATCTTTTGAGGCAATGTTCAAGGGAGACCCAAACGTCATCTCATAGAGGACATGACCAAAGGAATACACATCAACAGCTTCGGTTGTCTGGAGGAAAAATGTGGATCATTCACAACAAATAAATGATATGTTTATGATTTCCCTGAATTCATGATGTGAAAGAACAAAAACAGCTCAGAAAATGGTGAAAAGAACATGCTAACTCCTAAACCAATCTTTGTTTAATTTCATAACAAAAAATTAGAAAATGCAAAGGAAAAAGAGAATGTCATTGTCAATAACATACATGTTAACATTTTCATATTGACCTTTTGCTACTTGATTATGGTAAATGATACAAATTCAATTTAGATCAATGTTCAAGATGACTATTTCATGTCTTGGATTCCATATAAAATCACACACTAAATACTGGCAATATAGTTTGAAGACTCTCTATTTCTGATTTTCTTGTCATTCTGGAGCAAATGTCCAGACTGGAAATGTATATTACATGTGACAATAACAACACCATCATAACAAACCAATTAATTCTGGAAAAATCTGTTATCACTCTTCATATTATACAGCGAATATATATCATGATTACGACACAAAATTAATTCATCAGGAAATGCCTGGATTGTACACTGCATACTCACATTGATTTTTCTGAAGTGTGACAGGTATCCCCTATAGAAGAATGGCAGCCCTAAAAGAGTATTCTCTATGTCCAACAATCTGCAGGCATTCCCTTCTAATATCACATTCCCTGCATGTAGATGACCGTACGGTAAGCCCTTCTCGTGTAGGAACTTCAAAGCCTGCAAAGTTGACAAGATTAGATAGCCATGGCATGTAACAATTAAGAAATTATATTGTAGTGCAATGCATTACATTATTGTGAAGAATTTCAGAGCAAGATAAACTTGTATAAGAGAAAGGGAGAGAGAGAGAGGGAGAGAATGAGAGGGAGAGAGAGAGACAGACAGACAGAGAGAGAGAAAGACAGAGAGAGAGAGAGAGAGAGAGAGAAAGACAGAAAGAAAGAGAGAGTACATACAATTTGATATTAGCCAATGAAAAGCAAAGTCAATTTTAAAATTGTTTTACCAGTGACACAGCAGAGATATTCCATCCTATTTCAGCCGATTTGTCTCCTTCTCACCTCGAAGCCTCAATCTAGAAAATCTAATTTATTGCCCCTATTGATGATTCACGTACCCAAAATAAAATCACATGGAATCCATGAATGTTCTATTCTCAGTATTCATTCTTATACTCATGAATAACAACATACCAAGGGATACTAAGAGATCCATGTCCATATATGTCCATGTCTAAGCAAATTAGGAATCTCTCAAGGCAAAGTTAAGAATACAGTCATTATGTTTACCTTTTACACAGAAGCTTTTGACAAAAGAAAGGAATCTAGAAACTATAACAATAGTTTGAGAGAGAGCCATAAAACAGGAATAATTCCTCCAAAATAGAAATGGTTGGCAGCTATGCAATAATAGGAGGCTCAATATACCGTTTACAAAAAGATTGATCCTGTGAAACTTCAATAAAAAGATAAATAAAAGGTCAAATATCTCACCTCTAATATCATCCGACCATACGACTTGATATTCATTATATTGAAAGGAGTGTAAGACTTGGGCAGGCAGTACTTTTTCAGATAATGTGCTTTCGGTTTTGCCTACATGGAAAAGAAAATTATTGTGTTACAACATAAGGTCAGTAAGCATCTTCATTTATATGTCTCTTGCATTTCTAGCAAAAGTGACTGCTGATATGACAGAGAAAATTCAACAACAACAAAAAGATTATAGATGTTTTCAAATTTTCTGAAACTAATTACTGAACCTGGAAAAACAGACTTTATTATTTCACATCAAACTGGATAATCAGATTACATCAGGTGAAGTAGTATTCTACTTTTAATTCATTCTCTCTTAGTCATGGGAGAGAAATAAACAAATCCATGAAGATTTGAGGGAGGCTTAGAAATACTGAGAGAATGAAAAGAAATATAAATGTACCACTGTACATTCCTGAGTGCATATTGCCCCAAGGTGCTCTATACAAGAAAATTGCATACCGGTAAATTTAATTGCATTCAATGTGCAATTTACCAAATGATAATATCACTGTTTGATGCAAGTTAATCAAGACTCTACAGCATATTTGCAATATAAACATCTGATATCAGTCACAATTACACCTGTCTTTCTGTCAAGCAATCATAAGTTACCTTCAGATATGAATGGATTGTATTTTGACCATCAATAATTACAGAGGTCGAAGCAATCAGCATCTCATGTTTCATGCGCCCTTCCTTGTACACTGTATTTACAAGTGAACACACACAAGGCAGAGAAAGGATTTGGTGTATTCAACTTCAAGCTACAAATTAAAGGGATAGTTGAATTCTGTTGCAAAGGGCGCTACACACATTTTTTTTTTGTGAGATAATGAAAACCTGAGTGTCAAATTTGAAAGAACATTCAATTTAAATGACAAAAATCACCTGTGTTTAATCAAAATTGGTTCAGAGACTGCTGAAATATCCATAAATAAAAAATTAAAAAATACTTGTGTACCACAACAAATACCGGTATTAGATAATTTGAAAAAAACGTTGAAAAAACGAAATAGCGCCTTTTTAAGGCGTATTTCAGCTAATGCCGATGTTGGCTTTTTTGTGTTGGTTTTATAACGCACAACCAGCCGGCCCATGTATTGTTATTCTTAATTAAATAATTAATTAAAGGTCACCATATTTTTTGGAAAGTGGAGCTAAATTGGTATGATCGTATTGGCTAAATTTCACACATCTTGGGGTCTAAAATTAGTTACCTTCATAGCAATTTTAGTTTCTAAAAGGGCACTAGAAATGTCATAGATAATAATAAGAGCAATAACCATGCAATTTGAAGGCATTTGCGGTCTGAAAACAGAACTCGACTATTCCTTTAAGTAAACAATTTATCACACAAACATGAGCAGACCCACCTTACAGATGAAATCTTTGAGTGTTCCTGTACCGTGGAATGTACGTATGGCTAGCCCACCTGAGTCACTGGCAGAGACATAGGTGACAGGGTAGATGAATGGATGCTGGATGGTTGGCAAGAGTTTCATGATAGGCACTAGGTCTTTGTAGTCCAAGTCTTTATCTGGACCATAGTAACTCTGCAATTAATCAATTGTAATTGTTGGGAAATAAAAAATAATCCATGCATTTTGTTGAATTTTGTCCCTCTGTGTACATGTATTTAAGATATCATAGGGTTATATCTGACTAGACATTTTCACTATTTTTCAGAATTACTTGGAAATTATCCATAACATATAATCTTGCTCTTGGGACCTAACACAATTTGTTTTCTTAAATATTTTTGATGCATTAATGCAATACATTAATACATTAATGCAATAAAATAATGTGCCCCCAAAATGGTTATTATCAAATCTACTTGTCATATTATGCATCAATACCATCATCTTCAAATACAAATCATCATCATCCAAAATCAGGAGTGGTGAAAATTGTTGTAGTTCCATTTAGTGTGACATATCATTGGCATTATTGACTACATGTATGTATCAAATGATTTTAATGATATGAGCAAAACAATGATCTATCAACAACGACAAAAAATGCATAATCAATGATCAATAATACTATAGTAACAAGAACAAAACATTTGAAAATGATTATACATGTACATTTTTTCCCACCAACCTACATGTATAACTATTTACAAATCTTTAGTATCAAAGATAGTGCAGTACATGTAGTTTACTGACATGCAATGACCTGCAGTTGTGCTTTAACCCAAATCGTGGTTAAATTGTGCATTTGTGCTTTGACCTGCAGAACTTTATCTTTTAATCAGAATTAGACACAGCCAAATAATTCATATCATACATTCTACCTCTTCTAATATACTTGTCAGATAATAAATGTAGCGTATATTGTAAGTTAAATGAATGGTTGACACAAGCAGTTATATATTTTTTATAAATTTCATCATTGTTTTTACTGATAAAATCTAGAATAATTGACTGGAAATGAATGTGTGCTTAATTAATGCCTTCCTGCTTCTGAGTTCTAGCAACGCAACTAAGCCAACCGTACTTCCTCTTGGTGATTTACAGGTAGGTGAATACCTGAGAAAAACCCTGGATATTTCCACCTACACTGACCTTCAATTCTCAGTGCTGAAAATCACGGCACTTCCTCTTTTACAGATCTCCACTGTATCTAATACCTTATACTTTACAAGGCTCAGACATTGACATTATAAATGTAGAAGAGTGTACACGAATGTTGTGACCTTTCTTCAGCACATACAGAAAATTGGAATTCTGCAATTTTGTATAAAGGGTAGATCTTGCAATGCTAGCACAAAATAATCTTCTATTTCTTTTTTTATTCTCTCTCTATATTCTGGCATATAAGAAAATCCCATATATTATTCATTACCTTAAATTATTAAAATTAAGATCATTATCACAGCATCATTTCATCATCATCATCATCATCACAATCACCATCATATCAATAAAATAGATCATCATCATTTTCATTTTCATTATTATAATGTCGTCGTCGTCGTCATCGTCGTCATCGTCGTCATCATCATCATCATCATCATCATCATCATCATCATTAATAATCATCATCATCATCATCACATCATCCTATCGATGACCTATGATTGATGATATTCTGATGATCATAATACAATTAAGTTGTAATTACGATGCTAGTTAAACTTACCCATGCCAGAACTTGCTTCACTTTGGGTTGGCTTTTTGGTCTGACCATGAAGTAAGTTTTCCTAATTCTCCACCCAATGTCTCTCAAAGGCTCTACGACATCCCAATGGGGCTCAGACCGGAAAAACATTGACACATGCTGTAGAGCATCCTCTGATGACAATACGATAGAATATTAAATTTCATGGTAAATTACAATCATCGAAGTTGCAGTTAATTATAGGCACAATCAATATGGCCATGAAACCATGTTTTAGTTTGAAATATGTAATAAAAATCCCTAAATAAAAGCATATTTTTTTAATTATCATTGTTTAGTCAGGGAAAATTCAATGTTATTAATTTAAAATAAGAATATAAAGAATTATATATGTACAATACATCAATAACTCTGGAATTAATGGTATTAATATCTAAAAGAGTAAATCTAAATCGATTCTCATTTTAACTATTTTCAATATCAATTTAATCTTGCTTCTCTAAACTTCTGGACTGATATTTCAACATGTATACCGGTATATTCAAAAGTTGAAAAGTACTATTTTACAAACAGTGACTACAATCCACAAGAGTTTTAGGGAATGGAAAGAGACCATGCAAATGAAAGAACAGAACAGAACTGCAGAGAAATACATCACTTGGAGAGAAAATGAAAGAAAGAGAAAAACAGACAAACAGGCTATGACAGACAGAAACAAATAGTGTGTTGGGTCAAGAGAGGTAAATAAAATCCTCAAAAAGACATGGGACTCACCAACACTGTTTGGAGCATAATTTGTAGGGTCTAGGAACCTCTTGACAAGAAAGCATGATGATAGAAGCTGATGTGAAAGGATCCTGTTCAAGTAGCCTTGCAAGGCCTGCTGTCTCTCCGCTATAAACTCTCTCTCCATATTGCCAAAGACTTTCTTGGGTGGCAGGCCAAGCTCCATACCACTCACTTTCAACCCATCATGCAGGGTTACAAAGTCACTGTATCTTCTGTTGATCTATAAATATCATTGATGGAAGAATAAACTTTGTACTTTTTCTATCATACTATTCATAAAACGTCATTAAGCATCACTCTACATGTAGTGTGCAATGAAGATGACATCTTGTTATCAGTCACACTTATACACTGATTGTTATCACACTGATTTAAACCAGGGCCCATTCTTATAAAGAGTAGGGATTGATCCAAATCAATCACAAGTCCTCCAATCAATCTTATTTACATCTCTTATGTACATGTACATGTTTACATAGTTGCAATAGATATCAATTGCAAATAGGTTGTGATTAATATCAACTCTTTGTAAGACGGGCCCTGTATGTTATTAATAAATATGGATCTGACGGTACAACATCGCATCATTCGCAATTTCGCATGTTCATTTTTGTAAAAACTAAGAGCATAAGTGTGTAATATATAAAGACTAGAGTATCAAGCTGTCGACAACTGAATTATTTTATTTCGTATAGGGACAACCCGGTTGTCACAGGCAATTAGTTAAATCACCTTCAAATATATGAGGATTCTCTTTTTTGTTTAAATCAATTGAATGAATGTACATACTACATATTGACATGTCATATACAATAAATCAAACAGGCCAATGTTAATGATATCTACTATTACTACTACATATTTCTGTGTACCGTATATAACGGTGTATAAACCGCACTTTTTTGCCGCCGAAAAAATTTCAAAGTCGGGGGTGCGGTTTATACACGGTACACAAAAAAAAAAAAAAAAAAAAAAAATTTTTTTTTTTTTTTTAAAGTTTCAATTTATGCCCCTCCACCTGGCGCTATGCCTGGCAATGTCTCCCAGCTCGGTAATCGGTGTGTTGACTCACCACTCGGAAACTAGAACAACACTCAAATTTGTCTGTCATCTTGGTTTGAAAGTAATCTTTCTGATAGATCTCAATATGTAGTTTATAATAATAATTCCTCCAATTTTTCTTCTATTACATGGTGTACCACAAGGTTCTATCCTAGGTCCCTACTGTTTTTTAATTTACAGTACCGTAATGATCTTACACACAAAAAAAAAAAATCTCGGCAAAAAAAAAAAAAAAAAAAAAAAAAAAAGTTTTTTTTTTTTTTTTTTTTTTTTTTTTTTTTTAAGGGCGAAAAAGAGGGGTGCGGTTAATACACGAGGGCGGTTTATACAACGTTATTTACGGTACATAATAATATGAAAAAAATTGAATTGATAAACACTATATAAAGTTGCTATCACATCTGCCCATGCTGTGCAACACTAAAATATTTCATCTCTATAGATGTTCTCAATTCATATAATTCTCATCTTTTCTTTACCCTATGAATCATACTGACTGTACTTTAAATGTTTGAAACATGTACACACTGTACAGTACATGAGCTGTTATAAAAATTGGTAAAATTGGTAAATTGGTAAAATTGACATCAGGACAAATTTCTATAGCCAGAGAGTTGTAAACAAATGGAACAAGCTGCCACAAACTGCCATTGATGCTCCCACACTCCTAAGCTTCAAACAACAACTATCCAACCTGGGTTTTTAAATGGGTCCCATGGGACCCCCTTAACCCTGCCACACCACACTATCTACGGGATCTTCATCACCATGATGGCGAGGTGTGGACTTCAAGGTATATTCAAGGTATATATCACTTGCTTCCTTTCTCTGATCAAATAAAGCAGAATTAGTCTTACCTGCCAGCTGTTTTCAGGGTTGGGGCCCCGTTGAACACGTATTACATAGTCCTTCAAAATAAGAGGAACAATCACACAATGTTAAATAAGAACAATTATCTTGGTGAAAGAGTCATACTGTCTTAGTGTAAAGGCTGAACAATGCAGAAGATGTCCTCCAAGATATGAGTCAGGCAGAAATGTCACAGGTGTGTATTATGGTATTGTGCCAACTCTACAAGGAGTGTGGTTTAAAGTTAGCGGTTTCTTAAGTTGCAATTTGATTAACATTTATATGTGGTTTATGATTAAAGCCAATTTGTCAAAAGTACAACATTTGTAATTCATGGGAATTGTGCAGTACTAACGTAGTGATGGAAAACAAGTATTAGCTTTTAACTGATATATTACTTTTTTAATAATATCTAATTATCTATGGGGATGGGGGAATCTGCAACAAAAAAGAGCATTGTGAAGATCAGGAATTTTAAAAGTATCTAAAGAAAACGTTTGAGCATACAAAAGTTTGGGCCAAAAAGAGCGAACAGTTGTATTGATATGTTACTCCATTGTTTTCATTTTTGTTTAATACATCATTAGAGTTTGCATGCAGCCCTTCCAAAGAATAACAACTTAACTTGCTAGTTTGCTCATACATGTGTGCACAATATCAATAACATTAATAGGCTTAATCTAAAAACACAACCATTATGAAACACTTTGTAGCCCATTAAAAACAAACCTAGACCAGCATTTCTCAAACTCACTCCAACGAAGATGTGATTACCGGTATCAAAATCTCTTTTTAATACTCTTTGTTTCTGTTCCAAATCAATTTGATCCTCAGGCATATATAAACTGGCAATCAATCTGCTGTACATGTGTATTTTGATGTGCCTTGTACTAATTTTTATACACAGTTCTGATACAGCATTCAAGAGCAATACTTTCATTTTTGCAATTCTTTTAACTTCCTTCCTAAATTTTGACAACTTAAGATCTCTCTCTCTCTCCCTCCCTCCCTTTAATGCCATATATTACTGTACTTGTATACAAAATAAGGATTTAAAATTTTCTTAAAAGTTAATTAAATATTAAAGTGAATTTACAGAAGAATTGTTCACATAAAGTACTTACAGTATGACTTTCCAAGTTCTGTGCTGCTTCAATGCTACATGTCAATGTAATAGTATCATCAAGTGTCAATTTAGATGATTTTCTCTTTTCAAACACTGCCATGATAAAAGTCCATTCAGTATCAAACTCCCAAAGATGAGTCACAAGACAATCCAATCATCATATGAACAATGAGATCCTCAACTGTTTTGTTCAGCTCTCACATACGCCGTCTTGGCTTCTAGCATCTGAAAGTTGGTACCAGTAGAGTAAAATATTCTCTAATTCCTTGGTTTCCTGTCCTCTAGATATGAGAAGGCTGCTTTATATTACTGGAAACTTTTTGTGTCCAGTTCCTATGCAGGATTTTGAGCTCTGCCTACACCAAGACCAAGTGATGTTTCTGCCTTGATTTCCTGAAACAGGGGGGAAAGGAAAGAAGAAACAAAAATTGTCGTCATTCTCATAGGTCTGTAATTACATACCGATTTGATCTTCTGCGACTTTTCTATGGTAGACCAATGTAAGTTTGTCTTATTTACGTATTAATGCATTAAAACCTTATAAGAACAGTTTGCATGTTTTTATAAGGTTTTATATTAATACCAATAAGAATTCATCACTGAAATGAGAGCTTGAAGATCAAGAAATAAATGTTAAAATAAAAATTTAGTTTTAATTTTTTCGCTGCCCGTAGCTAAACTTAAAGTTGCCTTGAGATGGCGTTCCAAACAGATATGACAGGTTTGGAGTCGTGACAAGGAATTGTCGCGGAAGTTGAAGGCGGTTTTGTGAAACACTTAGCGGACAAGTTGAGCGACAGTGTCGAGATGTCGTTGATCTTGTAGTTATGACGGTTCAATTTAGAAACGACCCTCAGAGAATCGTTTCACAAAAAGTACAAGTTCACCGACACCCTATTAAAGAGCGTGCTATTTTTAATACACATGTTTCACTGGGTTGTCAGAGAACTTTTTTGTTGAAAATGCTGCCTCGGAAAAGAGTTTTAGACAGAAAATCTGAGGTTTTTTAATTATAGACTTTAAAGTTTGATAAAATTAAGCCAGGCTCAATCACTTAAACACATGTTGGGAGCCCCAACAAATTTGATGACAAAATCTCACTTAAATTGTATCATAATGTGGTTCCTTACGGAACGTTGAGGAGTATAACTGAAGAAGAAAGATGATGTCATTTAAGACGCCTTTCTAAAATGATTTTCAAAACAAATGTTTTTGAAGTAAAAATATTGATGAAAGAATACAAAATTTAGGTTTTCTCCGTACAATTATGAATTAACAGAAAACCCAAATTATGTATCCTTTTTATCAATATTTGTATTCAAACACAATTTTGGCCGGAAATCTTTGCAGGACTGTGTCTTAAATGACACCCTCTTTCACATCAAGATAAAATTTAGGTGGAATTTTCCATCAAATTTAGGGCAAATTTAGGGCAAATTTAGGGCTCCCAACACTTCAGAATTTCTAGACTCTTTTTAATTTTAGAAAGGCTTACTTAGATCTAGACTCTATTTAGAAAATTAGAACAGAAGACAGACAAAACAAAAATCAAAATCAAACATCTCTGGTCTCGATCCTATATCAAATGCATTCAATCACACATGTCTATGACTTAAACCATCATTAGATGTGTTGTTATCATAGTGTTGATCTTGAAACATTGCTCGAGTCTACACAGCGCGAGGGATACGGAGTGGGTGTATCCCCTTTGCCAGACACGCTGAGCCCTCTTGGCCCGGGGTCTTGTGACGATGAGTTTCGCAATGCTTACCTCATCAGCTGCGGGCCCACCACCACCACTGGCACTGCCTGGCACACACAGCTCAGACACAGTCAAAGACCGTACCGTCATGTAAAGCAGTACATCAAACAAAATACATCTGAAATGACACACTTACACCATCAAATCAAAATGTCGACCTATGAAAATATACGTAGGATGCTTAATACTCACGGAAAATTATCTGGTTCCACACAATTAGATATTGATCTCATCGATCCTCATAAATTCGTGCGTGCTGCTCGTCGACTCGGTCGCTGAATGAATTGTGTTTACGAAAAAGGTAGCTAGCTTCAGGAAAGTATGGTAGCCTCCGTGTACAATAATAATAATAAAACGATAAATTTAGAAAATGTGCTCACTGAGTGGATTTAAAGGGTAATTCAACCTTTGTATGAAAGCAGAAAAATAAGATAAATAGAAAGGCGGTAAAGATAAAGACCAGTTATGGTCATGCGATTGCATTGTGAAAGAAATGTTGCGGAATCGATCAGAAAAGGTTGATCATCTAGCATATAAGTATTGGTGTGTACTGCAAGGTTCTGGAATCATCAAAATGATAAGAAATTTGGCCCAGTCTTCGTAAAGTTATAAGCACTGTACACAGAAAGATGTATATGGGACTACGCACACGTGCCCGACACATGCGTTTATCTATCACACACCAATAGATAAACTAATTTACCACATATATCAATTAGTAGGCGGTTTCCTGGTAAATTTGTTATCATCATGTAATTAGTCAAAACATACTCTTTCACATGATTGGTAAAAAGAGCTTCCGTTTCATTCTTTGAAATTGGGTCGTTTCCAATACTAGTCTTTACCTTTAACGATACCAAAAAGTGTTCGTTTGAGTAAAGTAAAGTGTAGTTTTTCCTTCAATATAATTTTGTTAAACTTTCTTAATTACAAGATCAAGTATGCATTTTTTAACACTAGGAGCACCTGTAAGTTGTCCTCCCATTATCACTGGGAGAGGCCTTTGTTCAATAAATGAATAATTTGCAACACGATAGCTCCTAGAATGATGAAATTACCTCTTAGTAAAAGAAACTACATGTGATTACATGTACTTCAGAACTTCTATGGCAAATTATTGAAATATATGCACCCTTCATCACATTCTTATTAAAGACTCTATTTTCTTCAAACATTGGAGTGAAGTAGATGGCACAATAGTACCGATATCTAAAAAAATAGGGAACTGTAAAGCTTAACAAATGATTTCCAGTATTTTATCAGTCTTTCTCCTGAATAAATAATATGATACATTCATACTATATGTACATTATATATTTTTGCGTTTCAGACGTGTCATTTTTTTAATTTTCATCTCTTTACTACGGACATTTCACTTATCAGTAATTTAGATTTGAATCATGAAGGCTGTTTTTGGTTAGATGTTTGTATGCATGTTTACTAATTTGGAAAAAGTGTAAGGTGTGCAAAAGTAAAAGTTTACTGGGGGAAAAAAAGGACTCACACAATAACTATAAAATGTCAAAACCGACAGCTTTTTGGCCACTTGGGGTAATGAAAACTTTTTTTAAGGTCTGTTGTCTTGTCTGGGTATCATTTCACAAAACCGCCATAAGTGCAAGTTCACATCCGTTAGAAACGCGTGCTAAATCTAATACCGGTACACGCATTTCGATGGGATGTCTGTGAACTTGTACTTATGACGGCTTTGTGAAACGATGCCCTGGTGTCCTACTCTTTGGTGTGACCGAAGCATGAGACCAGACAAATGAAATGATTGAGAAACCACACATTATGAGACATTTGTGTAGAAAATATTTAATGGTTATTGGTTATGAATGAAACATATTTTTTTTCTTCCTTGCACTGCACTATAACAAGAAATGGTCTCTGTGTACATCGTTACTTTCACACGGAGACAGCACTGGAAGACTAAACAAGTTATGAAACTACTCGACATGAGATTACAATTATCTGGCGTTTTCACTCACAAACTCCCTTAGTCACATATACATGTATGAGCGAATGAAAATTTACCCTTTTTATTCCTTTTCTCTACACATAACCAACAATTATCTTAGTTTTGTAGACATTTTAAATAAAAGCTGAATATAAAAAAGGGAAATATGAATAGTCACAAACATAGCTAATCAAAGTATCAACATAACAAAAGTGATTAGAATCATCTCAGTGCAGCTTTTTGAAAACATAAATATTAATGTATTGCAATTTATACAGTCTTCTGACTCAGGGCTAAAGGGGAAATAAAACATTTCTAAATGAAATGATCCACTAATTGATTTTTTATATTTCTAGAACCCTGTGTAAAGCAAGACTACGAAGAGCCATTCTACCATCATAAATATGCCATAATTATTTCATAACTTCATTAGTACTATCTTATTCATCTCGCATCGATAGAAACATCTGTTTCTTCTTTACTTTCTAAGCCAAACAAAGACCTGATAGAGAACAGTACCTACAGAACATACTCTTATATAAACAATGCTCACTTCACGGTCTAATGTCCATATAAAGCTGCATCTCTTAACTCATTTTTTTTCAGAAGTGTATTTAAATTAGAGTCAACTTCAAAACTCCATAAAAATACACATTTAGCAGAAGTGACCCTCACTGACATACCAGGTCCTACGTATAGTTCTCCCAAATGCTACGATTTCCACTTTGACAGAAGTCAGAATCAAGACAAGTAGCATTGATCCACAAGCAATGATTCGATAGCATGCCTTTTCTCTGAAATAAAAATATTGACAGAACATTTCGCTCAGCCATTTCAATTCCCAATAAGATTTCTTGTTACTGTATAATCATACAAATTCAAAACATGAAACTTTTTGAGAGTCTGAACCACTAATGAAATTTGTAAACTTTAAACGCATGTGAACATTTCTGGTTTTATAATAATCAAAGTGACACAAATGATGTTGTTGCAATGCTGGACGAACCTCGAACAAGCTTCAAGGTTTCCAGGAAAATCATGCAAAAAAATGAAACAGTAAATGAAAATGGCATAACCAGGGGCAAAGATGGTATCTGAACATGTGCCACTAAAGACAGCAGCCACGGTTTCTTTCTCTTGGTCTCTAGACCTCACAAAGAATGAAAGAGAAGCTTAAATTCATTTCCATTTTCTGTTATCTTTCTATCACTAAGTAGTGCTGCATAAATCTTGTTCACAATGAAGAAGCATATGAACATTGTCTCACATAAACCTTGCAAATCTTTGGCCAACTTGTAACAACAAACTTTGCCATATTTTCCCCTTCTTTATCTTTCACTCAAAACTGAAATAAATATCATCTCAGTTCTTCCAAATTTGTTTCAGAATAGTTGTCTTTGTACTTTACATGTTTTATATCTTTATACATAAAATACAAATTACAAACAGGTTATAAAGAAACAATAAATATAAACATAAATCAAGATATGCTTTCATTTTTTTCTTAATTCTTATGAATCAACATGATAATCAATCCTAGCCATTAATTATCATATAAATATTAAATGTCAATTTGTTTACACCTTATTATCAGGAAAATATTTTATTTTTTATTTTAACACTCTTAAGATGTTTCAAATTGGATTTTGATATCACAAACTCCTTTCAAAACAAGGTGATATTCATTTTCATCAAGAACTGATATCCTCTAAAATATGATGCTTACATATAAATACCAATTAGTTTTGCTCTTCTATGAACTCATGAGGTTATTCATGCTTATATCTGCAGACAGTGGACATTTCTGTATATTTCCAAAGTCCAACAAAGAAAGTAAAGATATTAATACTTATTATTAATGAAACATAAGGAAATATATTAAAACCAGCAGTCGTGTAGGCAAAAAGTCTTGAATAATGTAACGGTAATGGTCCAGATTTGCAAAATTTCCATGCCTAGAAATGACAGAATCACAACTTTCATTTTTTAACAATTTTCAAAAACATCTTGCCATGAAAACAGCCATCACCAACACTATTTCCGATATAACAGAAACAAATACTGATAATACATTGATATTGAGAAAGGGTTATTGTGCCATGATCTATGAAAGTCATCACGTTTCTGTGCTTAGTTTGCTAATAGCATTTGAAAGATGTACTAGTCTATAATTTAGAGGTCTTTGTGCATCAAACTGATATTCCAATGACATCTTTAAGCATGTTTTGATACTATAGTCAACTCCAGACAGAGCTGACAATGTCCAAACTATCAACACTCTTTACAATGGCTACACTTTATATAACACTGCATAGAAGATGACAAACACACAAAAAGTTTTTTACAGGTCTATTTGCTTTTCAATTAAATTTGCTTAATTATTCACTCAACCAACCTTTTAATCAGTAACTTGAAACACTGACCATTGATCGCAGTACATATTAATGGATAATTACCATGTCTAAATACACCATTTAGAAACATACTGGTAAATCCCAAATTGCTTTTTTTCATTAAAAAAACTAACTATCTGTACAACTGGATTTTATTTTATTTTTACAATTCAAGAATTTGAGATGAAACACACAGAAATCTGAAAATATATATTAATCTTAGACACTATGCAAATTTCAGTACTTTTTACAATACATACACACTTCATGACATCCATAACACTCTTAGCATTATTTCACATGATCAGGTCGACTGTTTATTTAGAAGTGGGCTCGTGATTCACTCATAATCTCAACATGGTGGTAATCCACTCAACACACAAAGATGTTTACCAAGTAATGCTTTGTTACACCAATTAGTTTTCCAATATTTCTTTTAACTAAGCAAACCATTATTCACAGTGGGTTTGTGATGTTTTGCTAGATGGGTGTCACAAGAAACAGTAGAAGTAGCACAGTTCTTTGACTATTGAGAACTTGAGAAGGCATAACAAAAAGTAATTTGTGACATCACAAAAACCAAGATGCACACACTAAACTACATGCAAAAGAACCAAGTGGAACTACTCGCTCACTCATAGCACCTTATATATGAAAAGAACTGTTTCAAAAGCTATTCAACCAAAAAAATGTACAGAAAACACATATACTTCGAGCTCTGCAAATTAAAAACAAACATCAAATACGCAAAACATATCATGAGGTGCAGCCTTTTGAATTCACCCTTAACTTACATTCGACACAACGATGAACAATCTGCTTTACAGCATCATTTTTTGTGTGCATCGCCCAATTTCTTGCCAAGTTACACAACCCTTTATAGATTTACACTTTAGACGTCATATGGTGGTACTCCTATAGAAAATACTGTTGAGCTACTTTTCATTTGGCACCAAAATAAACTAACTTAGGTATGATTGAACCCAAACAAACATACTAACATTAATTTAAGGTCTTATAGTGAGGTATAATGCACTAAAAGTAGTTTGATTTTACAAAAGTTTCTTACATATTGAGACTGTGCTCATTTCCCTCTTTAGTAGAACAGACTGTGTACATTACATCACTGATCTACATTTAAAGTTTATAAATAGGAAAATACTGTTAGTAAATACACAAATATAATTCTGTAATGGCTACACATGAAAAAAAGCTATCTTTGCAAGCTAGTGTAAAAATCTATCATATTATTTGCCCTAAAGATATCTTTTAAAAAGCACTGGAAATATGAGGGAGATTGTAGGTGTTTTAACAAGACTTGAAACCAATCCTCGCATCTGTTTGACTGATTGGAAACTCAATGATCTGTTAGATCAAAGTTAAATTTAATGGATGGAACACCCTTAGATTCGGTACATCCCACATACACAGTGTACTTTCACATATGGGTGCATCATTTGGTTTTACATCATCAGAATCACTGCAAATGTTACACATGAACTATGTTGTGATGGACTTGGCATTCAAACTGTACCACATGTGAGCGTGCCTGATGCCTATGCGAGCACACCAACAACTACACACATCATCATCAAACCAAACATTACAATCAAATTTCACTCAGAAGTTCCATAATTCCACAACTGAAAGAGGTCAAATTGGAATGTCTTTCAACCTGTAAAAAAAAGATTTGGTTTTGCATCAGAGAGAATCACTATAGGGACTACCAGGAGTTATGCACTGGTATTACCTATTCAACCACCCTGGATTTAGAAAAGCGTTAACATTGTATGAAAAAGTGCTGAATACATCTGACAATTACCACTAATATCCTTCATGGAAAAATCTTGCTCATGGGTTGATGAAACTCCTTTGCTTACTACACAGAGATATGTGATATTATCTATGCATCAACGCTCAACCCCGATCATGAAGTCAAAGGTAGTTTTCCAGTAATATTGAATCATAGCGAACCATTCCACTTATTCATACTATAACACAGAAAGTAACTTACAGAATGGAAAGTATGAAGACCTTGTGTGGCAATTATTACATCTTTATTCTAGTGAAATGAATTTAATTGTCAAAACGATTTTT
Organism: Strongylocentrotus droebachiensis; assembly: GCA_035222895.1. Taxonomy (NCBI): domain Eukaryota; kingdom Metazoa; phylum Echinodermata; class Echinoidea; order Camarodonta; family Strongylocentrotidae; genus Strongylocentrotus; species Strongylocentrotus droebachiensis. The sequence continues at coordinate 515,610 of JAVYIG010000002.1, forward strand.
TTTTTAACTGTTCAATTATGTTTTTCCAATTGTGTTCTGCATCACCTATGTGCAGTCATCAACCAATGATATGCCATACCGGTACGTTTAAATTTGTTTCGTCAATTAAAATATTTGTCCCTAAAATAAAGATGAAATCATTTTCAGAATACCACACAAGATCACAAAGATGAAGTACGATCATATATTTCAATAAATGTAGCTCAATATATTTTGAAGACAATTCTAAATCCTCAAAATGAGGAACAAGCAATTTCTCTATCATTATAAAAGTGGACAAGAGTGAACAAGAGTGAAAGTTCCTCAATACAAGAGCAACCAACTATGACTGACAAATAGTTCGTAGGAGGTTGACGGTTAGACTACGCAGAAGATTGAAGCTTGGACAGAACATTGGTCTCATCTGAACAGAGGCATACTCCCCCTGTCGTACAGTGAAAATGACTTGCAGACGTGAGTAAGACTCTTCGGATATGGTACATGGCAGGCAGGACCACGGAGTACGGCATTGACTGCTTGCGGGCGGGCTGTGGGTGGATATGTTTGCATATAATGACTGGACGTCATACCTCTACTCGCAAGGCTAGGAAAGCCTGGAACACAGCTGCTATGATGGCTATTCCTATCACACACACAGGCAGCCATTTCATCTGGACCATCTAAATACACACAAAAGAAAAAGAAATATAGATGTTACCAATGGACTGTTTATATACTAATAAGAAAAATGAATAGAAGTGTCACAAAGTCATCAATGTTAAAAGAATTAGATCATTACAGAAGTGAGTCTTCTGTACTAAAAAGGATATTGTCAAACGACCTCTCATATTAAAAAGCATTCATTTTCAAAGAACCGGGGTGCTTTGTCAGTATGATGGGAGCAGGTTTGTAAAGACCAAAGGAATTAGACTCAAGTACAAGATTGGGCACCATGTGTCAGTTAGCAATGTAAAATGACAGTGCCCCAAGTAAATATACAGTTGACAGTAAATACTTTATATTTCAATATTTCTAGAGGTAAGCTTTTGTTTAGAACATATGCTTTTCGCACTAAAAATGTACAAATTTAGTCCCATTTCGAAAGTAATCTCTAAAATGATAAATCTGAGATTTCAGCAAGAAGTTGCAAACCTTGTTTCTGATGTGTAGATCATCTGTAATTTCAATCAGAATACTGCACAAAGAATACCTATAACCCAGTCAATCCTGCTCATACGTTTTACACGACAAGGACCCATAGATAGGTGTGTAATAAGAAAAGCCAAGGAGTTAACATAGCTACCTAGAGGTTTGATTATATATTGCTACTATTGAAGGCACATCATACTCACTGCATTATTATCATTTGCTCTGTTCAACTCTTGTGTAACAGTCTCTAAGCGCTGCTTCAGTAGGTCCACGTCTGGATAGTTAGCACTAGGACTGGCTTGCAGTCGCTCAACCTCCTCATTGGCTTTGGTCAACTGTGAGGGTAGTGAGGGGAAATAAGTGTGCTTAGAGTATAGAACTGAACCTGTAAGTCCGACATGGATACTATACTTCCATCTTAAATTCGGCAAGTGAATGGTACTCTTAATTGATCACAACAAATCCATATAATTGTAAGTAATTCATACAAAATTAAAAGAAACAGCTAAATGAGAATTGAGGAAACTTTGATGATTGGCTTGGTATTAGTAACATTCAGAAACTGAATGTCCCTTTTGGATTTACCGACACTCTAACTGATGACCACTTTAAGTGGTTATAAGTTCACCTGACAAACATCTTCATCATACAGAGAGAGATTCATGTGGAACCAACACACTCTTAGACAAAATCAACTTATAACTTTCAATAAAGATCAATCACTCAATATTATTTTAAAAGTAAATAAAGAAAAACACAGCCTGGTGAACTCACTTGTCTTTGTAGGTTCTCCTTTTCTGCTGTGAAGTCTACGGTCTCTGTAGTAGTAGCATCTGAATTTAAGTCAGCTACTCTCCTCGTACCAGATCCAGACTCAGAGAGAAGTTTTTGAAGTTTGGTGACTTCTTCCTTTAATTTGTTCCTCTCCTGCCTCGAACTTTAAATATAAAAGGGTAAAAGCACAAACATGAGGTAGTGAGTGGCAGACTTAATGTAAAATGTCTATTTGATCACTTAGTGACAAAAACAATCTTCATCATTGAGTAACTTTCACATGACAATGATGTACTTATATTTGAAAGCATTGTCAGTACTTTGAGATTAAATTGATTTTATCCCACTGTAAATGTGTTCATATTTGTACTAGTAAACAATGTTTGATATGTAGATTATTGTTTGGGTGGGAAGAGACAACTGGAAAGGCGTGAAATGGAAGGGGAGGCAGAGTACTTTCTGGTAATGAAGTTATCAAGACAGCATCAGTTTCCTGGACATTACGATTCATAAGCAATGGCAAAATTTTAGAGATTGCATTCCAATTACTGGTATATCAACTTTAAGACATAATCCAATTCTCTTCCATTTACCTTTCCAGATCAGCTTCCAAAGATGACATGGCTGACTTCAAATCACCACCGTCCGAAGGAGAGGTTGCCTTATCTACAGGATCTATAGGTCAAAGAAACAAATATTTATTCTAGATCATATTCATTGTAATCCTGTATACTCAAATTGATCTTGAAGCTACCACACTGCTTTCTACAGAGATGTGTGTATGCACAACTTGTTTTAATCAGTAACGTCCAACATTCTATTCAACCATTTAAACATCAATAAATATGTAGAAACCTATCAAAGTAAAACAACCTCTAAGTCATTCCGGGTTTTACTTTCCCCACATTGATTTATTTCTTACTGTTTTTTTGCACCTGTTTTTAAGTTTCAGGTTGACTCCTTCATATGAAATTACCATTATACTCAATCTGGTATCACTATCATTGCCCTATTGTTGAATCAGGGATGGGTCACTTTTGGATAAAATAAATGGATCAAAGACTTGTGTCACACTTGATACAAGATTTCACAAAATGACCATCAGGGAATTCAAACTTAACAAATACATACTTTTGGGTCTAATATAAATGTCACAGTATGAAAGGCTTGTAAATGTAGTACCGGTAGTTCAAAGTAAGAATTCTTTTGAACAAAATTCAATAATAAATTATGTAATTACCTTTGGTTTTTCTTATCATTCTTTGCTTTTCCAACTCTTCAAGTTCTGCTATCCTTTTCTGCAGTTGTTGAATTTGATATTCTAGTACAGCTTTGCCCTTCTTTTCTTTGTCCAATTCTGCTTGCAGTGTGGCTATTTGGGCAACTTGCTTTATATCAAGTTGTTGTCTCACTTGTTTTTCTTTTTCCAGGTCTCCTGAGAGGGTAATGATTTTATCTGTTAAACCGAGGAAAAGAAACATTAATTAAATTGAATTGGGTTATCAAAAACAACTAAGGGTATGCTTATCATGTAACAAATACAGGATTTAAAAGGACGCTTGGAGTAATATTGATGATTTAACTTGGTAATCAATAACTCATTAGAAATATCTTCTCATTGCCGACCAAAGTCTAAAAGAATCATTAATTGCTTTGAATATCTGTTACAAAGAAAAAAAAACACTTTCAGATTTACATGTGTGGAGGACAGGTAATAGCAGTTACTAAGGAGAACTTCATTACAATGTTACAAGAAGGTAGAAAATATGATATCTGTGAAAAAACAGAAATTGTAACATTCTAAATATTTCTTGAAGTGAAAAATCCTTTATTTTATGCTACTTCCTGACTGATTTCATAGAAATTTCCATTAAGCATCAATCACTCTTCCTTCAATAGTAAAGAGTAGAACTGAAACTGATGAGAATAGCCTGCTAGTAAGTATTACATGCTGTTTGATATTACTATGGCCTGCTGGACCTACCTTTGCATTGTAACAGCTCTGTTTTACTACTGCTGGCTGATTGAGTAGCTTCTGTCAAATTTTCTGTAAAAAGAAATGAACATATATTTTAATAGCAAAACTTGGAGCATGACAATTACTTCTCTGCTATTTTTTCCTTTTGTTTTCATTACAGCATATTTTGACTAAAAATTAGAAAAAGAAATGTATTATATATTATCAACTTTAATAAAATTAGAGAGATGTGGTCAATTATGATAAGACTTTTTTCCTCAAACGTCCATGTTTTTCATATTACGAACTGTGTCTTCTCATAATGATATATTTACACCATGTAAAAATGTATTAATATAATTTAAATATAAAGACCAGTTATGGTCATGCGATTGCATTGTGAAAGAAACGTTGTGGAATCGATCAGAAAAGGTTGATCATCTAGCATATAAGTATTGGTCTGTACTGCAAGGTCCTGGAATCATCAAAAGGATAAGAAATTTGGCCCAGTCTTCGTAAAGTTACAAGCACTGTACACAGAAAGATGTATATGGGACTACGCACACGTGCGCGGCATGTGCGTTTATATCTCACACACTAATAGATAAACTAATTTACCAAATATATCAATTAGTAGGCGGTTTCCCGGCAAAATTTTTATCATCATGTATTAGTCAAAACATATTCTTTCACATGATTGGTAATAAGAGCTTCCATTTCATTTTTTGAAATTGGGGCGTTTCAAATACTGGTCTTTACCTTTAATGTTCATAAAGGCTATGAAATAAAAACAGTAAAAGTAGGACAAAAGAGACCTCTGTTTACAACATACAAACTTCTAACAAATTGTACTTGAGCTTTATGAAATGGATTCCCAGGGAGCGTGGGAACATGCATTCTTTTATGTCAAAACAAACCAGTACACACAACTCTACAAGTCATCTACTGACACAAGCTTGGGAAAAGCATTCTTTCATACATGAATAATAGGTCAGAGAGTGCCTTTGTGTCTGAGAGTGTACAGCCTAGTGTTAGAGAGATCTGCCCAGGATTCCTGCCCATTCATTCTCACAGGGAGACTTTTGTCTTTGGATTAGCATGTTGCGAGCTGCTAGGGAAGTGTTGAGGTATACTGAAGTCTTTGAAGATCTTTTCAATCATTGTGATTCATTGTATTCAGGATAGACTTCACCCAAGGATTAAATAATCATACACCTCACCTGGAACACTCATTCATGAACCCTTCAGATGTAATTTGATTTTGGCATATTGGTTTAGTATTCAATGTGTTTAATAAGCCATGATAATACTCTATTTATGAAGATAACTTTACACTACAAAGCCCTTCTGAACCTACAAATTATGTTCCCATATTTTTATGATGTCCAATATGAGAATATTTCAAGAATGCTCATTATCAAACTTTAGATTACAGATGAATGTGACACTCTGAAATTGATATTAATTGATATGTTGTACGTATCTTATTGAGTTTATATCAAACTGAACCACAACTCTATATTTAAAAAAATTCACAGCATATCATACTTGGTTAATGACAAGTCTTTTAATTTTCTGAAACACTAATGAGGCATGCAAAAGACAATGGTTTCTTGATGAACAATACATTTATTGAAATGTAAATTGTTTCTACAAAGAGAATTAACTTACTTTGTAAGCCTTCAATTTCCTGACGATGATGCTGTACAAGCCCAGATTCCTTCCTCAATTTTTCTGTTGCACAATTGAATCAAACATAAACAATGATTAAACATAATGATGAAGTTAGCATTCAAAAAAATTTGATGAGAGGTCATGTTTATTTAACTTATGTCTTACTTACTTTACTTTACTTTAATACACGATGTTGTAGGTCTAAGCCTGTTCATCGGTCCAGGATTCTTCCATGGTTACTGCTATTTGTGGAGGGAGGAGGTTGTGTAATAACATGAGACAACAGACAACACCTAGACCGGCTCATACAGAAGGCTTGCATTCTTTGACCAGTGACTATCAAGTCTATTCTTAAATGGGTTGACAAACCCAGCTGCCACAACGTTTATTGGGAGGCCGTTCCACAGCTCCACGACTCTATTTCTAAAAAAGTATTTTCTTATATCTAGCCTTGAATATTTCTTTTCCAGTTTTTTTTAAGTGACCTCGAGTTCTATCTTCTGTATTCATCTTAAAGGGAATCTCTTGCACAATGTACAAGCCATTCAAGTACTTGTACACATCAATCATGTCCCCCCTTCTACGCCTGTGAACAAGAGTTGGTAAATGGAGTTTGTCTTCTATTTTTATATCTCACCTTGTAACGACGGTAACTGGGCCTTTACTGCACTAGATGATTTTTCTGCTTCTTCCAAATTACCTACAAGATATAAACATATTAATTGAATAAAACAATAAACCAAGTAGCCCTTCATTTCACTTGATTGATTGATTATCACATATGTTTCATCCTTCTAAAAAGTGTCAATTTAGAGGCATGGCAAAAAGAATACGGGGGATGTATATTTCAAAGACACCCAACTAGTAATTAAAAAGCTGTCAGAACCACCCTTTCCATACTATGTTAATATCAAGGACACAAGTCGAGTTTGCTTAAAATTGCATGATTAAAAGGATAGTTGCGTTTTGTTGCAGAGGGCGCTACCCAAAATAATTTTTTGTGAGATAATGTGTCAAATTTGAAAGAACATACAATTTAAATGACAAAATCATCTTTGTTTGATCAAAATCGGATCAGAGACAGCTGAAATATCCATAAATTAAATGATTTCTAAAACTTGTGTACCACCACAAATATTACTGATAGATAATTTGAACCAGCCGTTGAAAGCTGTTGAAAAAAAATAAATAGTGCCTTTTACATTGTATTTCAGCCAATGCCGATGTTGGCTTTTTGGTGTTGGTTATATTACGCACAACCAGCAGGCCCATGTATTGTTATTATTAATTAATTAATTAATTAACAGGATATAACAGCCACCAACATTTGTTGAAAGTGGAGCTGAATTGGTATGATCATATTGGCTAAATTTCACATATTTTGGGGTCTAAAATTACCTTCATAGCAATTTTAGGTCCTAAAAGGACACTAGAAATGTCATAGATAAGAATAAGAGCAATAACCATGCACTTTGAAGGCATTTGCGATCTGAAAACAGAACTCAACTATCCATTTAACTGAGTAATGAGTAGTCAGTCTAATGAGTCTGATTTCTAGTTTCTCTTTGGATTGTCAAACTAAAAGTAACAAACTTTTCTCCTTACCTTTCAAGGTGGTTGCATTGTCTGTGGCTACTTTGGCCTCCTGATGAGCGGTCTCTAATTGTTTGCCAAGGGATTCATTGTCCGTAGCTAGCTGGCTGTACTTCTGTCTCAACGTATGAAGTTCATCTGAATAAAGTATATATACACACACTAATTATAAGATGCTGTATCATGACAAACCTATAAGGTTTCTTTTTTATGAAATAGGGGGTCGAAATAAAAGAAGAATACTTTTAAATAAATAAATTCATACGACTCAATTGTACGTTTCGCCTTGGCGAATAAAATAGGTCATGGAAATTAAAATGCAAAAGGATCAATATTTATTTTTCTAATCATCACATCAATGGAGCATAGTAAAGTCCTTTATAATTTCTCTAATAACAGCTTTAATACATAGCAAATCAATATCTCAAATAAGTGATGATTCTCTAATAACGATGGAATGGCCAATAATCAAATGAAATGAAAAACACATTCTTCATAATTTCTCTAATAACAGCTTTAATACATAGTAAATCAATATCTCAAATAAGTGATGATTCTCTCATAACGATGGAATGGCCAATAATCAAATGAAATGAAAAACACATCACCTAATATCATGCAATAGATAAAATTAGTCAGTAAAGACTTAAAAATTTGTTTTGATTTATTTCTTTCTATACCTTTCAAGGTGTCAATTTCTAGCAGAGTTTCATTTAAGCCTGAGGAGTTTGCTGTTTAAGGAAGAAAAAAAGAACATTGTGATAATTAACATTGCAAATCAAGCTTTCTGTAGCATACTTTAAAGTATATTCACATTGTATTTGTTAGAATTCATTAAACAATATTGATATCAGGCCTAAAACCAGATATCAATTAAAAGACTTTGTATATAGGCATTTACAAGATCATTGGAATCTCAAATATTGTCTTCAAAAGTGGCATTACTTTTTTATACTCAGTCCTTTTCAAGATCTATCAGGGGTTATAAACCAATTGAACATACATGTATACAGAATTACAATTGAACCGAACTGACTACAAGAGCTCTAATGAATCGCAAACTTACAGACTCTTATCTCCTTTGTACAGAGTTGCGATTGATCAACAGTGAACAACCGTGACTGTTTATAAGACGTAGCCCTGACAACTAGAACCCAATAATGATTTTGTTATAACAGAGGACACTTCTACCACTGTGAGACTTACCGGATTCATCTTGTACATGATTTTGAAGTCGACCATCAATATCACCCGAGGTATTCAAAGACGTTGCTGATGATGACGACTCTTTCGATGACAATATACCCCCGCCTGGCGCGGCTGCAAGCTGCCTTTCTTGTTCCTTAACCATTATCATATCTTCTTCAACTAATGTTTGTATGCTAGAGGTTTCTGAATCATTGTCCTGGCTATCAAAGCCAACCTGTGGGGATAATCTCTCCCTGAGTTCTGCTACGGCCTCCTCCACAGCCGCCCTGGTGTGCTCTTCTGTGTCTTGCAGCCGCAGCTCCAGTGAGTTGATTTCTTGACTATGTTTCTGTAGTTCCTGGTGGGCTTGGCTTAATTCATTCTTTAGACCGACTATCAGCTTGTTGCTCTCTGCTATCCTCTGTTCTGCTTCTTCCAGTTCGACTGTATAGAATGGGATACGTTCAAAGAGCATTACAAACTAGATGGAACTTCGACTGCGTGCAGTCGAAAATGATGCCTCCGTCATAGAGCAAGTTTACAAACCAAAACAGAAGAAATTTTTCAAATTCAAGTTTCATTGTTTGTAATCCATTAACAGGTTCTCAGAATATCGTGATTACAAGCAATTTCTCATATACATATATGACCCTTTGAGTTAAATAGTAATCCATCTGTCAGTTCTAATGAGAATGCGTTCACAAGCTATTTTTGCATACAAAATGAGCCCATGACATTTGACCTTTGACCTCATGACCCAAGAATCTACTCGGTTCATTGGCTCTGCAAGATACATACATGATCTAAGTTTGGCAGGAATCCATCAATCTGTTCTAATGATAATGCGATCACAAGCTATTCTTGCATACATAATGAGCCGCATGACCTTTGACCTTGACCTCATGACCCCAAAATCTATTCAGTTCATCGGCTCTGCAAGTAACATACATGACCTAAGTTTGGTAGGAATCCATCAATTGGTTCTTGAGATAATGCGATCACGAGCTGTTTTTACATACATAATGAGCCCTGTGACCTTTGACCTTTGACCTCGTGACCCCAAAATCTAATCAGTTCATCGGCTTTGCAAGATACATACATGACCAAAGTTTGGCAGGAATCCATCAATCGGTTTTTGAGATAACGCGATCACGAGCTGTTTTTGCATACATAATGAGCCCTGTGACCTTTGACCTTTGACCTTGTGACCCCAAAATCTAATCAGTTCATAGGCTCTGCCAGATACATACATGACCAAAGTTTGGCAGGAATCCATCAATCGGTTCTTCAGATAACGCGATCACGAGAACGGGACGTACGGACGGACGTACGTACGGACGGACGGACGGTACGACAAACGGACGGACGGACGGACGGACGGACAACCCGAAAACATAATGCCTCCGGCTACTTCGTAACGGAGGCATAAAAATAACAGTAATATGAAAACAACAACTCACTGCCATCATGCCCAACCAATGCAATAAAAACAGTCTGAACATCGGAAGTGATTATTCACACAAAACCTCAAGAAATGACTTGTCATAACCAGCTACCAACAATATTTCAGGAAAAATGCACTTCCTAATATTTTGGTGAAATGACTGAGAGACAAACACTTGTATGTGTCATAACAAAAAAATGTCTGGTTCTTGTAGTCAGTCATGTGGGCCCACATTTCTCAACCCCTTACATTTATTCACAATTGTTGTTGAAATATTTACTCACAACTGTTTTTATCCTTATATAATCTTGCTATTTTAGGTGTATATCCTATTTCATTATTTCAATATTCCAAAGGCAAAAACATGCACTTACATTTCTTTCTGGTTACTTCTCTTAGTACAGATTCCTCTGCTGTATTCTTTAAAGTCTTCACTGAATCCATCATAGCACCATCTGGTCAACAAATAAAGATTTTTAAAAAACATTTAAATTGCATTACATTTTACAAAGCATAAAGAAATACAAATAAATAAGGACTATGTTCTGAGAACACTTGTATTACCACCTTCTCCTTACTACACTGATTCACCTAAGTCATTGCTAGAACCACACAGGGGGCTATTTGCAATTGATAGATACCCTCATGTTTTATTGCATTTACAGCTGATATACAGAAGTGAGGAAGAGAATGATCACATTTTTTTTTTAAAGGTGACATACAGTATTGAAGCTATTGATTTGATTTGTTTTTGCAATTAGTCACAGTTAACTATTTTTTCCCACACACTATTTTATGAACTATTTATATATTCATACGTATGTACAATTAAATGTCATAAATGACTATTTTGTGGATATTTTTTCCATCCTTTTCTTGCTTATTTTCTCTTGAGTTTAAGAGAAAATTATATAATAAATAAATTTGGAAACGAGACGGCCTAGTTGTACATAATTGTGTTTACGCTTAACCGCACGCTCAAATATTGCCTCTGTATGCCCACACATGTAAAGTTTACCATTGTAAACCTACATAGCCTTACTAGAGGCTCATGCAATTTAGCGGTAGCTGCTAATATCCACCTTTAGGCCAATCAAGGAAGTGGTAGTATTAGACAGAGATAGAGTGTGCTTAAATTTAGAAGTTCAGGAAGCAATCAAAAGAGGAAACGAAACAGGGCTTCATGAGGGCCTATATTATATGACATATATGCAAGTTCTAAAAACCATCCCTTGATGTGTTTCGTGTGACATAGATGCATCACATGAATAAAATTAGACTTCTCATACCAGTCTACTTCTGAAAAGAACATGAACATTCACAATGTGACTATAGAAAGACTTGAAGTATAGGGCAACAGCTAGACAAACAATCCTGCAAATGATAGATGAGTTTATAAAATCTGACCTTCCCCATAAATGGTACATCAGGGCTTAAATTAATCCAAGGCCATCCAAGGCCAGGCCTTGGATGCCCCTTTGATTGGCCTCAATGCCCCTCTCATTGGCCTTGGAGATTTGTTGTGCCCTTTCCAATTCTTCCCATTGGTGCTGTAATATAGGAATGTGCCCTACAGAAAAGTGGCCTTGCCCTAAAAATGTTGAAATTTAAGGCCTGGGTACATACTAGTAGATACTGGATGATTAAAACCTACAGTCAGAATATTTTTAAAGATTATTTTGTATCTATACCCATCAGAATTTCATTTCATTGAGAGAGGGGGGGGGGGAGAACATAGCTGTGCACAGCAACTGCCTCTATATACATACTTAGTGCTGCATGTATAATATGACAGAAAAATACGGAGTGCACAAGATGTATCTTGTTCTTTTTTCATTTTTAAGAATTTATTCAGTTGTTGTAGTTTGTTTTTGTTAGTTTTTTTGCCACTATTTTGTTTGTGTGTGTGTCTCTCTCTCAACTTTTAAAGACAGTCTACCACCTCATCTCTGACTGGGCCTGGACTGTCACTTAACAATGGCAATGTTGCAAAGTAAAGACCGGTAAACAAACCTGTTGAATCTGTAACCCTGCCATTCATCTCCTTTTTATTTGCCTCCCTCCACATGGACTCCACCTGGACACCAGACTCCCGTGTCGGCGTCCTGTCATCACCATTCGTTAATAAGGATATATGATGCACTGGAATCTCATCACCTTCCCCAGGCCCTGGACATGGAAAAGAAGTCAGTCAACATGTATAATTCCAAGCATAAACATGATGGACTGCAGATAGTTTTAGTTCAAATGATTTCCACCAAAGCATAAGTCATATTGTAAACATGTTTATGCTTTTGAAGTAAGAAGTAGTTAAATGATTTATTTATTTCGTCATGTTTTTCATTGGTATTTTATGTAGATTATGATTATTATGTAGTCTGTATGTATCAGATGTACATTTCGTTATGGCGATTCAAACTGCGAGCCCCATGCTTTTAGGAAATTTTGCCTCCTTCCTACATAACATTGTAAATATATATTTCATGACATATTCATTTTGTTTTTGTTAAAAGAAATCAACAAATGTTTTGAATAATAATAATGGTGCTTCGTCAGGATTCACTTTTCATTCAAGGGATGGCCACATCACGGAAATGAAATAAGTGATGTTGTTACTTGACAGCTGTCATCGTATTTTCAAATGAGATGCACATGAAAATAAATCATAATCTGAGCAATCTTACACAAACTTATTGATTTACTCACTTGAGCACTACGGTAGTAATAATTATATATTCAATTTCAAACTTGAACATTTCAGAGCATCTAATTAACTTGGAAGGAATCATATTTGACTTGTTCTGAGGGAAATTTTCAATGGGAGAAACTAACCTTTACTCAAAACTTTTACAACAGATTCAGAATGATAGGGAAGGAAAACAACAGAAAAAGGACCTTGCTACTAGATTTAACATGATAAATGTTATATCTTACACGTACCTGATTTACGTTTAGCTGGTTCCCCTTCTTTATCTTCCTCTGACAGAGCTTCTTTTTCATCCTCCTCCTTCTCCTCCTGGTCTTGATCACTTATATCAGCTTCTGTCTGTGAGCTACCGACTCGCTTCAGAGCTTCTTGCGCTTCCTCAAGACGTTCTAGAGAAATCAACATAATATAGGAGAGGTTAAGGATTGGACTCATTCAGGGCCCTGTTTCATAAAACTTGATATCAATAACAAGCTACGAGCTACTGTTATAAGCTACTGGAATCATGGCATCTGATTGGCTGAGAGCAAATTTGTCATAAAAATTTAGCAGTTGTTATAGATGACAAGTTTTATGAGACAGGCCCCTGATCCACTAAAATGCAGTTAGCTTGAAGAAAAAAATATTAAGTGTTGTAGAGTGCAACATCACACTATTTAAATCCAGTTTGTTCATAATAACAAAAAACATGCCATTTCTCTGCATTCCTTTTGATATGGCTACCTCTCACTGTCTATCTGTGTCTATCTTTCTCTGGATGCTCCCGCTCTCTCTCTCTCTCTCTTACTCTTTTTTTTTTCCTTCTCGTTATCTCTCAAAATGCAGTTAGCTTGAAGAAAAACATATTAAGTGTTGTAGAGTGCAACATCACACGATTTAAATCCATTTTGTTCATAACAAGAAGAACATTCCTATTTCTCTGTCTTCCTTTTGATATGGCTACCTCTCACTGTCTATCTGTGTCCGTCTACCTCTGTATGCTCCCTCTCTTTCTTTCTCTTTCTCTTTTTTTTCCTTTTCTCTCTCTCTCTCTCTCTATCTCCCTCCCTCCCTCCCTCTCTCTCTCATTTTCTTGATGATATTTCACAGACCAACTGTCCATGACTCATCCTACCTTTCGTCGAGAGGAGTTGGTCCTTGATGAAGTCATTCTCCGCCTGGAGCTCCTCCGCCCTGGCCCCCAGAGCACTCTCCGTCATCTGCAGAGCGATGAGCCTACCCTGGACCTCGTTCTGCTCCTCCTTCATCCTCTCCAGCTCCTCGTCGTTGAGCCTGTCTGTCTCGTTCATCTTCTGCAGCAGCTCCTGGCTGTCCTTCTCCAGCTGGGAATACTTCTCCAGGAGCATGTCTTGCTCCTGCTTCAGGTTCTCCAGCTCCTCCCTCACGTGTGAACACTCGTCTTCCGAGTTGCTCAGCATACGCTGTATAGGCAAGAAAAGCAATCCACAAACCGTACATTATTTTCTATTGTATATTGTTCATGTGCTTTATGTATTAAATGGCAACAACTGAATTTCCTAATGGACCAATAAAATTAATCTGAATCTCTATGTAATAATGTTAGCTAAACTTCAAGAAGTATGAGGCCTATATACTTTTGAAAACACTTTTTTTTTAAACCTTCATTTTGAATGTGTAGAAAATGGTTAAAAGTTATAAATATTCAGCAATAAAGCGGGTAAAAATATGGGAAAATAGCATAATGAATTTGACAAGACTATGCAACTCTTTTGGTTGTAATCCCAATCTCAATTTTACAAGCCGAATTTTACCATAGAATATACATAACCTGAAAGTTTCACTTGTAAACAGCAAACCATTATTTCACTGAACAATACAAAAATAGCAACAAATGATACCTTCATTTACTGAGTTTATTATCATTCAATGAACAAAACATTCTTACCTCTGTATCTGCTACTTTCCTGCATGCTTCTAGCTTTTCCTCGAGAGCCTTCTTCAATGAATCTTTGACAGTCTTTTCATAGTTGGACTTGTCTTCTTGTAGTGCTATGAGTTCCTTCCTAATGCTCTCTTCTGTGTTTGCCTGTATCAAGTTTAAAACAGAGAATCCAATTTAGAGAATGAATAAGAGAAACCTCACAGATTAAAAACTAAAATGCCATGATTATTCTACAAATATGTATAGACCTACACAAACTATTGTCAGACTGCAGCCAGAAGGGTATTAAATCAACAGCTTGCACTCGTATTTTGAGGTTCCGTAAATTTCACTTATCTATCATATTAAGGCATTGATGTAAAAAATATTTGTTAAAGTATCAATCGATTAAAAAAGAAAGAAGACATACCTAAATGTTTTTTTTTGCTTGTGATTGTACAAGGCATTTGTAATAAAAGCTCCTCCGTCACTTAAAATAGAGACTGGCAGTATGAAATATATACAATATCTTAACAACAGTCACAATGTTTGCAGGTATAATATGGACCTAAACCTGCATGAACATATTTGGATAAAGTCGTTATAATAGAATTGTTTGCATAAAATTAATTGTAAAACAGATATATTTTTAACCATACTTTTTTTTCTTTTCTTAAACCATATTTAACAAATATCAAATGAATTAAAAGGCTTTTTAATACAAAAATATGGAAAAATCTGCTACAGTGACCACATGTCTATAAAGATCAAATGTTCTGTTCCAATGAGAAGGGTTTAATTGTCACTGAAAGGTTTATCAAAGTAAGAAATAAAAATCTTAATATCAAAACCTGTTTCTACCGGTTTCACTGAATTTTTAGGCATACTGTAGTAATGAAAGATTTGATGCAAGATACCTTAGAGTAAGCCCTGAGTTGATTCTCTACCACCTCTAGCCTGGAGAGTAACCTATCCTCATCAATGAGAGCCTGCCAGCTACTGTCCGTTGCCTCCTGCGTAGACGATACCAATCTCTGTAGCGCAACCAGCTTCTGCTCCAGCATCTGTTCTCTATGAAGTGCTTCCTGTAGAGGTCAGTCAGAGAAAGAGAAGTTGAGTAACGTTGAGTATACAATGTTTGCCAGTAAATATCAACCTTCCTCCCAAACTGCTAAGGTCAGCACATTGCCCAGATACATAGAGATCCATGTATATAAAATGTACAGCAGTGTCAACTAATTCCTTATATTACTAAAGTTTTGTTCATGCTTCATGAAATCCCTCAATGATTTGATGAGATCTATAGAGGCACCATCATAATCTGTTACTATAGTTAATTGGTTCCGAGTACTAATTTCTATCGCACTTTCCTGTCCTCAACCCATTGTATTTGTATGGGAACCGGAAGCACCTTTGCCAAACATACCCATTGCTGATGCTGCCCTCTATGGCCAAATACATGTACCATAGTCGCGGTGCGAGAAATGTATTGTGAAAGATACCTTCTAGAATTTATTAGTAGTTATGTATATGTAGTATATTACAATAATTGTGTATTGTAATTTTCCTGTAGTGGTTGATCAATATGTGATGAAACTTGGTTGTATTTTGGAAGTTTAAAAAAGTGCTTTCATAATCCATAAACAAACTACGATAACAAATTGTTAAAAAGCATTTTCCAAACTTCATAATAACCGACAGATGAAACCTTGCGGAGGTTCCATATTATTTTGTTTACACTGTTACTTCTCAAGCATGTTAAATGTATCAATGCTTAATGCAGCGTAAGCTGAGGAACATATTTGCATGTACAGTACAGATGAAAACAACAAGTTCAAATCAAAGTTCCACTGAAGCATTAGAATGAATGTGCCTCTGAATACAAGGTCATAAAGGTCACAGTAGTTTACATTCCAAACAGTCATGCTTGTAAAGTGTTTACTGATATACAGTTTGTATATAAAAATTATTCAAGTCAAACACCACATGTCCATTGAAAGCATTCCAGTTAATAATTCATTCATTGATGAAGTATAATATTTTGTTCAGTTTGCAGCACTTCTGTATGATCATAGGGAGCAATTATGTCAAAAATAGGATGCATACATGTAGTTGTGGTAGATAACTAGTGTATCAACTGAATTATTCATACCCCTTCATAACTCAAGAATGAGGGGTGGATTGGTTGAATTATATGGCATATGTTGAAGATGTATCACATTCTCAAGAGACATAAATCGGGAGTTTGGGACTAATCAATTAAATTACCAAACTTGGTAAGGTTATAAATTCTGTAGTTAACTGTAAATTAAGAAACTGTTGACAAGATCTAAAAATTAAACCTGATTAATCAAAGGAATATACAGAGAAATGGATCCGTTCTACCATCGAATTGCAGCAATAAGTAAAAAACTCTAAAATGCTATGTTATTCAGTGACCCAATTGCATTTCATCCTCCTCTGCATGTTGCACTGTGATAATTGAATTCATTGAATATTAATTCCTCCCCAGCCATGCCTCATTACCTTTACATGTGGGTGTTCATGTATATTGTTCTTGGAGATTCAGACGAGTAACTAAAAGTCTACACAACTGTAGCATTTTGCCTGTAATCCCATATTTCATTAGCAGCATATAGTTTGCATAAAAACTACTGTAAATCAACACCCACAGGCCACTAAAAATCCTGATCCCATTTGTGCGCTGTAATGAATATATCATTAATCCAGCAATACTGATCTCAATTCATGCAATTCCAATTTCAGTTACATGTTAATCCTGCAGAGTACCGGTACATTACTTAATTACACCTCCCTACAAACCTACCCTACCGTTGAATGGCATTTGATACATTTTAGTGCAACCATGGTGCAACCAACTGTAAACAACAATGTACATGTACAAGCATGTACATGTAGGGTACATCTATATTATGTACTTATCTTTTAGAGTGTGCCACTGACAGAAGTGTCAACAAAGGTTAAAGGATTACTTTGCATTGGAATTTTTTTTCATATTCTGGAAATGATTGCGAACAAATGTGAACATTATCATTAGCGGCATTTTTTCATAGCAAAATGCACCGGACTTCTCGAGAAATTTGTTGTTTTTAACTTTTTAATAAAAATTAAAAAATAGGAGATTTTTATTGGTTCTTGGATATATGGAGGCCCCTACATGGATCGGAAAGTCTTTCTCATATTTCACCACTTTCCTGCAGAGTACCCCTACCCCGCCTCTCCCAATTCGTGAACATGTTCTCTAGTGTTTATTGGCAAAGCACTTCAATTTCTATCAACGCCACACAGCATACAGACTACTAAACTAGACACAAATAGCTACATGTACCTGTACGTAAAAAGTAGCCCTTCCACAGACAAAAGTACTAAATGCACTATGTGAAAGGTAGTGCAATGGGCCCTCACATGTATACACAATGATATCTTGAATAAGCATTGTTTTTAATGGGTTTGTTTGTGACTGCATCCTGCTGAGTGATTTTAAAAGGAGTCGTATTTACTCTTCCCCCCCTCCCTCCATCCGTCACAAAAAAATAAAGAAATCAAAATAGTTGAAGCTACTGAGCTAGTGACCAAAAATAATTTTGAGCCAATGTCATAAGACTAAAGAATGTCTTCCTGTTGGCACCCTTCCCAATAACCCTGCACATCAAAATTATATTCACTAGGGTGATTTCTGTCTCTTAATTCCTCCTTGCTTTTTGATTACTTAAGTGTTCTTTTTAACAATTGGGAAAAAAACAATCTTGAGTTACATACTGGTAGATATGTACATTAACTGGATTTCTTTACCTAGATGAGAACATCTATGATCAAGGAGAAGCTCTTTCTATATTTGCTACATGTATGTATAAACATTTGTATGTAATTATAGTGATATTTCGTTGCAATGATAAGTATCATTTTTTCTTTGCTAGGGCTCTCAACAACAAAAAATATCCAGTTCTTGATGTATATCACTCACTGCTCCCATGTATTTCTATCCACTGGGTACAACTACACATCACAATCAATAGCAGTCATAAACCCAGATTGTATTTGCTCGGTGGATTTTCACAAACCAACCAATTCTTTCATCCGAGATATAATGAGAGATGTGGGTGGGTGGGTCAAGAGATTACTGGAATGAGTTCAATCTAATATCAGGTGGCCTATATAAAATCATCCCGTCTTGTTTCCAGAATCTTTGTTTTCCAGGAGATTCTAAGGATAAGTGGGTTTGAGTCATTCATATTTCAATTCATCTTGCATGCATAGATTTGCTAAGTATACTCGAGTTTTACCAGCAAAATTTGACTCTTGAAAGTATTGGTAGGGCCATGGGGTTGGAGCGACATGGCCATCACAATAGTTAAGGATTAAGCTAATAGATCAATCTGTTTTTACACTTGATTAATATACCAAGAGGGATAGCTCAAGCGATAGTAGAAGATTATTTGGACCTTGCAAAATGCTTTGTTGCAACACTTTTTCAGGGCTAAGAATATAATTTTGGCGCTAGGCGCTGAAAAGAGAACAGAAATCAAAACAGTATGGAGTGACGTAAATAATCAAATAAAAAATCAAGAGAGTAAAGCAATGATAAAGAGTCTGGGTTTTACATAAATCCCAAGTTGAAAATATCAAAATTGAAAAGCCTATACAACCATGGATGTACAGTAAATGCATAACAGAGGTAGGGACTTACCTTGAGGTAGTGGGATAGTTGGTAGAGTTCTTGAGATGGAACATTGTTGTTACCTTGTACTGACTGACCATTAAAACCTGGTGGCACAACCAAGCTAGAATCACTGCAAAGAAATAAGACAATTGCATCATTTGCTATATTTTTCTTTCTTTTTTTCTGTGTAAACTACATAACAGATGTACATGTATTTAAATAAAATGTATAAATTTACATTAATACATGTGTACATCATATATTGTTAAAGTATGATAACTCACAAGTGATTAAGTAAAATGACCATACCACCAAATGTATAAATTGACACAGTTTTGACTACAAGTACTTCATCAAATAAAGTGTAAGAGCATTAACATGAAAGTGAATTTATTAATCATATTCCAAGGCTTTAGTAGCAGTTTGTAGTTTAATGTTGTCACTGGACTGCTGATGTTCCCTTTAAAATTGAACAACAAGCCAAATCATTTTGACACTAAAAACGAAAACAGGATACTTCTGCAATACAGCATAAAATAAAATGGTACATGGTCCACTACCTTCGAGCCAAGTTAAAGTCATATCAAATTGTGAAAGCAGAATGAGCATAATAGAAAGACTGTTCCTTTATAATTTGCTTTGTACATACAGGTATACCGGTAGATGGCCGAACATGTACAGTACATGTACTGTACATAACACATCCCATTTAGGATACATTCACTTCGATCTTACTCACACATGTACATTGTACATATAGAAGACCTTGGCTTCTTTTACTCTAGTTTTAATATACAAATAAGAATTGGAGCAAAACAAACCATCTTGCACAAATACACCAATCTGCTCCCCTGTACACAAAACCCAGGTCCGACTTGGGTTCTGTATGTTTTCATGCTACATGTACATGTATGTCGATTTTTTCTTCATGTACATGCATGTACATATACTCTTTGGTTTTAAAAGGAGCAAAAAGA
Organism: Strongylocentrotus droebachiensis; assembly: GCA_035222895.1. Taxonomy (NCBI): domain Eukaryota; kingdom Metazoa; phylum Echinodermata; class Echinoidea; order Camarodonta; family Strongylocentrotidae; genus Strongylocentrotus; species Strongylocentrotus droebachiensis. The sequence continues at coordinate 535,615 of JAVYIG010000002.1, forward strand.
TATATGCAATATTCTAAAATAGAAAATGAATACAAAATGTAGCTGTAAGCAAATCATATTCTTAGATGATTGGTCCAGTGTCCAAACACATACTGTACATGTAGCCTATTAAAATATAGGCCAATTCACATGACATATCAATACAGGTACGGGTATTATATTTTCACAAGTCTTTCAAGAAATTCATACATAAATCTATTCCACATAAAGGGCTTCAGTACTTGCATTATCTGTCTCAAGGTTGTATACCTTTACAGAGCTGCAATCTTGATGGAAAAAGTAGCCTTGTATTTAAAAACATATTTAAGCACCCATAAATAATTGCTTCATCAAGTAGCCCAATTTGGAATATTTCATGTGTGTATCCATCTCGTATCTCTCTAGCACGTTCTTTTTTCAAGGTATGCATGGTTGACATTGACATTGCCTTTAACATGTAGGCCTACACGTAGGCCTAGACATAAGCCTTCATTTGCATGCCACATCTAGATGTCTCATCACATTTGCTGGTATGATTACAGCGATGCCCTTGTATAAATACACGTATGGGTTACAGTAAACGGTTTTTATCTCTATAATGCATCGATCAGGAATTATATTTATTTTTTCAGAAACAAATTAGGTCAATGGTTCTGCAACAATATTCATGAGAAATCCTACGTAAAACTAAACCATCAACGTTGCCACAAGATTTCCTAACATGTGCAACTACTTTGTGTTTCATCATGTCAATCATAAAGTGCAAAATACGCATACATGAATCATGATCATACAAATCACATGACTCAAATCATGAAAATAAAATTATAAGAACTTTTATAATCTATTTTAACCAGCGGGCTTGTCTACACTTTCTCCTTCTCACCTTCTCACATCACTACTGGATAATTGTAAATTGATACACAGTAGGCCTAAATGAATTTACTTGTGCATACACATGAATTCTCTAACTTTATTCAAGAAAGTATACAAAAAGATTCGCACAGTTATGGAGGAAATGCAAGAGTTATATATTATAAACTTTATGTACATTTCCCTCTCCATGATCAATTTTTTGTTTTTGTTTGTAAGTTTGTTATATTTTGTTTGTTTTCGAATGAGCCTACGATTTGCCAATTCAAGGCCTACAGGTACATGTGTTTGTACATGTATGTACATAAAACTAATCTCGTATGAAGCATAACAACATTGCACGGTATTTTTGCATCTAATATTTGTATGACAGTGCTATCATAAAACACTCATGCACCAAAAATGCATCCCCCTCACTGTGCATGTTCACGCCTTCTATAGCCTGCACATTGCGAGACTATGATACCTTTGTGGTATGATACTAGTTTGCAGGCACAAACATTTATCAGTGGTACTGCGAGACAGCGTGTCTGATCCATGAGACTAGGTAGACTGCATGGTCTACTGCTACCCACAGGCTCTATACTACTAACCAGTCTAAACTACTCCAGACACAACCACCAATGACTGACAATACTAGGCTCAGTTCAAGGCTTTATGGAACTGTGTGTTCAAATGTCAAATTAAAGTCTGTGCATACAGACTAGGACGTTGTACTGTGTCTGTCTGACTGACACTGTGTGCAGTGTTGCATTACAAGGAAGCAAGACACCAAGTATTGAGTTCCTATTTAACAACTCGTATGGCTCCAGTCAACAAGTAGGTTCTGCACTTTGCAAACCATGCAAGTCGTACATGTACAGAGCTCTACATTGTAATGCTCCTACACAAAAGATGTATCACAATTTCTGAAATGTGGTTGAACGATAAATGAAATATTTCTTTACAATGTTCACCAATGCAACATAAACATTGCATATGTACAGTGTACTTTATTTTCTCTTTCAATTGCAAATGGAAACGGGAAGTTCAACACTTACGGTAAAATACACAAGTATGATGTAATTTTCTAATTATAGACATCCAGATCTGTACACACTCTGACCAATGTACATGTACATGTGTATCTCAATATTTTATCATACAATGACTATCTATTCCTTTATCTGCTATTTTAGCTCTTGGTGTATCTATAGAGCATTATTTTCTGTCATTAAGAGTATAAAGCTGGTACATAATTTAATAGAATTCCAGGTAAAAAATGTTTAATACTTTTAAATATATTATACAAGTCATGTACTGTAGATACATAGAAAAATTTGTTTTACAACAAGACTTACCAAGCTTGTAAACACAAATGAGGAAATTTGCTTGTTAATTGTCTAAAAACTTACTATGACCACTCTTTTTTAGTAGATCCCTACAATTCCTTTAAATATATCAGAATTCAAGTAAATGGTGATCATGCTACGTGTATCTACTGGGGAGACAAACTGGAGGGTTATGGGCCTAGTCAAAACTCAAAATTAAACAAATGTCCACAACTAAACTAAATTGAACTCAAAATAAAAATGATTGTGACCAATTACATGTAAGTGCAGAAATCAAAACAAATTCTTACCTTCTTGTTGCTTCTGTGCCGTCTTGGTGGAAAAGTGATAGTTGAGCTACAATACATCCATGGGTTACTGAAAATAACAAGTAATAATCTTTGATTTAGATTGAGCATCATAAATATGATATACTTGTATGGGTGGTATTTTCAAAGCAATTATAAGGAAGCAAAATGTACAGATAGGAATCAAGGATCTCAGAACAAAATTGGAAGTTTTTTGGGACAACTAGATGCAAATCTGTTTTACCAAAACATATTTCAAATCAAACAATGACAATTCCCCTGATATTGGAACTGTCAGAATTTGTTTTCTTTAATCATTGAGAAAGTGAAGAGTAAGAAAGAGAACAATTATGGCATGTTTATCATGGCACTTGATATAATATCAGCTCAAATAAAAGCCTAATGCTATACTTTTTTCCTTTTTAGAAACTTTTAATTTGATTAAAATTAATTGAAATTTTTCCCCAAGGGCCAAAACCTTTATAAATATTGATTAACTACATTGAATGGGACACATGGATGCCCAAAATCAAACTCATACTACCCCCACATTTCAAAATTTTAACACAGGACTTAATCTGCTTTTCCATTCAGGCCCTACAAATTTCCATCCAGACGAGACCCATTACAAAAAAGGTCTGCATTTATAAATGAAGCCATGTACATAATAAACAGACGTTCATAATCAGGACTATTTTTGTTCTTCAAACAGGTGGAATATTTCCTGTCAGATGACATTGCGCAGTTGTTGAAGAGTGATCATTTACCAAAGCTATCAAGTTATCCAACATCTGCTCCAGAAACAATTGCTTCAAGCTTCATTTTGTCAAAGGTTAGGGTTAGGGTAAGGGTTGCAACAGACTATTTTTGTAATGTAATCAAATTTAATAGATAAATCTTTCTTAAGTGCCAATGTGCCATGTTACAAATTATTTCATTCACCTGTTACAAATAATTGTATTTCAATAGTCAGAATGCAAATTGCATACATTGATTGTTGCCAGGTAGGATAAACATTATGGCTTGTCCTATATAACAAAAAAAATGTATGCAATTTGCATTCTGACTACTGAAATACAACTACATGTACTTATAATAAAAATAGATTGTAACAAGGCACTTAACAAATATGTGTGCATTCAATTTGATTATATTTAAAAAGTAGCCTATCATGTTTTAGGTTTGGTTTAAGATTAGGATTTGGTATAGTGTTGGATCCAGGGTTGATGTGAAGAATGTGGTTACTGTATGGAGGAAATTACCAGAGCAATTATCACAGGAGCATGTACTACCGGTATACAAGGAAGCTGACACAAAAATGCCTGAATCTTGTTTGGTATGATACAAACATATATACACGAGACTGAATATTACCTCCATATAATACAAAAATTACTTTTGAATGATTGCATTCCTCTGTAAGAATGAAATTACATATATCTGAGCACAGCTGGACTGTACTAGGCTGAGTCATACTCTTCATATCAACTGAATGGGAAGTGACTCCTTTCTCAGCGCAAATCAAGAGTTCATACACGTGTAGATACTACAGGTGAACTCTCAATACTACCAACACTTATCATACACATACATGTACATGTACATGTATGCATCGAGATATGTTTTGCATCATGCATCCATGAACACATGCAGGTAGTCAGGCATAAACGTGTATCCTTTGAACTTGAAGCCACTGAAGTGACAAAAGTGCAACCTCTCATCTCTCACAATCAATTTATGTCATTGTGAATTTGAAAATTCTCAATTAATATCATGCAGGGTTCTTCCTAGAGGGATCTGTGTTCTGTGTGGCATTTTACTGTTAATTCCTGTAGAAGATACCGGTATCCAAATTCCCAGGCCAGGCTTGATAACTGTTGTATAACTCAGGATTTGCATGTGGCATACTTATCTGATTTACATTTGTAGTGCCCCTAGATTGTAAATTTGTGTAAGTTCAACTTATAAATGTTCAGTGCTGCACCAACGTAAGTTAAGGACATGTAAACCTTTATTGCCCAATGTACATGTACATGTACATTGTAAATACGGATGCAGTGTAGCAATTGCAAGAATTTGAGAGCTATAAAAATCTTTATAGAAAAATATACTTGTCATTTATAAGCAAACCTTTTAAAACTCTTAGGTTTAAGTGAAATCTATCATTTTTAACAGCCAATCTGAGGTTTGAAACATGTCATAAAATAAATGTTTATCAAGAACGGGATGCACTATGTGACATGTCCTATACTGAGTAGAGCAAGCGCGTAGCCAGGATTTCATTTTAGGGGGGGCGGTAGTGAGCACGCGAAGCGTGCGAATCACTTACAGAGCGCGCGTAGCGCGCTCCCTAGGGGGGATGGTGCAGGGAGGGGGGAGTTTTGAGGTTTCATCAAATTATAAGAGAAAGAAGACGATTCGTTGGACCGTTCTCGACTCTTAATCCTTATCTAAATTCAGTTTCTGTTGACGTTTCATTAGAGAAAGAAGACGATTCGCTGTACCGTCCTCGACACTTAATCTTTGTTTGAATCAAGTTCCCCTGCCTCCGCGCATAGCGCGGAAGCTCTGAACTTTTATTAGATTATTAAAGAAAGAAGACGATTTGTTGTACCATTCTCGACTCTTAATCCTTATCTAAATTCAGTTTCTTTTGACGTTTCATTAGAGAAAGAAGACGATTCGCTGTACCATCCTCGACACTTAATCTTTGTTTGAATCAAGTTCCCCTGCCTCCGCGCATAGCGCGGAAGCTCTGAACTTTTATTAGATTATTAAAGAAAGAAGACGATTCGTTGTACCATTCTCGACTCTTAATCCTTATCTAAATTCAGTTTCTTTAGACGTTTCATTAGAGAAAGAAGACGATTCGCTGTACCGTCCTCGACACTTAATCTTTGTTTGAATCAAGTTCCCCTGCCTCTGCGCGTAGCGCGGAAGCTCTGAACTTTTATTAGATTATTAAAGAAAGAAGACGATTCGTTGTACCATTCTCGACTCTTAATCCTTATCTAAATTCAGTTTCTTTTGACGTTTCATTAGAGAAAGAAGACGATTTGTTGTACCGTCCTCGACTCTTAATCGTTTTTTGTATCAAGTTCCCCTTCCTCCGCGGAAGTTGTAGCGCGGAAGCTCTGAAGTTTTATTAGATTATAAAAGAAAGAAGAAGATTCGTTGTACCATTCTCGATCGACTCTTAATCCTTGTCTGAATTCAGTTCCCCCCCCCCCCCCCTCCCCTCCCGCGGAAGCTTTGACGTTTCATAAATTATTAGAGAAAGAAGACGATTTGTTGTACCGTTCTCGACTCTTAATCCTTATCTGAATTCAGTTCCCCCCTTCCCCTCCCGCGCAAAGCGCGGAAGCTTAGACGTTTTATTAAATTATTAGAGAAAGAAGACGATTCGTTGTACCGTTCTAGACTCTTAATCCTTTTTCTTCCTACGTCCTCTTCCTTTCTTCTTTTTTTGTCTCTTTTTTTTTTTTTTTGGCCGGCTTTTTTTTTTTTTTTGGCCGGCTTTTTTTTTTTTTTTGGCCGGCTTTTTTTTTTTTTTGGCCGGCGTTTTTTGGGGGGCGACCACCCCCACCGCCCCCCCCCTGGCTACGCGCCTGGAGTAGAGCACTTACTAAATAGCGTATCAAAATGACCTATCTAGCCACAATGTCATATCTTTGTCAGAGAGATATAAAATACAGAGACCAAGGCATTGTTTGACACAACCAGCATAAATACAAGTTTTTTTGACAACCCATTGAAATGTGTACATTAGAATTATTAAACATGCATTTCAATGGGATGGTGAAGAACTGTACATTGTGACGGTTTCATGAAATGATGCCCAAGAGAGTAAACATTTCATTGTTTGTTTTAAACATCTAGACACAATTTCATGTACCGTAATTAACGGTGTATTAACCGCACTTTTTTGCCGCTGAAAAAAATTCAAAGTCGGGGTGCGTCTTATACACGGTACACACACACACGCACAAAACAAAAAAAAAATTAAAGTTTCGATTTATGCCCCTCCACCTGGCGCTATGCCTGGCAATGTCTCCCAGCTCAGTAATCGGTGTGTTGACTCACCACTCAGAAACTAGACCAACACTCAAATTTGTCTGTCATCTTGGTTTGAAAGTAATCTTTCTGATAGATCTCAATATGTAGTTTATAATAATAATTCCTCCAATTTTTCTTCTATTACTCGGCGTACCACAAGGTTCTATCCTAGGTCCTCCACTGTTTTTTAATTTACATTAATTATCTTACACATTCAGCTGCACCTCGCAGTTAAATGAAAGGCCTTCCCGCGTGGGTTTTTTAGCACGGAGCTGGCTTGCTTTTTCTTTTTTCTTTTTTTTTAGGGCGAAAAAGAGGGGTGCAGTTAATACCCGAGGGCGGTTTATACACCGTTAGTTACGGTACTGTTTTTTGAAAGTGTAAATTGGATACTAATGTAATGTTTATTGTGCATAGTAAAATAAACTGCATATTGTACATAAATCAAACTAGATGGAACTTTGACTGCGCGCAGTCAAAAATGATGCCTCCGCCATAGAGCAATTTTACAAACCAAAACAGAAACAATCTTTAAATTTAAGTTTGATTGTAATCCATCTGTCGGTTTTAATGATAATGCATGCACAAGCTACTTATAGGCATACATATTGAGCTATGTGACCTTTGACCATCCACCTGGTGACCCCAAAATCTAATCAGTTCATTGGCTCTGCAAGATACATACATGACTTGAGTTTGATAGTAATCTGTCTATTGGTTCTCATGATAATGCGATCACAAGCTATTTTTTGATACATAAAGAGCCCTGTGACCTTTGACCTTTAAACTGGTGACCCTAAAATCGAATCATTTTATTGGCTCTGCAAGATACATACATGACCTGAGTTTGGCAGGAATCCATCAATCGGTTCTTGAGATAATGCGATCACAAGCTATTTTTGCATACATAATGAGCCCTGTGACCTTTGACCTTCGACCTTGTGACCCCAAAATCTAATCAGTTCATTGGCTCTGCAAGATACATACATGACTTAAGTTTGGCAGGAATCCATCAATCGGTTCTTGAGAAAACGCGATCACGAGCTATTTTTGCATACATAATGAGCCCTGTGACCTTTGACCTTGGATCTCATGACCCCAAAATCTAATCAGTTCATTGGCTCTGCAAGATACATACATGACTTAAGTTTGGCAGGAATCAATCAATCGGTTCTTGAGATAACGCGATCACGAGAACGGGACGTACGGACGGACGGACAACCCGAAAACATAATGCCTCCGGCTACTTTGTAGCGGAGGCATAAAAAGGTATACATGTACTGTACATGTAAATACAAGTATTACTTTATAAACATGAAAATTCAAAAATTGTTTACAAGCTATGATCATGATTATTGCACATTACTGTAATGATTACAATCATAATATAAACACATTATAGCCTGCAAATGCAGGTTCATTTGAATAAAAACTACAATTTACAAATAATTTCAATACTACTTGTACAATGTAAATATGTTTTTTTTCCCATTATTGATCAGTGTAATCGTCAAAGACTGTATAACTCTGTGAAATGAGTAGGGCATAAAACATATTGATTACAGAATGATCATAAATTCATAACGATTAAGCTAATTGAAACCAACACCAAATATTCAGAAACCGCACTTTAATTGGGGATCAGACATTTTTTCATCCAGTAACAAAGAATAATTATTGCAGGACTTCACAAACTGACTTCCCCATACATTATACCATATAATATTGTTACCCATGCATGAATTCATTTCTAAGTTTCATAAATTCTTTATTTACCATCTAGGCTCTTTTGATGTTCACAGAACACTGTCACCAATCACCCACACACATACAAAAATAAGGAGATTCCCTTCGGCAATTGTTAATTATTTCTCTTCTATTACCCCGGTATTGAAGCTCTTATTGAGATTACCAAAGCTACAGTGTACATGTACCTTTCAGCTCATTGCTCAATGCAAGATTTTGTTTAATTTGTTTAAATACTCCTAATACCATAGGAATACCAGAGCTTTTATTACAATTTGAAGTTAAAGTACTTACAGGTGCATTCTTATAATAGCTAAGTCAAGTGTATATGTACAGTAGAACTGCAAGATGCATCAAGAACAAAAAACGTGTAATTGTTGAATATATCATTTTTATCACATATACTGTATTAGGGGTAGACCAACATTGTTGGAATATTGAGCTCGTACTCTATTTACATGTAATGTACTTTGACTAAGCTACATTGTAAATGTTACAGAAACTACATGTATCATTCAGACGTACAGGTCTGTCAAAGGCATTTTGGACATGTCTTCTCGCTATAAAGTGAAATTAATATGAGTCACTTACCGACTCCTCTCCTGGAGTTTTCCATGACATCTACTCCAAACTGGATGATATCCCCAGAACAGATCTCATGGGCAGGGCTTTCCTCTGACCCTCTGCTAAGGCGATTGTTATTGACAAAGGTTCCATTGCTACTCTTTGTGTCTTGTAAAAAGAACTGTTAAGAGAGGAAGGAAATGCAAGGTAAATCTAGGATTATGACATTAAGAGTGTCGATCATCTATCCACTTCATAAGACACACTAGATTGTGGGATGGATGCCAACTAATAGATAATTACTGGTATTAAATTTTTTAATTTGACTAAATCATTACACTTATTCTACATGTATATACTTTGAATGGAAAATAACTAAATATACATTTTACATTAACCATGTACTTGTAAATTAAGTACAGGTAGTACTTTCTCAACTGTTAACATTAGCATTACAACTGATGATGTTTATTGTAATTGTATACAAAGTGAAATATGTTAAGATTAAAAGTAACCATCCAATATGTATACATGCAGGCAACCATGGATGGATCAATCACCTAATAGATACACTGGTTACATCTGGGACCTGTTTCACAAAGCCTTTTTTTATTGACGAATGTCAAAAATCAGTGATAAATCTGCTGATAACCAATCAGAAGCAAGGATTCCACTAGCTTATAACAAAAACTGTAATTTGTCAGTTGTCACTGATGACAAGTTTTGTGAAATGGGGCCCTGGTCATTAATCACCTTCATGGGTAATTAACGAGCAATTATGTGACTGATCCTCATGCCAGAATACTACATGTATAACCTATCTCACCATACAATGTATTGTAAATGAAAGTATGGACCTCAGATGTACATGTACATTACACCTGTAGATGTTCAGTCAGGCAAGGTTTATATTAATATGATGTTCATTTTTCAAATTTGCAGCTTAATTTAACAATATTCAATTCAGATATTTGATTTTGATCTAATGTAGCGCACACCAAATGAAAAAACATCATTTACATCAACCGGTACATCAATATCAAGATGAAATTCATAATCATGTACACTTTAAATGTACTGTATCTGTTGGTACACAAAACTAAATTTCACATTCATGTAACCACTTTTTCATCTAGGGCAGCATTTCAAGAAACTGTCATAAGTACAAGTTTGCTGAAATATCATTGAGAGGCATTAATTAAAATCATCAGCCTCATGAGCCATATCACAAAGATCATCTTGCGAGTTCTACTTCAAAGAGCAAGGAATCACCTAACTCCAGAAATTAGTAATGTGCAGTTTGGTTTTGTCAGAGATGCCGGAACTAGAAATGCTGTTTTTGTTCTGCGGTCTATAGCAGAAAGGGCCGTAGAAATGCAAAAAGACGTCTTCCTGTGTTTTATTGATTATACAAAAGCCTTTGATAAAGTAAGACACGATCAGTTATTTGAAGACTTAACCAAGATTTGACTAGACACAAAGGATATCAAGTTATTGCAAAATCTGTATTGGGAACAAACAGCATGTGTTAGGGTAGAAACAGAATTAAGTGACTACATCAACATTAAGAGGGGGGTTCGGCAAGGATGTGTCATGTCTCCAGATCTCTTCAATTACTACAGTGAGTTGATACTTAGAAACCTAGAACAGGAAAGAGGATTAAAAGTAGGAGGACATAATATCACAAACATACGGTATGCGGATGATACTATATTAATCGCAGAATCGGAGAAGGACCTGCAGCGACTTTTGGATGTTGTCGTCAGAGAAAGTGACAAGAGAGGATTATCATTAAATTACAAGAAAACGGAATGCATGGTAATTTCAAAGAAGGGAGGAATACCATGCTCTCTTAAGATCAACAACAATCAAATAGAGCAAGCCACCTCTATTAATTACCTCGGGACTACAATTACCGACGATGCAAGAGGCGAGCAAGAAATCAAGAGAAGGATTGCACTTGCAAAATCAACTTTCTCCAAGTTAGAAAACATCCTAAAGAATAAGAAGATGAAGATGAAAACAAGACTCCGCGTACTCAATTGCTACGTGTATCCAGTTCTAATGATTTGATTGAAGGATTTTATTGATAATTATCCATTCTCGCAGTCCAAAGACTGAATTGCAATGGTTACAAAAGTTTACAATGTATATACTACATGTACATGATAAAAGCAATTATACAATAATATATTAAAACAGTCTAGGCAATCAACATTGAAATACAAATAAAAGTAATCAAATGACAATTATAATGGCAACTATCATTAATTTCAATTAATAAGCATGAAATTCTTAACTGAAACATTCTAAAAATATACTATTGAAATTAATCATTAAAACCATTACTATTACGAATATGGCATGCCGAAGGGTTGATTTTTTTTTTGTCATTGGTAAAACATATTGGAAATCTTGAAATTGGATTTCATGATGGATTAAGAAATAAAGTGAGTTACATTGTAAATTCGCGAAGAATATTGAAATTTGTTGATAATAAAAAAATTAAAATAAACATATTGCACTGGCTAAATACTAGGTGTTCGGTGTGAATTCATTAATATTCAAATATTACTCGTTCTTTAAAATTCAATGCTATTACTATACATTTTAAATCACAATTGAATATGAAATAATTGAAAAAATTGATTTAAACATTCTATGATTAAAAACCTATTGGCTAAGTACTAGGTGTTCGGTGTTAATTCATTAATATTCAAATATTACTCGTTCTTTAAAATTCAATGCTATTAATATATACATTTTAAATCACAATTAGATATGAAATAATTGAAAATATTGATATAAAAATTCAATGATTAAATACCTATTGCACAATTACTGGCAAATACTCCCCACAAGGAGTGTATTTTACATTTTATATTACAGTAAAGTGAATATCAGGCATACAAAATTATTGGCATCAGAAAAAATGTTCGTTCAGAGTCCTTACCAAGTAAGGAAGAGTGCTGTGTCTCAGTCTTTCTGTTCGGCATTTAAAGTCTCTCAATCTATCACTGTGTCTCAATCGTCGATTCGTGCTCTGCATCTCTGGAAGCCAGTCGCGAAAGTGCTTGTAGAGCGATTCTGCGAACCTTAGGCACAAATGTTCCCTTCTGTCAGAGAGGGATTGCAGACCTGAAATCTGGAGGACATGTTCATAGCTTTGGTATCGACCATGAAAAATGATACGGAGGGCTCTCCTCTGGACTCTCTCGATATCATTGGCCTGTTCACATGTAATGGATGAATTCCAAACTGGAACACAGTACTCAAGCACAGGTCGAATGTAGCACGTGTAAATTGTGAGGAGATCTTCCACAGGGGCGCGATAACGCTTTAGGGCCCGAATAATGTAGAATTTTCGCGATGCCCTTCCTGTGATATCACGAACGTGGCTGTCCCAACGTAGGTTATGCTGCAGTATGACACCCAGAAGCTTGAGCTCTTTCACTTCCTGCAGAGTTGTATCATCTAGCTCAAGATGCAAAGGTGGAAGTTCGGTCCGTGAGAAGGACACTCTCATCGATTTGCACTTTGACGAGTTGATGCGAAGACCGTTATCCAAACACCATTGATGGAACAGCGTTAAGGTGGAGGGCATCATGTTGCATGACCCTCGTCTGCGGCTTTCTGCGAAGGTTATGTCATCGACGTATTTCCATCTGGATATACCTGCTGCGTCTGTCAATGCGTCATTAATCAACGCTAGGAAAATTGCTGGCCCAAGGCGAGTACCCTGGGGTACACCTCCAACTGGAGTAAGAGAAGATGAAAGTACTCCGTTGTATCTTGTCATCTGTTCTCGTCCATAATGTATGGATGTGAAGCTTGGACCCTGACATCAGACCTAAGAAAGCGACTGGAAAGTTGTGAAGTTTGGTTCCTGAGAAGGATGCTAAGAATTTCATGGACAGAAAGAATTTCTAATGATGAGGTATTTGCCATGGCAGGAACAAGACGAAAGCTTCTGAATAATATAAGAGGTCGACAGCTGAGCTTCTTGGGCCATGTTATACGGAAGAATGGTTTGGAAAATCTTGCACTGACTGGAAGAATCGAGGGGAGGAGGAGTAGGGGTAGAAGGAGGATTCTGTGGATGAGTAGCTTAAGGAGTGGGATTTCTGAATGTGGAATTGATCTCGGGGAGAATGAATTACTTCATAGAATATGGGATAGAGAGTTGTGGCACTCCATGGTCGCCAACGTCTCAGGATATGGCACATAGAAGAAGAAGTATCTGTTGGTACACAAAACTAAATTTCACATTCATGTAACCACTTTTTCATCTAGGGCAGCATTTCAAGAAACTGTCATAAGTACAAGTTTGCTGAAATATCATTGAGAGGCATTAATTAAAATCAGCAGACTTTTCAATGGGATGTCAGTGAACTTCCAGTTACAACAGCTTTGTGAAACAATGCCCTGAGTAAAATATGGAACAGGTTAACGACGTGAAATAATGAGCTATAGGTAACTAAGAAAAATATAAGTCTTACCTTTAAAAGATCAAAGTCATACCAGATGAGTGCATGGTTACGGGAGAGGACTTTGCAGTCGAATATTCCATTGTCCAGGGTCGGGCGAGCCTTTGCCACTGAGCGGCCGATCTTCACAGGCTCGGTTAGTCTTATATGCCTCTCATCAAAGTGATGAGAGCTTGGATGACACTTAAACACTGCTTTTGATGTCATGGTGACCATCAGTCACAGCTGATGTGCTGAAGGCGGCAATGGACAAACTTGGTTTTTCCTATTCTCTGGAACAGTGATAATGGTGCTTTCCGTTTACAAATAAGTAGCTATTGAAGAGCAGACGTAGATATTCAGTGTAGATTGTCATTGCTTACCGGCACGTAAGTCTCTCCAACGTTGTTTTATTTCTAATGAAACTATTCTAGTGTCAGGCAAATCTGATGTATTTAAATCTCTATTTTCTTACTGCCTCTAATAGCGTGTTGACATTTACTTTCCTTGTGCTTATTTCCATTGATGTGATGGAACTTGTAGAACTACCGGTATATCTGTTTTCATAAAGAGAGAAACAATATTAAAAAAATAATAACTTCAAGTGATTGAACATTAACAAGTTGAACAAAAAATTGAAACTAATTTTAGTAAATGGCTGGTGACTTTGGTTACTCCTTTACATGTTTTAGAACATTTCAACAGACAGTCAGACACCAACAGATAATGGCAATTAGTGCAGTGTACGAAGGCGCACACACAGGGTTTGCTGAATTTAGCTAACTCTCTTTTTACACTAATCGCTATCATTGTAAAGTAAGCAACAAATTGGAAACGTAAAAACATTTTTTTTTGTACATCATGTGTCTTTGCATTTCTGCCGAAACCGACATCGCGAACTCTTGTAAGAGGCCAGCGTTTTTGTAATGTAAATCACACCTTAACTAATTATCATCATGGACATGCAAATTGCCAGCACTCCGATATCCAAACCTGATATTTGATGTTAAATTCTTGACCAATTTCAAAGTGCTTTGTATGAGAAGAATGAAGAGTCAACTAACAAACTCTGAAGCCAGTGTGCAATGTTCATCTGACGCGGGAAGGAGTGATTTTGAACACATAGACTATTAGGTTTTGTTTACCAGTAGGGGCACTGGTCCGAGAATAAGGATCGTCCGCATAATCAAGGATATCCTTGTTAATGGGGACAAATCGCGTCCTTAAAAAATTAGGATTGTCCACATTTTCACGGACGAATTGGCGCCCTGCGGATGTTGTGTTACCGATCCGCACGCTGGCAATGGGAAAAACGGATTTTTGGTACCGGTAATAAAATACCCCTACTTCAACGTCTACTTGTTGTCTGTCTTCCAAAGGATTTATTATTCATAACGTGAAAGTCTCTGTGCTGCGTAAGTGAGGCATGCATCTTGGAGCATCATTGCGTAATCCGTTTGTCGCATGACGATCCTTATTTTTTATGACGCGATTTCATTTGTCCGCGTTTACCAGGATATCCTCGTTTATGCAGATGATCCTTATTTTCGGACCAGCGCCCCAACTGTTTACCTGCCTCTTCAAGCATGAGTAGACCTATGGGTGCAGATTAAGGCTAGGTGATATCATTATCATATTTCATATTCCAAGCCCTTACAGATAAAATAATCATGTCTCCCGAAATCAACAGCCAGAACTCGGATTATCACTTTCTGAATAATCGAGGAACACTAATCAATTCCACACATACATATTTCACTCTGTAAATCTGTTGACTTATCATCCACAATTGTAAGGTAAATCTAACATTACACTATAGATAGATTGAAGAGTTAGCGCTACTTGATCCCATCTAGCAAAAGTTACACACCCTCTCTTATTGTTCGCCATGCCATTGCCGTCCACTACCCGTCCGTTCTTACCCTTCATTGATCGTTGACATGATTGAGCCGAAGGTCTCGATCATTATCGACTGATCGAGAGCTTGCACCTCAGTTTTGCTCAGACATCAAAATTAAGACATTCAGTTCCTACAAAATGCAAAATATTTAATGAAATACACAGCATAATAAATATGATTCAACTTTATTTCTGCCTAGCTTGCAAACCGAGTAACTTGCCTGCGTACACGCCGTCGGCATTGCCTTTTTCCAGTTCCTGGCAGCAGATACATGTAGGTAAACAGTCGCCATTATTTTCCCTAGGTATCAGTTCCTGCAATGTTTGTAACAATAGATGGCGCCGTATCTTAAACAGAAAAAAGGAGATTCCGGGGTTTTGTTCGATCGTGCTGTTCGTTTATTTATTGATTTATTTCTGGTATTTATACTGGGTGGCACATATCACCAATTTGGTGGTCTTCCATGGGGCCCTGTATGGTAAAAAAATAAAAATAACAGCAGCAAAAACAAGGAGATATTATACACAAGCACAGGCGCGGATCCACGAGGGGGGGCAGCGGGCCCTGGCACCCCCCCCCCCCCGCAAAAAAAAGGAGTGAGAAAGAGAGAAGGGAAAGGGAAAAAAATACGAGGAAGAAAAAAAGAAAAAGGGGAAAAAGAAGGAGATCGGGGGGGGGGGGAGAGACCGAAAGGGCCTCGCCTCCCAGCTGTTACCTAACCCCCCCCCCCCCCCCGTCAAAAAATTAGAGAGGGGGGAGGAAAGGGAAAGAAAAAAGGAAAAGTGGAGATAAAGGGAAGGAAAAAGGAGGAAGAAGAAAAAAGAAGAAGGGGGATATCAGTTGTAATTTTTCCGCCAACCAGTTGCCCTTGCCCCCCCCCCCCCCCCCACCCCGCCCAAAGAAGGGGTGAGGAAGGGAAAGGGAAAGAGGAGAGCTAAAAGGGAACAAAAACAGGAAGAAGAAAAGAAAAGGGTGAAAAGAAGGGGGAACAGTTGCGATTAATCCCGCCAAAACGTGTGGATCGGAGAGGAGGCCGAAAGGCCCTTGCCTCCCCCTTCAAACTTAAAACAGAAAGAAGGAAGGGAAGGGTAAGGAAAAGAGGAATGAAAGGGAAAGAAGAAAAAAAGAGAAAGAAGAGAGCTAGGGGGGGGGGATCAGTTGCGATTTTTTCCGCCAACAAGGTGTAGATCGGGGGGGGGGCCACTGGCGTACTGATGGGGGAGGGGGCTTTGGGAGAGACAGATGCCTCAAAATTTAATTCAAACGTGGTTTATTTCGAATTCGATACCGATGATTTACAAATTTTGCTGAAATGACATAATTTTCCGAAATTTTTCCTCAATCTTAAGTAAATTATACTTTTTTGTATGCGTTTGTTGGAAAGTGGCAAATTCCTAAAGAAAGAAAGAAAATATTAACCTGCCTTTCTCACAAAATATAATACACAAAAGCCTAGTCGCTATTTTCTCAATAAAAAGTGCAGATCCGCTCTTTGATATTACATGCCCGTAACTAGAATTTTACTGGGGTGGGGGGGGGGGGGGGTGTACCGAGACATTACATGGGTTGGACCTTATTGATGGCGCGGAGAGCTTGAGCGGATGGCGGGTCGTCTTGGAGGGGTTGCCCCCTTCCCAGGGTAGATGACATTTTGAGATTTTCTATCTGAAAGTAATGTTTTAGTTGCAGGAGCAGCGGAGCGTCTTTAAAAGTGGGGAGGGGGTCTAATGAAAAAGGAACGTTGGAGGGTAAGAGGCACGTAGACATAGTAACCACAAAGCAGACAAATATAATTTTGAGACATCATAAATGTATCACATTCCGATGTTAATTTTTCATTTTTAATTCAATTCATATTTATTTCATTTCCAACAGAAAGATAAACAAAGGTATTTCATTTTTTTTAAATACAAAATTCATTTCTTTGTTGGTAACTTTACAAATACACTATGCACATAATATAATTATTACAAGAAATTCTTAATTTCTGAAGAAATGGGGAGGAGATCCACTAAAAAGTAGTGCTTGCAGTTTGTGGATCCCCAAAAAATAAAATTGTTTCAAATTTGATACATTATCGTGGATCATTCTGATTCTATAGACATCTCTTATCGTGTTATACTTTTCAGTTGTAAGTGCATTGGTCTGAATAATTTATTTGCGAACGAGCGGAAAATTAGGGTTATATATATAACTGATCACTGCCAGAGGCGGCGCTCCCGGGGGGGGGGGGGGGCAGGGGGGCACAGTGCCCTCTCACTTTTTCACGTAGGTCTACCCTAAAAGTGCCCCTTTTTGCATAGGAAAAGTGCCCCTTTAACTTTGTAAGAAGTGCCCCTTTTGACATAGGAAAAGTGCCCCTTTTACTTTGAAAAGTGCCCCTATTCATTTTTGAAAGTGCCCTTTCCCTTTCCACCTCTGATAAGTGCCCCTTTTATTTTGACATCATTGTACCCCTTTTTCTTTGACAAGTTCCAATTTTCCTTTGCAATAAGTGTCCATTTTCCATTCTCATAAGTCAAGTGCCTTTTTTTAATCTCTAGTAAGTTCCCCTTTTCAGGTACGAGTAGCGCCCCTTTTCACTTTTGATAAGCGCCCCCTTCGCCTCTGATAATTTCCCTATTCAAATCTGAGAGGTTCATCTTTTTCTTTTACAAGTTCCCCTTTGCCTTTGTAAAAAGTGCCTCTTCCCCTTTTAATAACTACCCATTTTTAACTTGGATAAGTGCACCTTATATTTTCACATAAGCCCCCTTTTTCTTTTTTAATAAGTGCCCTTTTTTCTTATGATAAGTGCCCCGAATTTAAAAAGAGCCCCTTTCCCTTCTCATAAATGCCCCCTTTTCATCTATGAAAATAGTTCATTTTTTATTCTCATAAGTGCCCCTTTTCATCTCTTGTAAATGACCCTATTCAATTCTGAGAGATACTCGTTTTACTTTGACAAGTGCCCCTTCGGCTTCTGATAAGTGCTCTTTTCATCTCTTATAAATGCCCCTTTTATTTTGACACGTCCCCCTGTTACTTCCTTATAAATGCTCTTTTTCCTTCTTATAAGTGCCCCATCCCCTTCTCACAATTACCCCTTTTCATCTTTGATAAGTCCCCCGTTTATTTTAACATGTGCCTCTTTTTCTTTTTAAAAAGGGCCACTTCCCTCTCTTCATAAAGCCCCTTTTCATTCTCAAAAGTGCCTCTTTTCATGTCAGTGCCCCTTTTCAGATGCGATAAGTGCCCCGATTTACTTCTGATAATTACCCTTTTAACAATGATATGTGCCCCTTTTCCCTTTCTAATAGGGAACTCATCCCTTTTTCATAAATACCCCTTTTCACTTCTTATAAATGCCCCTATCAACATCAGACTAGGCGTTGTGGTATGTGCCTGTAATCCAGCTAACAGTGGTATTCACAAACTCAGAATTCAGGCGAGGACGCAGGTTCGAAACTGAGTCACGTCTTTAACACACATACTGATGGGTGCCTTTTCATCCCTGGTGCGTGCCTCTTTTTTTAGGTGTAAGAAGTGCCTCATTTTCACCTCTGATAATTAGCCTTTGTACTTTGACACGTGCTCCTTTTCTTTCAATAAGTGTCTTAACCATTTCAATAAGTGTCCCCTTTTCCTCTCATCATTAAACGTGCCCCTAATGTCAAACGACTAAGAGCTATTTCCCCCAAAGCTCGCTCGTAGTTATTATGTTATAATTATGTAACTTATCAAAGGCCTTTTCAGTCTTCCGTTATGAGAATGTGCTTATAACCCCATCAGGATTGGGTTTGTCCTCTTTATAAGATGTAATTTTTCGCACTGCGACCTCACAAATCTTTAAATTGTCATCGCTCGCAAATGAATTTTCAGACGATCACCCAACTGCAAGTATGATGCTTAAGCAATATATTATATGATGTAAAAAGAGAAACAAATATTGAAATCATCCCTGATAATGTAATCATAATATAGGGGTAAGCCTATATACCGATGTCTAAAAAAAATGTATATTTTGGCTTTGAGATTTCCCTTTGAAGGTGCCCTTTTTTCTCCTGAAAGTGTTCTTTTTTGTTGGTGCCCTCCCACTTTGGAAGTCACTCCGCCGCCTCTGATTACTGATGTGAAGTTGAACTTACCTCATGCGATTTATTTAATTTCATAATTACCTCAACTAAAATTGCGAGCGAGCTTTGGAGAAATTTCACATAATATTGCTCTCGATCAGTTACTTTATTATTGGGGATGGGTGACGAATTGTCTATACCTATCTCGATCTTGCAAAATATCAGCTTTCGAGTTTCTAAAATGTCGCAAGCGATCGAAGCGAGTGTGACAAATTAATAATGATGAGACGTTTTGTTATCATTGTGACAGCCTCTGATGGTACAGCTCATTAAGTAAGTTTGCAGCTGAGGTGCATAAAGCAAAATGATATCAATAGACACCCCCCCCCACCCCCCAGGTGGTGATCTTGTTCAATATCAAATGGTAATTTCAAAATTCTCACAATGCTGCAGCCCCTTGAAGCTCTCTCCTCCCGTTGCCTCGCACGCATACAATATATATATATATTTTTGTTTTACCGTCGATCGGATAATGTTCAAATAGTGTGCTAATAATTGCCTGAACGCTTAACTTAAGGAACCTTACAATATTTCGTGATCTTCCAAACATGGCATGCAAATCCTTGTGAGAAAATAGTGTGACTGAATTCTATTTTACAATAAGATCTAGAGCACAATGACATGCAACAACTTTTTGTGTGAATAGAAACCGGCTAAATCACTACTGGTCAGACTGGGTTAATTGTACAGTTCTATTGTTTACTAGGGGCGGCCCGATCAAAGGTCTTACTCACAGAACGGTAAATTCCAATTGTTTTCAGATTGGGTGATTTGTGGAGTTTTTATGACAGTTTGTAATGTCGTTACATAGTGGTTTGAACATAGAAGAGCGATTAGGTTACTTTGATGTCGATGAACCGACACTACTTCTATTTTCGGCTTGATCCGCCAATCAAGGAGCTATTTGAAGCTCCTTGGTTTAATCGAAGTGATTTTCTGCCATCTTGGCCACTATAGTATACTGCTACCCTCCCGTCTTCCAACCCGAATTTTTCTGGTGATTAATTTTACCAAGTAATAATTATTTTCTTCATTTTGAATACAATTTTCAATTGAACTATTAATTTCGTGAGCACACCCGGATATTTTGTTTTAATTACCCATAAAAGATTCGGTTGTAAACCATTATACCATGTACTTGTACATTTTCTTGTATTTCGGAAGAACCAGTTGGAAAAAAGAGTAAATCTCAATTATTATTATGCCTTTACTTAGTTTCAATATTTAAATAGTTTTCCATAATGCCCGGATGTGTGTTGACTTAAAGTTCAATTTAGAAGATTGTCAATCATAACAAAATAATTTCAAAATAAGGAAACTAGATTTGTCTAAGCATATAAAGTTTGTTTTAAAAAACACACCCGACATGGAATACTAATTCGATCATGCAGTTGTATTATCAAACAAAATCTCATATTTTGATGTTTTTAAACAGTTTCGCAGTGATCAATATTCGTACAATTTGTTTATTAATTAATGTAAAATGCTGTTAAAAACACACCGTTCAGTTATAAAAGCGCTGCAATATAAAACTTTATCCTATTCCATTGTAGGGGTTGCTGTATGGTAAAATATATAGTATACCAGTTGATTTCGTGTTTTTGTTTGTTGCTTTGTTTTTTTGTATATTGTTTACACCCAATATAAGTATATCCACAATGCTTCTCAGACAAGTAAATGATGCTCTTATGAATTCTTGGTACTTTTCATTTCATGGAAAGAACAAAGACACACAAGACGGTAGTCACACATTTTCTTCGAACTTCCTGTCTATTCTGAAGTTATATAAAAGGGATGTCCAGTAAATTGAATTAGAGTGGCCATTGCCGGTATCAATAAATAGTACACAAACAAACTGAGAGAAGGGGCAGGAAGTTCAGATCTAATCCAGTTTTAACCGTCGTAATATTCATGTTAGTTATGTGGCACTTGTCCATGAGCCTAATCTGCCGAATCGTGCGTATTTTTACGATATAGGGGAAACAAAAGTTTCAAAAATGCATTTTATTCAAAAAGTAAAGTCATGGGAATGCAATTGACGAAAGCATTTGCGTTAAATGTTTCAGAAATAAACGAAGACATATCCTGACCAAGAGCTCCATGGAGGCAAGGGTGTTCATGCATGCCCCGCTAACCGGTAATAAAGAAAAAAAGAAAACAATTAGAAGAACAGAAAAGAGAGAAAGGAAAAGGAAAGGAAAGAAATGTTTAAAAGAGAAACATTTGGACCAGTGCATGGCGCCGTTTTGAGGAGAATCGGTGTAAGATACTTTCCCTGTCAAACTGCAAAAAAAGGGGGAATTTAAAGAAAAGCAATTGAGAGAAAAAGAAACAATAACAAAGAATGAAAGAGAGAAAGAAAGAAAGAAGGGGAGGAGTTAATTCATCCATGACTACGGACATGACTGTGCCCGCCATGCACCTCCACATCCACCATGAAACAAGTGCCCCTTTATCAATGTCTTGAACCACATAAAACACATCGCGAGGAAACATCCAAACTTCAATAACATGAGAAAACTGGCTCGTATAAATGGATCAAGATTTATCTTTTTGCATGGGAGACGATTGATCCCAATCATGCAGTGATTTGAAGAAAGACACATGCATGAGCCTGTGATGATTATAAACTCGAAGTCCTCATTAAGATTACCAATTACAAATTAGAAAAGCACGCCCGAACACTTGCTAAATTTGCTTGTACTTTTTTAATTTCGCGTTTGTTATGACTTTCGACAGTTTCTGTATATATGCATTTCAATGGACACGTTTTATTCAACTTTTAGCTGCAAATACTTTTGTAGTGAATAATCCACATAATATCGAATACAAAATAAGTGTTCATAAATGCAGCACAAAATGTATTAACATGCATACGAGTTATAATGATGTAACCAATAATCGGAAGTGGATGCTGTTGATTTTGTTTTGTTAAAATGTGAGATAATCGCATTTTCCCCATCCAAAACCGCTTCCTACTACTATTAACAGTTTACGTGACGTCATTATACATGAGATACATTTAGTTAGTTTCCCGACATTTATCGTTTACTTAACTTAACTACCGATATATTTTGTTTTTTTATTTTCTTTAAAAACGAAGAAAGATTTCAATTCAAAGGTGTGATGAACAGAATACTTATACGACTTCAAACATTAACAGATTTTAAGAGAATGACTCCTATCTGTAAACGAAATTCAATGATCTTTTAATTCAAATTCTAAGATCAAACAACGATAACTAGATTTATAGCCTATACCTGCATTTTCTCACTGATATCATTTTAAGGTTTGTTTCCATAAATGGAGATTAAAGTAGCCTTTAATTGGGGATTACAAGGTAATTAAGGAAGTTATCAGCGATTCGTGGGAACGGAGCGGAATATAGATGTATGTGTGAATCATTCGGAGTAGAGTTAAACATAATGGTTAATCGGCAATAATATTCGGTCCGCGTGTATAGTGTTCCGGATATATTCGCGACCCGCCCTCCTTCTGGATGAATATTCACATATTTTAGACATCAACATTTATCATTGGGGTCGAAATGATTACAAACAGTTATCAAATCAAATAAATGTGTTTGAATTTAGAATTTTTAACCTACAGTGAGCAAGGGAAGAGTTAGATGATTCACAGCATTAAT
Source organism: Strongylocentrotus droebachiensis (assembly GCA_035222895.1). Classification (NCBI taxonomy): domain Eukaryota; kingdom Metazoa; phylum Echinodermata; class Echinoidea; order Camarodonta; family Strongylocentrotidae; genus Strongylocentrotus; species Strongylocentrotus droebachiensis. Next base: position 558,578 of record JAVYIG010000002.1, read on the forward strand.
ATGGCGCTATTATTGCTGTTCATAGAAAAAGGAAGCACATTCAAAATATACAAATGTACATAAATATATATTATATATAATTTTAAAACTTAGTTTACAGTATTATCAAGCGATACTACACGACTTGTGGTGTGCATTTCTTATCAACATGTATTATGATAAATGGGTTAGTTAATGAAAATATACTTATAAAATCAAGTTTGATGAAAGGATGATCTATTTTCTGTCCCTTCTTTTTAAACAAAAATGTATTTTATGCTTTTCGCATAAAAAACATGTCTTGAATATTAATGGGCCCAAATGATGGTTTTTCAGATACTTGTTTATCTTGTATTCTTAAAAATTAAAGGCTGAATATTTTGCTGGCCGAACGGTACAGGATCCACGACTTGATCAGGTTTTCATGGGAAAAGACCCAATACGATGTGAATCACTGTGTGCCGTTGAGTTTAATAGTTACCAAGAAAGAATAGGACCATGTAAACAAGAACAAAGGGTGCGCGTGTCACCCTTAGACTCAATTGGTCCTTTCAAGCACCCTGGCCCCTGAATAGATCCAGTACTTGTAACAGGTATAATCATTAACTCCGTCATAACCTTCCATGGTTAGCTCCCTGGTATAACAAAGAAAATAGGGGGATGATCCAATTAATTCTACCAGGAGCGGCGACGAACAAAGAGGGTATCAAAGAGTACCGCGACCGGTCTTACTTTGATTTGCGGTCCAGTTTATCAAGAGGAAGGTGGTATAATGGGGTTGATCGGAGCATTTTAATTCACTATCGTCCAAGACTTGGTCAGGGTAGGTTCGTGTTCCATGTCCGGCGAAGAAACTTTGGATACGGTTACACCATTGGAGCAACACCATTATATTTCAGTGTAAATACTTTTTTGGAATACAGAGTTATTCAGAAAAAAGTTTTGAGACACATTAAAAAAAAAAACAGTTCTACTGTTTTTGGAAGAGCTTCTGCCATTATGTTCCTAGATTGTGCAGACGACAGACAAGGCTCTCCGTCAGCTGAATTCTTTGGAGACGTGATGAAACATGATAGAAACAGCACAGGTATTTAGCCATTTATTTTTACTTAATCATTTAACTCTCTTTCTTTTTATATTGCTCTCCGATTTCTCACGCCTACAATTTACATTTTTATTCAATTTCTCATTTTGATATTTCAATAAAATTGTCTATGCACAAGCTGAAGAGAAACGATGGAGATGAGTCCTTTTCAAATGAAAAAATATCATTCGACAAGAGGAAAAAAATAATTGTCCACAAAGTGCATTGCGTTTTTTTCTATTGGACACGTGTGTATATTTGTTAATTTATTTGTTTATACCATTCTTGATAACGACAGTGCGATAATTCAATTTTGTTCGAGTGGGTCGGAAATAAAATGTTCATTTTATATTAATAATTGAACTAGTCTAGATCACGGTATTTAAAAAAAAATATTATATTTGCATACCATATTAATTGTGCATTTAAAATGCAACAGATCAGTGGATTAGTAGATTCCTATAGTGAATTGCAGTATCTTACCGTATATACGAATTAATATTTATACTTCATCGTCTGTTCACTTATATTTTGCAGGACGTTTACCTAACTACCATCCAACCGACTCAACCAGTTCAAACGCATCCATGGCGACTCCTCCTACCCACCACCACCACCACTACGACGACACAGCCGCGGACCACGTGACCTTTTCCCACCCCGTCGGAGGCGCCACGGACGAGGACAACGGTATGAACGCACTGAGGCACAGGCGGCGCCGCAGTCGTACCATCTACACCAGGCTGCAGTTGGAGAGCTTGGAGCAGGTGTTCAGGACGAACAAGTACCCAGATATCAACTCACGAGAGGCACTTGCCGATGCCGTCGACCTTACTGAAGCCAGAGTCCAGGTAAGAGGAATATATTATTATAATTCTGTAAATATTGTCTTTATAGCCATCACTTCAAATATTATCTCAACAAGTTTACTTTATGTCTTTATGACATTCTTGAACTAAAATCGATCGATGATACGAAAAATGTGCACGATTGCAATAATATCAATATGAGTTCTTGTCTTCTTTTTTGTTTCAAGTGAACTCCGATTCCGGTTCTAAATTTAATCAATCGTCGGTACGAAATAATATTCCAAGAAAAATATACTGTAAGCTCTTTAATGATTAAAGCATCAGACATAATGCTGGTATTTTTATCTCAGCGAACTATTTACAACAGTCGCAAATCAGTATATAATTTCCTTTTTTTGAAGAAAAAATTGACTTCATTAAAAAAAAATTGACTTCATAGCATTCATGGTTTATTTTTGATTGGTTTTGCAGGTTTGGTTTCAAAATCGTCGAGCGCGGGAAAGACGTCTTGAGCGTTCCGGCAAGAGTTCTCCTGAAGGCCGTCACAGCCCCATCTACCAACAACAAGCAACTGAATTTAAGATCCCCCACGACCGTCAGTACTTCTATGGTGTTGTCGGGGACGACGCTGCACGCTTGAAGACTGAGACCAATGGCAAGCAGAGATTCAAGCAAGAAATCAACGACAGTTCTAGCGTTAAGACATCAAAGATTTCCTCTCTGATGTCCATTGAGTTTTTATCAAAGAGTAGCCGCGATGAAGAGTCCGCTGCCAGGACTAAACCTTCTCTCCATCAACATTACTTTCAGCAGCAGCTTTCTTCTTATCCAACATCAGCAGCTCGTTATGCCCAATCAGCTCTCCATGATCACGTAAAAGACACTACTGCCTCAGGAAACAGTCAGGCAACACGACATCACTCTCCATCTCTGCCTAGCGACGATGCTGATATCGGTAGGGACTACCAGAAACTCACATCGTATCCCTATTATCCTACCACTGATGAAGCATCGTTAAAGTACGCTTTCTATCTGGGAATGCCTCTTGTATCCTTCCAACCGATGGGTTGCAAAGATGAACAATTACTGAAATGAACAAGGAAAAAGAAAAGAAATGAAATGGCACGAGTTTAAAGGAGGCGGAGGGGTTGCCAGAAGGTTTTTTTTTATCAGAACTATGTATACAATCCCTCTTTTGCACAGCTTGCATAGTTTTGTCAAGTCTATACATGCAGTACACAACGACTTATCGTCTGAGCATCATTTTTAATTAATGAAGTTTAATATAATCTTGATAACATTCAAAACGCTTGCTATATTGAAGTATCTTCGGTTACAACACTTTATATCATTCTTTAGATTTGTGAATTATAATATATAATTAATATATCTGCCAGTATACCGTCCAACAATACCTATGGATACTATTTGTGTTAATGCTCAGGGAATTATGTAATTTCTTTACTTTACAAATGTCATAAACCAATCATTCATAAAACATGGAACACAATGAATCTGCACTTTGCTTATAATGTGACTTAGTAGATAATGTTTGATTTTTGTATATTTTCTCTGTTCACCTTGAAAAAGTAAACCTTCGCCTTTCTTACAAACATAATCATTTATGTCATATTTTTTTGCCATCTAGTCAACACCTTGCTCGATAAGCTTGACTAAAATGTCTTACATAAAATCTTACTCACAGTTTTCTGAAATACGAAGAAAGACATTTACCTGTGTCCTGATGAAATATGAATTTGTTAATTGTATTTATTGCTTTCATTATATATATTATTTCAAATAAAATGTAAAAATACATGACTTATAAGAAATACATTGTAAATTGCATTTTAAGGCCTACTGTCAGTGTAAGAGAGGGGTTCAGATTTTAAAGAAATACCGAGATGAGAAAGAGATGAAAAAGAGAGAGAATTAGGGGGTGTAAGGGGGGGGGGGGGTGGGACGGAGAGATTGAAAGATTGAAGGGCGGAAAGAGAGAGAGAGAGAGAGAGATAAGGGGGATTTAACATTTGTGAATCTATACAGGCGTGCCGGAAGCAGTTTTGGATTAGGGGGTAGGGGGGGGGGGGACAAACATTGCAGGGGGCTCACCTTTCAGAGGCAGTGGAGTGATCAGCAAAACCGTTTAGGGGCCGAAGAAAAATCTGCATCACCACCTCTGTTACAGTCATGCAGACCCGCGGAACGTTTTTCAAAGTGGAGTATTAACGATCAGGTAAAGCGTAGCGAGTGGAGCATACATTATTTTGCGTTGAGTCCAGGGGCGGAGCCCAATGAAGCTCAGGGGGTTTCAGCAGTGGCGGATCCAGCCGGCGGGAAGAGGGGGGGGGGCCCAATCCGTAAGAAAATATTAGTTGCGACTCAACCACCGGTGAATAAGCGGGGAGGGGGGGGGGGGGTAGGAGGCACTTTTTTTTGTCCAATTTTTCAGGAAATATATTACCCCGACTCAGCCAGTCGGTAAATAAGCGGGGAGGAGGGGGGTGGGTAAGACCACTTTTTTGTTTTTTTGGCCTTCCCCGTGGATCCGCGCCTGCAGAGGATTCAGCCGGCGACAGAGGGGGGGGGGGGGGGGGAGCCAAATATTAGCACAAAATTTAGCGTCGACTCAGCCGGCCGGCGAATAAGTCGGGGAGGGGGGGGGGGAGAGCACCATCTTCTTTGCCTTTTTTGATCGAGTTTTTGAGGAAAAATTTAGCGCCGACTCACCCGGTCGGTGAATCAATTTTTTTTTTTTTTTTTTTTTTTTTTTTTTGGGGGGGGGGGGGGGCGCTTTTGTTTTGTGTTTTAAAAAAGGTTAACTTTACGTTATTATCCTATTTTTTTTTATCGTTTTTTGGGGCTAGGTGGGGGGGGGGGGGCCCGGGCCGGAAAAATCGATACGTGGATCCGCCCCTGGGTTTCAGGCATTTCATTATGGTCAGATGAGCATAATTATGTTGATACCTTATTTGTGACACTAGCAGGTTACTAATTGGCGGGGGACCAGGGGGTGAGCCCCATGTCGGATCAGGGGTTTTGGGCATTTAATTACGGTCAGATTAGCATTAGGCTAAGGTGCCCGTCTTATATAGGGCCCTTGGTGGAGACAAGGGGGCAGAACCCCAGAAGTTCAGGGGTTTTAGGTATTACGGTGAGATGAGCATCCAGGGGTTCTCAATTGGGCCGTTGGTGGGGTCCAGGAGCCTCCGCAGGTTCAAGGGTTACGGTATGTAATTACGGTCAGATGAGCATCCAGGGAATCGTCTTAGGGCCCTTGGTAGGGTCAAGGGGCGGAGCCCCCGTAAGCTTAGGGGTTTTAGGCATTTTATTACGCCGGTCAGATGATACGATATTTTGATACCTCATTAACTGGCAGGTCACACTTTTTTTTTAAATCTGAGGGAGGGCTCGAGCCCCAGAGCCCCGCCGTTTTGCAGGCCCTGACATGAAGGCTTCTAAACAAGCTTCTTTTTTTTTGCTTGACTGTAAACAAACGCATACAAAGTATAATTGAGACAAAAATTGAAAAAAAATCTCAAAAAATCATGTCATTGCAGCATCTGGTATCGAATTAGAAAGAAAAAAAATAACAGGTTTAAATTTTATTTGCCCCCCCCCCCCCCCCATCAGTACGCCCGTATTCAGGGGCTCATGTCTTTTCACCTCTATAATAAAAAACACACACGCTTTCCATTCCTTTCACAATATTTTCACGATATGCGCGTATCGCTATTAGTTATCCTTCATTGATAATATAGGGGCATGCAGAATGTTTAGGAAATTTAATTCCCGTGTACTCTCCTTTCCTTTGAATGGAATGTAATTTTCATGTGATTCAATTCAGGTTTTATTATTTTTTAATTTCTTTTTGGTTAAAAAATACAAACCATTTGTACTCCTTTACTGCCCATCAAAAAAGTGGGGGGGGGGGGGGCGCCCCCTTCACTTCCGGCGCCCCTGAATCTATAAATAGATCTCAATGATATCAAAGGAAAACAATGGGGGAAAATAAAACCAAACGAGAAAAAAAAAACATCAAAGATATTATCAAATCAAATAAATAATGTTTTAATTGTATATAAGATACAGTTTTTGGTCGCTTGCTTCGCTCACTAGCCGAATTGTGAAACAAGAAAATTACTTTTTCGGGCAAGAGGCTTCAGCCCCCCCCCCCTTTCCAAAACTGTGCCTACTTGTGGGCACCGGTATGGTGCTTCTAATATGACCTTGTCAGTATTGGTATGTTGAGTTGAGAAAACGGTCTGCGCAATTTTCAAATTTCCGCCCCCCCCCTATTGGAAAATCTTGGATCCGCGCCTGCTACCCCCTAGGGCAACCACCCTCTAGGAAGACTACATCTCAGGACAACTACCCCAGACAACTACCCCCCCGGACAACTACCCCCAAACAACAACCCCTAGGATAGTTGTCCGGGGGGTAGTTGTCCTAGAGGATGGATGTCGTAGGGGGTAGTTGTCTGGGTGGTAGATATCCGGGGTTAATTGTCCTAGGGGGTAGTTGACTGGGACTTTATCCGGGGGTGGATGTCCAGGGGGGTAGGTGTTCTAGAACGAAATTAAAGACATGTTTTGAGGGATAAGCTATAAAATGGAAACGTCTTATTTGGTTTGGAACAATTTTCTCTCTATATATAATATCTATAAAGGGATCGGTAAGAAAATTATATTTCTGTTCTTTGTATAATCACTCTAATGAGACTTTGACAAGCTGAGACATGTCACAAAATGAAAAATGTGAAATGTTGTCAATTTTAAAAGGAAAGAGGTAGAGATTGATTAAAGATTTCGTTTGTGATGTATGGTCATAAGATGAACCTTACATTTAATAGAATCTACTCTGTGTTGCGTTACCAAAGAAAACTAATGAATTCATTCCCCTGCCATCTTTAGTATGCATTAATCAATATTGGCCTCATCCTCTAGTTTTCCTTTATAGTTACTATATTGAACATGATATTATCTGTTGTAACAGTCAAGGAATTATTTGCATTATTTCAATTTTTGTACCTGTAAGCATTCCGGTGTCAAGACACTAACTATCAATGTACGGTGGAAGCTTCACAATTTCAATATCTAGCTGTGTAGATCATTCTTATGCTCTATTGATATATTTAGTCTTCATATTTTTAGCTGAGGATAAACATAATTAATCACTTCTCAAATTAATTGAATACGTTTTCAATGAAATTGGATTTAGCAAAGAGCTGTTAATTATTGCCATTGTGTGTCATATATTCTTATCAGCCAGAAATTCATCATTTCATTTTTACTCGCCTCTCCGCAATAAGTAATTGCATTCTATTGTATTTTACCCTCATTTATCATTACGCATTATCACTTTATGCTCAATTTATTGTCATGTTTTCCTATCAGTATCAGACAATCCAAATACTCTTTGCCAAATGCGCAGGAGAATTATTTTCATGCGACATATATATGTCCAAAAAGAAGTATGTATGATGATTTGCTGTGAAGGAATAGAAATATCATCTTTTGATTGTATATGTATATCATTAGATATTCTCTGTATATACTGGTTTCTTCACATGAAAAATAACAAATTATAACCAACAAAAGTCTGGTTGTGGGGAAAAAATAGATGTACAATAAGAAAAAACAATGCTAAAAGAGATGTACAATTGATATCAGAACATGACCGTGCAAGTAATAGGAAAATATTTTGTATAGGTCCCTAAAATCATGCAACAAAATTATAATTAAGAAGCAATTTATTTGTGTGCTTTAGTTTTGTAATTAGGAACATGCCCTTATTCGCTGTTGGTTGAAAACCATTAGTATTTTTTTTGTTTTAAATGTGTGTTTAGTATATCTCTGTGTGTATATTTGAGGTTAAATTTGCTATTCTGGAAATAACCTTTAACTTTTGTAAAAAAACATGCAACTTAACCTATGTTGATTGTCATGTAAACTGAGTAATGAGTACTGGTATTGTATTATGCATACCTTATACTTGTACATGTTACTGAATATCATTGTATATAATACAGGCCCTTACATACTGATATTATTTCTCCATCACCTATCAGAAATTATTACTACCTTATCTGTTTGTTTTAGGTTGGTATTTAGCTTAAACAATTTGCATTTATATTACGAAAAAAGATTTATTTGACTAAGAATTGGACAGGGACATTGTGTAGCATAACATGGCCTTATTATTGAAATGACTCTAGTGGTCGTAATTTTGTCTGTAAAATAGTTTCTTGCCTATGTCTGTCTTGTGGTGTACAAGAATTGATGCTCCTCCCAGTCAAATATTATGTTATGGAATGTAATTGACTTTTCAGCATTGCCCGTACATTTACCATGCCATGAACCATTGTTTGGGTAATTTTTGTTTTGAAATACATATTTCAAGTTCTGGTATTAAAAATTAGGTTACTACTGTTCTATAGATTATAAAAAGAAACGCTTTTGCTGTAGCTAAAGGGAACTGTAGAGTGTTACTTCATCATTATCCAAAATTGTAGATACCGATAAAGGATTAAAATGATAGATATATATTTCTGTTTTATGTGAATATATTGACCTTTATGTTATGATAATTTATTAGTCAAGATGTATTAATCCTTTGCTTGTATTATTTTTTAGCATCCTTTATCTTTGATTCAAATTGCTGATATTTAAATGGGAATTCATTATTTTCAACATACTTGTATTTATGTTTGGTAGATAGTCATATATCTATTGGTTTATGTAAATGTAATCTTTATTGTATGACATGCACTTGTATCTTATTGGTCACTGCTCTTCCACAGGTCATTCATGTCTTCAAGTTCAAGTTCAAGTTCAAATAAGGTTTTATTCATTACTTGTCAACAAGTCCGAAGACTAAAAATGCAAGTTTACATCAATATAAAAAGCATTCAAAAACATAAAGATAACATAGCAAATGAGGACAAATATATAACAATTAATACATTTTTGAGTCAAAACATTAAAGTAATAACAAGAAAACAAAACAACAAAAAAAGATTTAAAAAAAAAATACAAGATATGAAATATTGCTAGCAAAAAGGAATAAATGTTGACATATAAACAAATAAAATGTATACAGATACGTGAATTCAATTAACTGTGACATTGGAAAAATTGTAATTAAGTATTAAGTATTGAGTATTGAGTATTGAGTATTGAGTATTAAAAAGTATTAAAAAGTATTAAAAAGTATTACAATTGGAGTATTGGCAGTGTGCTAATCACAAGCGTGATATGAGTACAGTATAATGTATAAACATATTGCACATGAAAACAATGGAATTGGTGGAATTCCTTAGGTATTATTGATTGCAGTAAGCATAGCAGATAATTAAAGAATGTTGTACTGTAAAACATCATCAGAAGAGAATGAGGTGGAGAAGAGGAGGGAGAGACAGAAAGTGAGAGAGAGAAACAGAGAGGAGGAAAAAGAGATGAAAGAAGTAAGAGAAAAAAGCAGAGACAGAGAGACAGACATAGAGCTGAGAGAGAGAGAATGGGAGTGAAATAAAAATAAAGAGGAAAGACCAGAACTGAAGAAGAGAAAAGAAAATTTAAAAAAGAAGCAAGTTCGAATAGAAAAAAGGGATAAAGGAGTGAGAGGAAGGATAAAAGTACATGCAATATCAAAATACGAATGAATGGAAGAACCCGCTATGCCAATCATCATGGCAGTTAATATTGCACATAATTATATTGCTGAAAATTCCTGAAATACATGACATATAACATACTGATGATTACCTAAGCCTCAATTTATCATAATTTTCAAAAAGAGATGGAATTCCTTAGGTGTTATTGGTCACAGTAAAAATAACATATAATTATAGAATGTTGTACTGTAAAACATCATCATAAGAGAAAAGAGGTGGAGAGGAGGAGGGAGGGACAGAAAGTGTGAGAGAGAAACAGAGGGGAGGAAGGAGAGACAAAGGGATAAAGAGGAAGAGGCAGAGAGAGCAAAGAGAGAGACAGAGACAGAGACAGAGAGATAGAGCGATAGAGCTGAGGGAGAGGGGGTGGGAGTGAAATAGAAATAGAGAGGAAAGACCAGAACTGAAGAAGAAAAGGAAATTTGAAAAGTGGCAAGTTCAGATAGAGAAAATGGATGAGAGAGTGAGAGGAAGGATAAAAGTACATGCAACATCAAAATATGAATGAATGGAAGAACCTGCTGTGCCAATCATCATGACAATTAATATTGCACATAATTATATTATTGCTGAAATACATGACATGCAACATAATGATAATTACCTAAGCCTCTATTTATTATTATTCAAGGATCGAGTGAAAGATGGGATGGGGGAAGTTCGGTACCTCGTAGTTCTCATCTTAGGCAAGGACAAATCAAGTGCATTTCGCAGAATGCGGCTACAGTCATTGACTCTGCTCTCAGGCAGGAGATGTCGATGAACCTTAGATTGGAGAAGTGATTCTGCAAATCTTAGAGAAAGGGATGTGCGTCTCTCTTTAAGAGAGGAGACACCAAGATGAGATTGCAGTTCATCATAAGTTCTAGAGTCAGGGTAGGTAATAATCCTGAGAGCTCTCCTCTGAACTCGCTCGATGCTTACAGAGTGGTTGTTTGTGATCCCTGATGTCCAAACAGGTGCTGCAAATTCTAGCACTGGCCTGATGTACAACATGTAGATAGTAGCAAGATCCTTGGTGGTAACACCATTCCTCCGAAGCTTAGTCAAGAGATAAAGTCTTCTGGAAGCGTTGGAGATCAAACGACTGACCTGCCCATCCCATTTGAGATCATCCTGAAGGAAGACCCCTAGGAGCTTAAGGGATGAGACAGCTTCCAGTGTGGTAGAGTTGATGTCAAGAACGATGGGTGGCGGGGGCTGGCGAAGAAATGAAATCTGCATAGCTTTACACTTAGCAGCATTCGGGACAACGTCGTTGTCTTTGCACCATTGGATCAACGAGTCTAGATGCGACTGCAATTCAGATGGATGCGTTTTCTTCAAGACCTCCACGATTGTCAAGTCATCCACATATTTCCATCGGTTATCACTTTCAAGAGCTGCATCGTTGATAAGGACCAGAAACAGGACTGGTCCGAGGCGAGTACCTTGGGGTACCCCACAGGTGATGGCTTGTTGTTGAGAGGATTTCCCATGGTAGCGGACGGTCTGCGCTCTGTTGGAAAGGAAGCTGCAGATAGTAGGGATGATAGAGTGATCAACACCTAAGTCGATCAACTTGTTCATAACAATGGTGTGGTTGACATGATCAAAAGCCTTAGAAAAATCCACAACGCAGAGGTTAGCGAGAGTGCCACCCTTGTCAAGCCCTCTGTGGATGGTGTCGAGCAGGCTGACCAAGTAGTGCGTAACTGACGATCCACGAAGATTACCAAACTGGCGGTGGTCAACAAACGGGCGGATGCTGCTCATAATCCAGTCAGCGAGGAAACCTTCAAAGATACGCGCTAACGTGGGTGTTATGGAGATTGGCCGGAGCTGATCATAGCTGGTGACAGGATTAGTTTTGGGAATAGCACTGATAGATGCATGTTTCCATATGTCAGGGAAGCAACCCTGACTGAGGCAAAGATTGAAGAGAGTGGTCAAAGGTTCAGAAAGTTCATAAGCGAACTCCTTCAACAGTCGCGAAGGGGGATCATTGGGATGACAGGCCTTGGCAGTGCTGATTCCACAGAGGCGCTTATAAACCCTCCGACGGTCGATCACAGGAGGGGGTGAGGGCGCTGGTAGAAAAGCCGACAGAGCACCCCTGTCGAGTGGTGGCAATGAAGAGCAGATGGCAGCGAAGTGCATGTTTAGCTCATTAGCAATGTCAATATCTGATCTGCCGTCAGATGAAAGATTAAGCTGCTTCTTACGGATGCCAGCAAGATGACGGATTTGCTGATGCCACTTCCCAGGCTCCGATTTCTTAAGATGTTCAACTTTGCGCTGGTAGAATGAGTCCTTCGCGTTATCGATCAATCTCTGTACATGGTTCCTCAACCGTTTAAAGTCTGGATGCCCATGTCGAAAGGAAGAATCGCGGCGATTGATTGCTCTGCGAATCTCATCATTCATCCATGGCTCATCATCTAACCTTCGTTTGACAGTAACAAGTTCAAAATATTGTCTGAACTTGGTGTTGATTAGGTCATTGAACTCTGAAGCCATGTCATTAGCATCAAAGTCCCCAATAATAGACCAGTCCATCTGTTGTACCCATTGCCCGAAAGCCCTGACAGAGGAGTCACGAAAGGGGCGATAGGATGTTCTGGTAGATTTCCTGGGAGGCGGCAGGAGACAAGGCAGGACGCTAACAACATTGTGATCGCTAGAAGCAATTGGCGTCGAAATCTGAGGATCACAGAAGTCCTCATTAAGGTCAGTCAGAATCTTGTCCAGGATAGCCGATTCACGAGTAGGCTCCTTGACTATCTGAGACAACGAGGTATGTCTTTCAATCTCATCAGTTTCTAGGTCATTGAAATCGCCCATGATAATTAATGAAGCGTTGGTGGCATGAAGTCGAGCACGGTCAACCATATTGATAATGTGCTCAATCATTTCAGCTCGATGTGGAGACCGCGGGGGAGAGTAAATCACCCCAACAAAGATGTCCTTTGGGAGATGCACTGCAGCAGAGGATCTCAGGCGGACCCAGAGGGCTTCAAGATGTGGGGGGACTGTGTCGCTGAAGACCTCCGTAGGGTTCATATCATCTCGCACATAGAGTGCAACACCCCCTCCCTTCTGCCCTCTACGGTCCTTGTGGAAGAGATGATACAACGGCAACTGGCATGCTGAAGCAGGATTTGTCTCTGAAAACCAAGTTTCGGTGACTGCAATCAAATGCGTATCCTTGAAGTTAGTCTGTAGTATAGCATGGAACTGGTTGAATTTCTTGTTCAGCGATCGTGCGTTAAAGAGCATTAAGGTGGGAAGGCACTTTGGAGCTCGATGCTGAAGTTGAATGTCAATCAAAGATTCACTGGTACGAGTAGCGAACACCAGCAAATCATGATGAATCCTGCCCCGGATGAGGACAGGAATTGGTGATTCGGCTACAGTGTCACTTAAGGGAACTGACGAATCCCATGGTATAAATTCATGAAGAGGTGGATATCGATGCCTGCATCTGCGGTGTTGACCACCTCGACAACCACGACGAGTTCGTAAAATCCCAAGGTCTTTAAGTCTATTAAAAATGTCCTGTGAAACTGCACTTCTCGTGTATTTATTTCTCAGTTGATACAGTTCTGAGGCAGAATATTGGATAGAAGTACTATGTTGCATCATGCTTGTCCAATGACACGAAAAAGAATAATTACACGGGTACGAGTTCACTTTGTCATTTAACATGTACAAAGTCAAAGTCACAGTCAATGGTGTGCAGTACTCACGTTCACTTTGTATGTGTGGGGCTAAGCACAGAAACCCATGCAATGACAGTGCAGAAACGAAAAGTACATAGGTCCAAAACATGGTAAAAATTGACGGAAACACGTAGATGAGATAAATAAAATGACTCCATGTAGTGTAGAGAAAGAACCGAGATCCTTCAAAGAAAGGAATAAAAGCTGCAAAATAGTATAAAAAAATGAAACTTAGAATCACTAAAATGACTGCAGCTGCTCAATATGGTGGCGCTAAAGACCACAGGTCATTCATGTCTTGCAAAACAAGGAACCGAAACTCTATATTTTGACAGTCTGTCCATTTTTTTCTATCGATATGTGATGTGCTTTGTGTAGCTATTTTATTGAAAACTTCATTGACTTAATTATGTGTATGAATTCATTAAAAAGCAGCATATGTTATTGATCCAACAACCAAAAAAATTGTGTAGCTATTTTATTGAAAACTTAATTATGAGTATGAATTCATTAAAAGTAGCATATGTTATTTATCCAACAACCAAAAAAAATGGTATCTGCCGTTCTTATGTAAGAACTTAGTGCGAGTGTGAGATAATGAAGCTATGTATTACAAAAATGAGTTTCAATTTAGAGTAAAGAGGGTTCTTTCATCTAATATAGCACATAAATTAGACAAATGATTTGTGCTGTCATCGTTATCTGTGTATACTATCAACAGGGTACGTAGCTCCGTAAGCACAGATAAACTTAGCTAGATATTTTACAATCATGTCAAGATACAGCTCACTAAAATATAAGATAATTTTTTTTTTCCAGTGAATTTCTCAAACACAATACTCAAAAGAATACAGTATATACATAAATGTTCTCGAGTTTTGAACAATGGTTAAATTATTAAATTTAATGGTTAAATGGGCCCCTACAGAATAACACCATAAGGACCGAGCTGCAATATGAATTGGACTAGAACTTTGAAAGTTGAAGGTAAGTATTCTGCCTTTTTCTCCCCCAAGTCAAGAAACTTATTATAACATGGAATATGTAGAAAAACTCGAAAACATCGTTTTGGGTTTTGAGATGAGTAGTGTAACGTCTAATATATGAACAAGCTTTACCATTCCATTGACAAATAGTCCTATAGAGTATAGTCGCCATAACTTTGAGTAACATCTTTACTTGCAAACGGGTACTCGGCTAATAAGTAAACGGGTCCACATGAACGTGTAGGTGCCGGTTCCACAGATGGAACGTCTTGTTCTTCATAGTCCTATGATACCAAAGGATCATCAATGGGTTGGCGTCGCGTCCGATGTACTTGCGACTCACCGCATCGCATGCGTTGGCAAGATGGCAGAATGTGGCGCGTACGGACAGCTCACACGTGCGTACGATGTCTGTGACGTCACCAAACTTGATGAGTTCCGTGTAGATTGTGTCGAGGGAATAACCGGGGTCCTGCCTCTTTACGTGCCACCTTTTGCGAAATGATACGAACGATAAATCATGAAGGTTATAGAATAATAAAGAGAATCGAAAATGCGATATAAAGTTTGAACTAAGTAACCCAAACCAACTTCTCCGGTTCGTCCTAACCGGTGGCATAACATCTTATAAAATAGGGTGCACTGACTGTAATTGAAAAAGAAAAAAAGAAAGCAAGATAAAAAAATTTAAAAAAGGAGGGGCACAGCTATCTAATTATATGAAGAGGAGATAAACAACAGAACGAGGGAAGATTGGAATGGAATTGTATTACTTTTATATTCCTCGTTCCTCTTCTCTTTCCCCCTCCAAACTTCACGCTTTCTTGCCCTTTTTGTCATTTGGAGGGAGAGGGGGGGGGGGGGTAGTTACATCTTTCATAACCTTTATGACGAGAACATATCTTTGACTCGGGTAATGAAAAATGGACATCACGTCCCGAGAATGCATTTACACTGAAAGTAGTTGTTAACACACCTACATGTTTTTTACGTCTACTATAGATGTAGACATACTATTTCAAATAAATTTTGGTGAGGATGGAATGATGATGATGATGGCGGAGATGGTAACGATGATGATAATGATGCTGATGATAATGATTGCCGGAATGATTGTAACTGCCAAACAAACCAGAACTTGTGAAGAGCGCCACCTTGTGCCGAAGTTTAGACACTGTATATAAAATAGGGCTGACGATATGAACCCGGGAAACCGAATGGTCTTTCAACCTTCTTTTTCTGTCAAGAAAATGCTCTATTTACTTGAATACTGGACATAGATCATGGGATAGGTCACTGGAGAATGCATTTGTTTGCATGGAGAATGTTTCGATGAGAAGAAAGCAGAATTAAAGTTTGTTTTAGACAGATATAACCAGTTTTTCATCGATTGACCTGTCTTAGTTGAACTTAGACCGAAAACTTCAGTCTCTCTAATCGTCGGTTGTTCCACTGAGACTACGTCTGGCTCCACTATAGACCTCCGATTATCAGTTTTATTAAAGAAATGACCCAAATCAGATGGTTATTGCTGTCTAAGTTGAACTGTGTAGCTGTATTGAGTAAGTGCAACGCAACGTGACAATTTGCTAGTATTTACACCTGAGATACACGTGAGAACTTATTACGAGGTGGAGGACAGAGCTGAGAAGCGTATGGAGCAAGTCAGATCACGGGTTCAAATATTAAGGCGCCAGTCAGACGCATGAGAGAACAAGAGAGATTTTACAAGATGGCAATATCTAAATTATGGCACCTACAATGATGATATCTGTGACGTGTGTGTGTATTGGGTTTGTACAGACGTGTATCAATTCAGATGTGATTATTTACGTCTGGGGAACGACCTTTACGCGTCACCATCCGGCGAGAATGACATAATTACGATGAGAATGAAGATTTTCTGTGCATGGTGTAGGTATAATGTATTAAAGCCTAATATAACTGTATAAAGCGAGGATCTAATATAGAGAGAATGAGAAAGAGGGACCAAAGGGAGAGAGAAGGGGAGAGAGAGAGAGAGAGCGAGAGAGAGAGAGAGAGGAGACAAACCGTGAAGGGGAGAGTGCTTACTATATGATCAATCGATCTGCTCCCTTCATCTATACTATACACGTGACCTATGCTCCTTCTCCATTACATGATGACTGTATTTGGACACCGCATGAAAATACGAAAATGAAACTACATGAAACGACGGAGGCTCATAGAGATACCACGGCGACGTTGACTCACATGACGATGACGGTTGATAATGGAGCTTCTGCATGGATGGTCTGCATGAGAACGTCGGGTTGATAAGGTAAACGAGCCGCTTGTCGAGCAGGGAGGCAAGCATCGATGCGGTGATCGCAGAATGGACGAGTAGCAGCTTGAAGCCGATGTTCATGGTGTGCCTTGTTAGCGGCCATGCCGAGGCGACAGCATTGAGTAGAGGACGTTTTGGCTCCATTAGCTGGAATGAAAATTAATGTATAAGAAGAGTTGTTAAAAATAGGGACGGTCTAAATATAGGTCTCTTTTGCAAGAAAGTTTGTTTATTTCATTCATCCATTCCATCGTTCGTTCGTTCCTTTCTTTCTTCATTCATTCATTCAGCTAGTCATACGGTATTATTAACATCAAATCAAACATATGATACGAGACGGCCCTCCGAAGAAATGAAATTTAATGTACAGTGGATAACATGAATAAACGTTCATTTAAAAATATATATAATTATATATATTGTCAAGAAAGTTGATCATCTCCGACGCACTTTGGGAGGAGTGGAAGTAATGATTCCAGGAAGCACTATCCACACAAGTCATCACCATTTAATGAATTTCAGTGTTATTAAATAGAATGTTCTTCAACCTACAACTATCTTTGTAGTATAACGTTGATGATTGAAACAACAACGGACACTTTGACTGAAATCATTTTGATTTTAACATATTGAAACAGAATATCAATTTCAATTTATTCATGTTTCCAACAAAACATTACAAATCAAATAGAAACATTAATTACAACAATTTAGGAATAGGCCTACATATTGGAAACAATAAGCAATGCTTGTACAAGCGTGACACCTCAGATGCTACTTAATAAGGAGTAATTAAATTAATAAGCCCGTAACTACAAAAGTAACTAAACAATAGGGGAAAGGGGACGAGAACGGGACAAGACAGTACTTTACATGACCGTATTCACTTTGAAACTCTGTAACTAATTAAACACAAGATCAACCTCTTACCGTTCTGGCATGCAAATTGTGACGAGACTGGTGCAGATCCATCTTTCTTACACCAAGGACAACCCAACATCTGTTTAGAACCTTCATAAAGTCGTTTAAAAACTCGCTGTTGCTCTCGTCCTACCAAGTGATGACGTGCGTACTGGAGGATGCCAATGTTTTTCGGCATCTGAGGGTAAACCTTTCTTGTCGGGAGGTCGGACAATTACGGCATCCTCCAGCATGAAAGTTTTCTTCTCCATTTTCTTTTTGTAAAGGCTGTCTGAACCTTTATATTTTGGGGGAGATTTTCTTTTTTTGTAATGCTTTATATCATCTTTCGAATTATTAGTGTTACTTATGACCAGCTCCCAAAGATGGAAAGATGGTCACCATATCCTTTTTAATGTTTTTGTAATGCAAGCTAATGTAACTAAGCAATTGTATACGGAGGTGGAATGGATGTCATTGTGACGCCATAAAAGTAATTTAGGGACTTGATGCTCGGGCGCGCACAGTAAGCGCCTGCAAAGGGTTGCGCGTATACGCGCCTGTGATATGACGTCACAATGTCAGACACGCAGCTTTGTTGACAAATAAAGTTTGTTGAACTCACTGAACTAGTTCTGAATCAAAGTTCAAAGATTCACGAACTACCACATCACACTCTATACAGTGCGTCCCAGAAAAAATGAAACCGAGAATTATCGATGTTTTATTATAACTTAATCACAATTATAGTTAATAAATGACACATATTTGTAAAGCTTAGATCCTCCTCTTTCATTTGATGCGACTCATATGATGCATATTTCACGCATGGGTGATTCAAAGCAATTTGAAGAGAGGAAACCAAAAAGTCATTCGGCGGACGGTATCTGAATTTCAAAGAGAAAATCAAATTTCTAGAAAGTTCATTTTCTGCCCTTTCATATGACACCTCAATCAGGAAAAATGAGCCAGAAATAAAATAAAAAATGTTCAGTTTTCTGTTTTCTCCGTTTCATTGACGACCAGCCATGCAAATCGTATCACGATTGAATGATAGTAGGGCCACTCTCACTAGTAAACACGAAAATACTCGCTATATTTCACTTCACAATTCACACCGACTTCCAATCTCCGCGGATTGGTCCTAGTGACGGATAAGACTCATAACTTGGTATTCTATCCTCGCCATCTCCATCATCATCACCATCATTATTATCACCAATAACATCATCATCAACAACATCATTATTATCACCAATAACATCATCATCAACAACATCATTATTATCATCACTAATATACCATCATTACGATCTTTTTTTTTTTAATTATAAAACTAATCACCATCATCACAATTTTCACCCTTACCATAATCAGCATCATCAACTCACGATCATTATCACCATCACTGTCCTACTCATCAATATTCCCAACACCATACCTGTAACAAATATAACATTTGGCCCACAATTAAAGGCACATAAACTTATTGCCAAAGACTAATTTTATTTATGTTTACTTCAGTCATTTTGTTTTTCTTTGAAAATGGACATCTATCAGAAGTTGGTCTCACATGCATTAATAATCCCCAAGCTTAAGCATTTTTTCCTGGTTCGGTCTGTACCAGTTTTTCAATTGTAATGAATATACCGTTGTGAATACATGTAAATGAAAATCATCATCACAGACAGATATAAGGTCTTGGATTACTAGCTTGGTGTGACTTTAAATAAAATGCCAAACAGATCTGCAATGAAAAACAAACAAACAAAGGGGCATTTCTATTACGCCATAACCTCCCATATGATAGCCACTCTTGGACTAAGATAAATAGTCAATCGTCTAAGGATTTAAAAACTTAAATTTTGATACACCTGTTTGCATTGTTTAAAAGAAAATAAGCAAATTATTGAGACATTGGCGGTTGTTGTGCACTTATTGACTTTAACTTTATGATATGATATTAATCAATGTGTCTGTGTCTGTGTGTGTGTGTGTGGGGGGAGGGGGTGGCAAGAGTAAGAAAAACTGCATACAAAACAAAAATAAATTTGTATATACTTTATTTCCATCTTGAATATATCTATATATACACGGTATGCATAAGAGTACAAGTTTTCTTGTATTTTTAATGTAAGAAGCAACACCAAGTATATTTTAGTACAAAACATTTGCAAAAATAGATACTTTTTCTTGATCGTAGTACAATTTCTGTCATAATCATGTATCACACAATATTCATATTAATAGCATGACAATACTAAATTTATACTTCTGGTAATTGTGAACTACTGATATATATACCTAAGAGTTGTTAATCATTATCTTTTACCTAAACTAATTTTACACTAATGTAACAAATAGTAAAATAGATGGCAAGTTTATAATCCTTTAAAACAAAATAAAATCCTTTCAATACAAACACATCATATTGTGTATCATACAAAGCACATCTAACTTTGCTGGCCTAATATGAAAAGTTCACAATTATGTTGGCTTGCATTTGCTTCTAATAATATATTATATTTCCTCCTTATCAGGTGATTTCTGTAACATGCTGTCATTTCAAGAGCCGTGAAAATTTTCCTTTTTATTCATGGTAAGCCAGTAAAGTTGGATGTACTCTTTGGGGTATGAACTTTATTTTGCTAAAAGTATACATACACTAACAACTACATTTTAGTTTAGTAATATCAAGTCAATTTAAACCAATTTAGCAAATGATTTTTGACCAATTATATAAACATGCAAAAAAAAGAACTATTTCATTCGTATTTCTCTCGAGTATAAAATAATAATAACAATCATAATAATAATAATAATAATAATAATAATATTGGGTACTTGTATAGCGCTCATGTCTATCAGACTTGACACTTCTGGGGCTCCACAATTATTACCACGGCTTTAGTATAGATGCCATTATAGCCCTCTAACATTTCAAGGAATTTATTCCTGCCGGGTACCCATTTACCTCGCCTGGGTAGAGGGTGACAAATGTAGATTAATGTCTTGCCAAATGACATTAGTACTCAAATCGTAAACTATGTGATCTGCAGATTAGTGATGTATCCATTAAAACACAACACCTCCAAAATATGGCACAATTATGTAAATACATAGCCAAAACTGCATAATGAAATAATGCACTCTATATCAACACTTCCATGATTGTTGCATGATAAACAACAGATAGCAGCATCATGATTACCATATCTTATGCATTTTAAACGCACAAATATTCTATTTTGTCTGCTTCCTTCACCAAGATTGTTCATATTTGGCTAAAGCTTGGAAAGCAAATATTTTATATTTTACTTACATAGAACATACTATAAATGTGGGGTAAAAAAGCAGCTGTGAGCTTGGTCAGATATACATGTATTACATGGTGTCAGCTGGGCTGTCAATTGATCAAAACACTTACAGTATTAGAAACAAAGACAGAAAAATACAAAAATCAAGAGAACAACAATAATAAATAACACTATAAACAAGAGAAAGCAATTACACAAAAAGAAAAGATAAACTAAGATGGAATGACTGTTATAAGTACTGTTGATGATATCAATTGTTGAGAAGTATAAACAAAGCACAGAAATAAAAACAGTGTGATATTTCAATGATATATCTGTAGCAGAATGAAACAGTGTACATTTAAATGGAGAAAGGCAATGCATAGTCCATCTTGGTAATTAAGTTTGGTCATTTTCATTACTGATCTTTACATTTTAATACATGAAACTAGTATTATATGGGATCCTCAACACATGGCAAACTATTACCTGCTTAGAGCCAGAAGGACATTAACTTAAAGACTTAATGCCTTCTAGTTTTCACAAGACAGAATGATAGTGAAACTGATTCTAACTATATTTCAATATCTCCAAAGTGAAAAGGTCATCTATTTTTGAATGAGTACCCATTACAAAGAAAATATTTATACATGTGCAATTAATTCTCTTCAGAAAAGTGATTTGTCTTCATGGTTTAGAGACGTACAACTTATCAACTATATTTTGATACCTCCATAGTGAAGAGGTCATATCTATTTTAATATGAGTACACATTACAATGAAAATGGTTATACATGTGCAATTAATTCTCTTCTTCTGGTTTAGAGACGTATCAATATCAATTAATATGATGGTACAAGCAACTAGCTCCATCAGCCTCATAAAACCAATACAGGCATTTAAAAATGGACTTTCTTCCATTGTGGATAGAGTTTCACCAAACAAATGTCATTTCAACTTTTGAGCTGGTTTGAGTTGGTTTTGGAGTTAACTTTAATTGTTTGATAAGCACATATCCACATGTTTGCATTAAAATATAAATCCTATAATATTCATGATCAACAATTTTGAACTTAAGTGAGTGTATACATTGTTTTATATTAGCACTACCATTACTGTCAGTGAATTCGAGTTTGTATTACTTATTTTACTGTTTTATGCAGCTACTAAAACAACAAAAAAATGAATTGCATAAGAAATCAATACTAAATGCATTCTTTAAGCACACATTTGACAATTCCAAATCTCTGAATATTTGCTGTCTATGGATTCCCAAAATGGGTGAATGTTGCATAGAATTAGAGAGAATTAATAATATTCCTTTTCTCAGTAACCTTGAATTGCCCTGAATAATAATGTTGTAAACTCCACAAACTTAATAAAACTTGGCAATTGTAGTGTAAGTTGACCATTCTCCATAAGAGAATATCACATACAAAGAATTTCACCAGCATCAAATCGAAACTAATTTAGCATAAATAAACTCACAACAGATGATGTATACAGGTCTGAGTTTTTTTGTTCTTCAATAAGAGACCACTTCAGTGAAGTTATACCATATTCTATGAAAATACAATCAGAGTTATAGACTGAGTTGTCCAGTACAAAAGGCTTCTAATTAAGGTGAGTTACCAATAAAACAATAAGATACCCTGACCTAGTTGATATATACACTCTTTTTATTTCTTGTTTACATCTTGCAGCTGTTAGTACTATTCTATATAATCAACATATAACATTCATATTAGCATAATTCAATTAATCACATTGATATTGTTGACCATTACTTTCATTTCTGTACATGATTTGTGCAATTTTTTTTTGAGCATTCCAAAAGTGACAATTTGCCTAATACAATTATGCTATTTCTACTACAGTATGTATTAATGGTATTCACAAAATATGATACGAAAAATAATATGGTTTAAAAAAAACACCAAAATAATAGAAAATTTTCTCACACATGTTCAATATATTTCTCTGATATAGTCTGTACAACAATTTGAATCAGTTTTAAACCGAGTTGTCTTATGTAAATGCTAACAATCTACCTATAGCTTGCATATCACTTTCATTACGAGTGTTATTAATTTTTGCATGGTACTTTTAAAGCAAAACTAAGAGATGGATAAGTGCATATATTTCTTATTAGAGCTATTTAGCTTCATTTATATTGCAATGCAGTTGTGATATAGACAAAATATTCTACAACAATCTTTAAAAAACACTATTAGGTTACACAGGACCAAATTTCGATTTACAAGCCACCTTGTATATTTCACACACAAGCATCTTAACAATCCAATCCATTTAGCAAATAACCCTTTATTTGTATGCATAATTCACTGTACATCATGAATATAATATGTATTTCATGTAAACAAATAAATGATTTTATAAAGTACATGCAAAAAGCCAATCTGTTGCACAGTAATGTAAAGAATGGTTATCATATCTGGAAAATAATGATATTGGTTTCTTTATATAGAGCGCTTATATCTACAACCAAAGGTGATTACGGTGTTTCAATACCAACTGGGTTTAGGTAGGATACTAAATACTGTGATCACAGAATGCAAGAAATCTCTTCCTATCACTTACCAATATGCTTTATCTTCACCTGGGTTGAGGGAGGCAAATGCAATTTCATGTCTTGCCAAAGGACAATGACACGCACCAATGATCTTCGCATCTCCAGTCAGTCTTCACACTTAACAACATTTTGTAAAACTTCAAATGGAAACCTCATCAATTATATTCCTGGTTCATTCCACTATCTACATGTGGATATTGCAAAAGAAAAATAATTCTCAATCCTTCTATATTCTGACATATAATTAAACTACAGAAAGACAGCTAGCATTAGAAGAAAGACAAAAACTCATTACCACCAAAATGATAAAACAAATAAGGACAACGCAGAAAAGTATGATTGTACTTCAAGATGATTATTGGTACAAAATGTATTTGCCGGTCACTTTAAGTCACAATAAAATGTTATTCATATCCATATAGTAATTTTACATAAATGTACAGTACACTTGTTAAGTTTAAATTCTACAGAAATTCTCCACCATCGATTGACAATCTACAAATTCCACCTAGATCTAATCATCCCACTTAAGATGATACGATTTAACAAAAGTTTGAAAGACAATATTTCAATCCTCACTATTTCATATTGTTGTTCATGGAAGGCAAAATGGAACAAAATATTATACAAATGACACGATGAGATGCTACCAAGCTAGAAGCCAGTCTCTTTCTCTTTTGATTTTTCATCCTCGACAGAGAACTGGGCATCTTCTGGTGCACTCTTCTGCTCATCACCGCTAGTTGATGGCTCGGCGACGCCCACCTGGAATGGTTCCACATCAGCAACAGCATTGGCTCCAGTTTCAACTCCATCTTCTACATGATATGGATGGGGGCGGGGGCAAAATTACAGGAAACAATCCGTCAAAAGAGTACAGAGATATTCAGACTAAAAAGCTTTCTTGCTCAGCTTCCTTCTTTCCTTTTCTCATCTTACTTTGCTAACTCCTCTTCCATAGCGTAGGTCTTTACTGTTATCAGAATGTATTCAACTGTTTGTTAGTCTAATTGATGTTTTTGTTTTGTGTACATTTATGTATTCTTATGTTATTCATTGTTACATGTTGTATCTCTTGCCAGTGGAGACCAAATTTCTGTGTTTTTTTAACGTGGACAATAAAATTTGAATCTGAATCTGAATATTAAGAGGATAAAGCACAATGAGAAACTTTCTTGACAACAAATGTCCAATTGCAAATCGACACACTGGGCGACAAAAGCTTTTCACATGAAGCACGGACATCAATTTACAAGTACGAATTAGTGGAATGAGGACAAAAATTGCCCTCATTTATGAGCCTGAATCTATGAACAGAAACATCTGCCAATCACAAACTTATGTAGGGCAAGCACATCGTTGTTAATCTATGCAACAAACACAAACAATGTCAGTGGTTTATACTGACTGAAAAGCAACATCGAGTGTGCAACATAAAAACATGAATATGACATCTTTGTAGCTTGCTAAACATGATGTTTTCATACTAGCATAGCGAACAAGACTGCTTATTAATCTTCTCATCGTATAAGTGTACTTTTCGACAGGATGTATGTAACAAAATGAAGGAAACTGGTTGGCTTGTGTAACGGTAGAAAACAGGAAAGCCTAAGGAAACTGGCTTATCCTGCAGTAGGATAGGATTTAAATATTCAGTTTAAATATCTTTAAAAACCTTGTTAAGTGCCATGTTACAATTATTGCATTCACCTGTTACAAATAATTGTATTGCAATAGTCGAAATACAAATCACATACATTATTTGTTGCTAGGTAGGACAAACATTATAGTCCAGGCATAATTTGATATGACCTCCCACTAATTGCAACAGAAAATGTCTCGACTGTTTTGTGCTCTTGGAGGTGTCCATTATAACATACCGAAAGTCTTAAGATCCGGGTGGGGGAAAGTGCTATGGCGGCCATTTTTTCAAAATGGCCGCCATGTATAACTACTGTTGTACTATTCTGGGGATTACTTTTTAACAGCACCTCATTTTACCATGCATAAGGTGTCATATGAAAGACAATTACATTTCCTACAAGATGATACCTCATTCAATAGGTTTCGGGATGATTTGCTAACCAATTTTGAGCCAAAAGTGTGATTTTTTACCATTTTTTTCAAAAATGTGAATTGCGCCAAAATACATATTTCTTCATATTTATTTGATTATTATGC
Organism: Strongylocentrotus droebachiensis; assembly: GCA_035222895.1. Lineage (NCBI taxonomy): Eukaryota > Metazoa > Echinodermata > Echinoidea > Camarodonta > Strongylocentrotidae > Strongylocentrotus > Strongylocentrotus droebachiensis. The sequence goes on from JAVYIG010000002.1 coordinate 584,090, forward strand.
TAACCGACTTGAAACTTGCTGAAAAACTGTTCAGCATCCTTGTTGATATCATATTCAAATTTCAAGTCTATTACTCTTCAAACTAAAAAGTTATAGCGATCCAAATTCAAAACTTTGTTATGAGCCAAAATGGCAAATGTGGTTGCTAAGGGCTATATTCTCCTTAGCAACGGTAACATATTGGCGTGAGAAATAGAACATATCACGAGAAATTACTATCACCAAGCAGATGACTAATTTTATAGGAAGAATGATGTCAAATGATGCATTTTCATCCTATTTTAATGATAAATATCGCTTAGTTCCCATTGCTATGGTAAAAATATGCCTAGCAACCGATGTAAAATACATATTTTTGTTATAAATCGAATATTTCCCATATCTCTGCTTCTAAATAACATAGAGTTTTGATTTTAAGTGCTAAACATACATTTCCAGGGACAAGGAATCAAATTAATTACATTTTAATGAGCTAAACCTAGCCAAAAAGCCGAAACTAGTATGGCCAGGAGGGATTAGACCACCTAGCGTGGTCACTGACAGGTGGTTATCTCATCAACTCAGCTCTCAATTAACATAAGAAAAAGCGAATCATGGGGACCAATGGGCAACGCTTAGGCATTGTTTTCTATATAGAGGGAGCAAGTAGTACAGTGGGGCTTTAAGAGTGGGACATATAGATGCCAGCTACAGATTGGTCACAGGAAAAGAAAACCCATAAACCTTTGATGATGAACATTGTATTTCAAAGGATTCCTTTCCATTAAAAATCTCTCAAGTTATTTCCTACCTTTGGGTTGTTGGGCATCACCACTAACGTCCAGGTTGTTACCGCTGCGGCTCTTGAACATGTTACGAAGGGCCGAACCAGAACGCTTACGATTGTTGCCCTTCTGCGTCTTGTTCGCCCGCATCTTCTTTGTCTTGTGAAGATGCAGGATGTGAAGGCTACGCTCTGCCAGAGGTTTCTCCTCGTGATCCTTGATCTCCTCATCATCCAAGAAGTAACGGGACTGACGCACGGTGTGCTGAAGGGTTTTATAACAACAACAAAATGTTAAAATAATAGATAAGAAAATAGAAAAACAAGGGCATTAAAGGCATCGTTTAATAATTTTATATCTGAGATGTATGGCCCTACATGTTATCAGCGTCTGTGATATGGTGTAATATTGAAGCCCTAAAAAACTGTGCTTCAAAATGATCATGAAGTGCCTCAAAAAAGTAAAAAATCTTTGAGTGACCGGTTTTACCATATTCATTTCCCCCAGTAGACTGTAGTGTTATAAAAAACGTTAGGAAAACAGTTTTTGACATTTCTATTTCCAATCATAATTATCTTGATATTCAGACAGGCGATCATCTTGTAAAAGTCATGGGGTTCCTGACTGACCTAAAGGTTTATAATTATCATTGCAGCATGAGGTAAATCCAGCATTTTGTTTCAGAATCTGAGGCAAAGATACCCAATCCCTTTAAGTCATCTCATTTAAAAACAGGGTTAACACCTTTCTGGTACCCAAACTGAATTGAATTTATTTGAATTTAATTGACATGGTTTATTTATTCAAAACATCCTTGTAATCATAAAAAACTGAACGGTGACTTTTGTAGAATAACTGAGGTCGTAGTTAATGTAATAAATACACATCTAGGATAAATATTCAATATCATTTTGAACTGATTTAGATTAAGGCAGCAATGTTAAAATACAATGAGAGTCTTAGGATGAATTATTAATGGCTGCATGTATTCCAGCCAAAACTGAATAATGATTATACATGGAACAAGAATAGGTGTAGCGTACGCCATGAGAGACTACTACATGTGAAATGAAAACCAACATGCCAACGAGGACACTCCTTTTAAAAAATGTCAGCATTTAAAAAAAGAAAGGTAAAATACTAACAGCCTGACGAGGTCTATAAGCACTCTTCTTGAAGGCATCCAGCTGATTTGTAAAGGAGGACTCCCTACGTTTGGGTGATTCTTGTGTTCCTTCTTGACTTGCCATACTTTCAACATGGGAAGTTTTACGCTGTCTCAGAGCGGGGTCTGATACCTCCTGGTTGAGAAGAGAGCTACGCAAGAAAAATAAGTACGAGGTTTGATCAACATCATCACTGAAATCCTAGGATTTATTACAAGTCACTTGCAATGATAACAATCATACTCACTCCAACTATAGCATATACAGTTAACAATTACAGTTGACAATCATTATTCATACCCCTTGCATATGTGATGTGTTTTATGTATTTCGTAACTCAAGAATGACAGATTGGACGTGTCAAATTAGGGCCTTTGTTGAATACTCTTACCGGTAGATGTACAATTTAATATGTCACATTCTCAAGAAAAAAAACAGTAAATTCTCCAAATCAATTTTGAATTTTCCCAACCATTATTCCATAAAAATAAGACATAAAACAGGCTTATAAAAATATTTCAACACTTAAATGTCTGAAATTGTATAAATAACCAATTCATAGCTTTGTGATGATTTACATTGGCCTTAAATGTAATTAAGTTGTAATAATATACTATAGAGAATTAAGGTAATGATCAGATCAGTTTTCCCAATTGTATCATTAATAATGGTCTGTTGTCAATCAAACTTTCAGATTATCTTTAATTGTCTGCCATGGGAAACTAGGCATTTACCAACTGTTTTGTAGAAAGGGGCTTTTCACACGGGCTTTTAGAATACTGCAGTTAGTAGCGTGGTTTACACTAATGAATGCAAGACAAAACGCTTCAATATGTCTGTATTCAATGTTAGTCATTGATTTTGACGTACCAACCATCTTTTAAGTTATCTTTACTTATGTTTATCAGATCATAAAACTCTTATCAAGAAAAATAAACTCTTCCTCAGATACTTACGCTTCACTTCGATTTCGCGAGATGAGGTCTCCAGTTGAAGGAGAAAGATGGAAAATCTTATTATCCTCAATCAGCTCCCGAGCTTCTTTCTCTTTCAAACGCTTATAGACGTTGAGGATTTGGTAGTTAGTGGTCTTCTTTCGTTCCTTCACCAGTAACTTCTCAAGGAATTTACGGTTGACCTCTTCCCATCTGCTCATGAATATTCATAGAAAGATTTGGATCAATCATTGCCATACACGGGGTTACATTCATTCAAATTTTAAGATGCATCATTTGTTTACACTGAGCAATGAACAATGAAATAGTCTGCTGAACATTGATCATACGGGGCTATATAAATACAGCTTTTCATATATTACTTTTGTTACCTAACAAAGAACAACATCCATTTAAAATAAATCAGATATATCATAACTTTATACTGGGTTATACTCAATTATTACAATATATGTGTTCACTGATCACTTTTTTCAAAAAATTCAAAAGATATAAACAAAAATCAAAAGAACTTTAGGGATGAATTCACATAAAACATAAACAGCATAACAGACATTGTACTTATAAAGTATTTTCAGACATTTTTAGATGTGGAGAGAGGGAAAGCAGTTCTTCAATTCACTATCATGGTTCTTACTTGCTTTAATAGAATGCATCCAACTTACTTTTCTTTGATCCAATAATGCCCATGGTGACCAACTATATCCTCCACACCCGCCATTAGATGGCTGTTAAACTGTGAAATGAACATCAGTCATAACAAGAGTCAACTGTATACAAACAATAATAACCATGACAATACCCATTGTTTAAAAGGCCCACTGTACTACTTGTAGCTACTTGCTCCCTCTATATAGAAAACAATGCCTAATCGGTGACCATTGTTCCCCCATGGTCCTCTTTTCTTATGTTGATTGGGAGCTGAGTTTAAGAGATAGCCACCTGTCAGTGACCTTCCCGGGTGGTCTAATTCCTCCTAGCCAAACTAGTGCAGATGGCCTTTAAATAACACCTTACTTTGCATAACTATATGTCTCTATACATTTCCAGGGTAAATAGGAAATTATGAATTCCAGCTAATTTGGCGCCCAAGGCTAGCCCAGGTTCCTCTTCGAATGACAAGGCCAGGTAGGCCAGGGACTGATTGAATATCTTTAAAAAATGGATTTTGTAAAAGTTCATAAACACAGATTTCTAAAATCATAAACTCTTTATATGCCGCTCTATTTTTATCATGGGACAGATATACCAAAGGCTTCAAGATTGATCATTGTTTCCAGTGCAAGGTTAATCTAAACCAGTGTTAAAAGGGTTGTCCGATTACATAGAAATATTGTAATACCACTCACTAACAGGACCCTGTTTCAATAACCAATAAAAGCTACTGAAATCATTGCAATTGTTTGGATGTGATCAAAATGTGTAGGTAGAGTCATGGCAGCTGTTATTGTTATAATTAATTATCATTAGCATAAATGATCTTCTGTCACCCGAGCCTTGGAGGGGAAAAGCAAACTTAATTAATACAAACTTAATTAACGTCCTATCTGAGGGGTGGTGTGTTTTCCATTGTAACCTAGCTTGCATCTATGGAACAGGGGAGGGGCATTTTAATACAAAATGCAGGCTTCCATCATTAACCTGGGCTGGATTCAAACCCACGATCATTGGTTCTACAGGTAGATGCTCTACCAACTGCGCCAACTTAACCTTGTTAACAGGTTCTGTGAAATAGAACCGTAAACATTTTCTCTCTGCTATTTTTGAAGTACTCACCCTCTCGTAAATTTCTTCATTCATCGTTGGTTTCCTCTTCTCTGCCTTTTGGATGTGTAGAAAGTTCACAAGAGGTTTGATGGTAATACCCTGGTTAGACAAAAGAAAGAAATTTATCAAATGATGCAGTTAATCTGATATCAAGACAGAAATTTCTTCATGAGATTGTTGATTTCTAGAGTAAAAAATACGGAGTGCTTTTTTTTGTACAACTGTCAATATACTGATCATTTGTTTGTCCAAATTGGGAAATAAACAGCAGATCTTTTATTCAAGTTTAGCTAAATCTGATATAGTAAACTGCCTGAAAACACACACACACACACACACACGCGCACGCACGCACGCACACACACACATACCCACAAAGGAATGACGGAAGTATAGTGGCTTCACATTCTGTATCATACAACACTTAGATAGGTGAGCCCGCCTGGGAATCTTTATTGCAAGCAGTGCTTTTTTCTATCTGTCAGTCGTAATATATTTATTTTGCCAAGGTATCTTTTCTTTTTCTCCTATTGAAGTGGTTCACCACATCATTTGTGGATAGGCCTTTTGAGTATTATCATAGCAACTGGAAGGCTCAATAAAGTCAATAAGAACATTTCAGTAGAGCGATTTACATTCACAAAAGTTTCTCGACTGTGAAATAATTGAACTACAACTGACATAACACTGGCTATTTGAGGTTCTCAGGTTTCTCAATGTGAATATGGCTTTTGTTAACAATTTGCAAAAGTTTTATGCGGCAAATGTTTATGGTTTTACAGTATTTCCTGGAGCGACATTGATCTTTATTTAAAACCTTACGTAAATCCGTGGTTCACAGATTCCTCTTCTTTATGAGTACCGGTATATTAAATCAAATTAGTAATTAGAAAACATACTGCTGCTTTGGTTTTGAGTAATGTAACACTCGACATGACTTATCAGAGCCTATATCCCTGTTTCTAGACAAAAGAAATCACGCTTGATTAATGCGAAAGAAACTAGAAAGGTACAGACTTATGTTCAGCAGCTTCCAAATATATCTCGATGGACAGTGAAGATTCATTAATAACTGTTAAAAACCATGAAATGGAGTCAATTCATTAATCAATACTTCAGATTAGCTTAGAATTGTGTACAATCACTTAATAATACTTTTGCAAGTTTTAACCAACTCTCAATTAACATAAAAGCAACTTGTAAACAGACTGCTCAGCCCACCTCTATGCGCTCTCATGAAAGAGGACCTGCATGGAACCCAAATCCGACTACCGATATGTTTTTTTCAAGAAATGACAGACCAGTTGGTTTTTTAATTTCTTTTACTGATTAAGAAAAAGACAAATGTGACTGCATCTCCTATATGCCTCCATCCTAAGTTTGGTTTAGAAAATGGAAGGATTCATTCATGACATATCACACAGAAAACAAAAAGACTATCTCTTGTGGTTCTTTGACATAGTTTCTCCAAAATCTAATCAGATCGTCTTCCTGATACATATTGTCACCAAGTTTGAGCTTCATATCTCTAATGGTTCTTGAGATATTGCAATAACGAGGCCAATACGTGGAATTTCATAAGTTAACCTTTGTGACCTAGTTACTCCAAAATCGAATCAGATTGTCTTCCTATGGTTATACATACACTGTACTATCACCAAGTTTGAAGTTCATATCTCAAGTGATTCTTGAAATAACGCATTAGCAAAAAAGCAGGACGGAAGAATGGAAGGATAAACCTATAACATAATGCCTCCAGCACCACTTTCGGTAGGCGGAGGCATAATTATTTTTTAAATGTGAATTGGGTTTTGCACCATTCCTGGGCCCAACACACTTATTCAATTTTTTTTTCATCCTCCCTGATGTTCATATTCACCTCTTTTTATTGTACTATTGATTTACCCTCTTTTCGAATAAAAAGCCATAAGATCAAATTCAATAAATCTGCATAGGATTTTCAGATGTCTACTTGTATACATCTCTAGACGTGTTTACATAATCTGCTCTTCTCAATTCATCTATCACACAGACATGTACATCATGCACATCTATTATTAAGAACAGGAACCTGTTTCATAAAACATGTCATCAATGACAAGTTACAATAACTGTTATAAGCAACTGAAATTGTGGCATTTGATTGGCTGAGAGCTAATTTGCCATACAAAAATTAGCATTCGTTATAGATGACAAGTTTCATGAAACAGGGCCCGGATCAATGAATCTCTCCACAAGAGGAGAAGACAATTTGTCTCCATTTTATGTTACCTGTACAAAGACTGTGAACATGATGATCACTACGGTTGTGGTGAAGAAGATGGGCTTTGCGCTGAAGACTTTAGAACACAAGAGCGCCACCAACGAGAAAGCGATAGCACCGCGAATGCCTCCATACGTCATGATGAACTGAGAGCGTCGGTTGATCTTGAATAGTCGGAAGCGATTCAGGATCGTTACCTGTATGAATACACCTGGAAGGGGAAACAAAACATGTATGAATGTGAAACAATACTATTAAACAGGAATAATACAAAATCTTTTATAAAGCACAAATCATCCTAAGAAAGAACCTCAATGCACTCCACAATCATTATTTTAAACATAATTACATAACATGAGCACAGTTTAAAAAAATACTTTTCTTGTGAGTGAAGTATTTAATTTTGTTCAGTATTGCACATTAATATAAAAACATACTCTGCCTACCAAGACACTAGTGTCAATTTAGTCTGTCAAATTCCAAAAATCAACACAGGACCCAACACGATACCTAACCCTAATCCTTACCCTAAAACTATTAAACCTATAATGGACTTTGTGGCAGATACCCGTAAATCTCCATGTATAAGGCGCACCCCTATTTTGGGGGCAAAAAAATAAAAATATTTTTTTTTTTTTTGGGGGGGGGGGGGGGGTGTTTTGTTGCCGAAAACCCACGCGGGGAAGGACCTTCATTTAACATCGAGGTGCAGTTGAAGGTGCTGATTTGTGCTTGTGAACTTGTCACAAATAATAGTAACAATGTCATTTTTAGAAGAATGTGTAAGATTATTAATGTAAATTAAAATAGAGTACCTAGGATAGAACCTTGTGGTACACCATTTGTTATAGAAAAAATATTTGAGGAATTATTAAAACTACATATTGAGATCTATTAAAAAGATTACTTTCAAACCAAGATGAAAGACAAATTTGAGTGTTGTTGTAGTTTCCGAGTGGTGAGTCAACACACTGATTACTGAGCTGGGAGACATTGCCAGGCATAGCGCCATAAATCGAAACTTTAAAAAAAAAAAAAAAAAAAAAATCTGTACCCATGTATAAGACGCACTCCCGACTTTCAATTTTTTTCGGCGTCAAAAAAGTGCGCCTTATACACGGAGATTTACGGTAAGCCTTATGCTAAACGAGTTATCTAATAGAGTCTACTACTACTACTACTATATAAGCCAAGCACACAACCTAATCCCTAATATTATATCTTTGGCATAATACAGCCTACAGAGAGCATGATCCCACTTGAGCATGTGTTTAATCAACAACAATCTTGATCGGGGTGATAGTGAGCACTTTTTCTCCCTCAACCACTTGAGTAGCAAAACAAAACAAAGTTTTGGGGAAAAAAATGGCATCTTACAACATTCCCCACCTTTTGAGTAAGAAAATTGGACAAAATAGGAAAAAATAGGGAAAAATAGGGAAAGAAAGGGAAAAATCAGGAAAATAAGGTAAAAATCAGGGAAAACATCGGGGGGGGGGGGGATCAGAAAACCGATTTAAATCTAGTAATTATCAGGCCTGACTCACCTACAGTCCTATACACAGAGCAGAAGAGGAGAGTGAAGAGAACAAACGCCGTGTCCCACTGATGGGCCTCTTTGCTGAGTGATGTAGTCCCTAAGAAGATGAAGATGATGGCCTCACTGATGCTACTCAGCATCTTGAGGAAGTATTTGATGGTGGTGTGAGACTTGGCGGAGATGTTCTGCTCCACGTAAGGCTTCATGAACATCGAACATGTGACAATCCTGAAAGAACAATTAAAATACTGGTGAATTTAGTGAACAACTATTGTTGGATGTAGGTGTGGCCCACATCCAGACTACAGTAAAACCTGCTTTAGCAACCACCTGTATAGAAAGACCACCTGTCTACAGAGACCACATTTTTTGTTTTCCCTTGAAAATGGTTTCTCATTGAAACATGTACTAGAGGAACCTGTACATAACGACTATAAAGACCCCTTTTCTTGTTTCCCTTAGGTGGTCTTTATAGACAGGTTTCACTGTACCATAATTGATTAAATCATTCTATAAAACCTGAACAGCTACCGGTATACGACAGGTAATAACCCTTTTTTCTAGTATGAACTATGTATTAAGAAGCGTCGTAAAATGAAACATCATACGTTTGTGCATATTTTGAACAGAATCTTGATAGGTATCAATGTCGCATTCTAGTCTGAACATCTCATCGTACGAAAATCGTGTAACTAGGCGGGGCTTATCGTGAGCTCACACTGATGATGGTTTAAGATAAAATACAAGTCATGCCATTAGGTTGTGAAAGAAATCATTTGGAAGCTATTTGATGTGGAAAGGTTGATTATACACTTGTATAGTATGATATGAATTGATGTATAGGCTACTTGTAAGGTATTGGAATGATCATAAAACAAAATTGACTCAATCTTCCTACATGAAAAACACATGCACCAGCTGAAAACAGAAATGGTATCGGGACTATTATACACAAACGTGGCATGAAAGTTTGGACCAAACTATTTAGCCATTGCTCGTCATAATTTACATGTAAGGGTATCTGAAGCGTATTGCTATCACCCTCTAATCAAAGAGTAGAAGTGTTGTGGTCGAATGGTTTAAGCTCTTGACTTGAAATTCAAAGGTTGTGGTTCGATCCCGACACAGCACTAATGTCCTTTGGCAAGGAATTAATCTACATTTGCCACTCCATACCCAGGAGAGAAATGATGACCCGGTAGGATGACGAGAGCAATTGTGTTAGTAATTGCTTAGATGCCCTCACGGTGACCATATGGTAAGAATACTCTCCAGGGACTGGAGATGGTGCACATTGTGCGTAAATCAATCCGATGACCATGGTAAAATATAAATCCATGCAGATTATTATTATTATTATACTTCTCCAAACTGACACAAAAAAGAATGAGAATTTAAAGCTCACATGCTATTTCATAAAATTTACGTGAACTTAACCTTCTTTTTCACATCACCTCCAGAAAAAAAAGAATTAGGAAACACTTGACATGAAATAAGTGTTTACCTTTACCTCGATCAAATCAAATAGCATTTGCTCAATTTGATGAACTTGTACTGTGGCCCCTTGGACTTGAAACAATGACATTATCTACACATTACAAACATGAGGAAATCTTGAAAAAGGAAATTCCCACTCAAAGATTAAATGCTAATGTCATGATTTCCTCTCCTGGCTTGTTTACCAATGTTTGTTTAAGGCCAATTTAATGGCTTCCCAGCTTGTCTCGGCCTAATCACCTACTTGCCTAACTGTAGCTAATGATCAATGAATAACTAATAGATACATAGCATTTTCACACCAGTCACATTTAATATCTACATGTATGTACTAATTACTGGTATCTAAAGATAAACAATATTTGTGATTATATCCGGCATACTAAGAATCTTGCAATCTGATTAGTCTAAACGAGGTCACATGAAAAATATAGATAAGTACTATCTACCTGAGATAGAACTTTTGTAAAGTAATTTTTTGCTGCTACACTACTTGCCCACCCTTGCCCATTGAATACGCATAGCAAAGTAGGTTACGCGAAATGTCAAAGTCAATGTCAATGTCAAATGAGCGCGCATCGACTGTATTACATGTATGCATGTTGCACTTTGTAAAATCTAGCTGTTCAAGCTAAACTGTCTGCAGAATCAGTTCTTATTATTATGTAAAATTCACTTTAAATAGACCTTATTGCCGATGTGGGATATAAAACAAATATTAAAGGTAAAGACCAGTATTGGAAACGCCCCAATTTCAAAAAATGAAATGGAAGCTCTCATTACCAATCATGTGAAAGAATATGTTTTGACTAATACATGACGATACAAAATTTGCCGGGAAACCGCCTACTAATTCATAAATTTGGTAAATTTGTTTCTCTCATGGTCTTGTGAGAGATATAGGGTAGTCCCACATACATCTTTCTGTGTATAGTGCTTGTAACTTTACGAAGAATGGGCCGAATTTCTTATCATTTTGATGATTCCAGAACCTTGCAGATGCTAGATGCTAGATGGTCAACCTTTTCTGATCGATTCCACAACGTTTCTTTCACAATGCAATCGCATGACCATTACTGGTCTTTACCTTTAACCTCGTAGTCGATTAATATTTGCTTACTATGATAATTAAGGCAAGTATCCAAAAACCTGCAAGAAAACATATTGAATTTGCGGCTTACCACCCTCCTCCTTTTTTAAACAAAACAATGAGTGAACAAAAAACTTGAGAAAGGACCTGGTAGTAGCTAAAGATTGCACAAATACTGAATAGTATATGAGGTAACATGCAAAGAAGAAAACATCTTAGAAGTCTGGAGGCCGTTTCTAGAAACTGTCATAAGTCTAACTTTATTCTTCTTGGACATCCCATGGAATCGTGTGTTACAGCATTAGGCCTAAAAAAACAAAATTGTTTTGCCCTTTAGGTGCCATAACATGGCCTGGTCGTTCAGAAATTTGTTTTTCCCCTTTTTTTTCTTCTTTCTTTTCCCTCTTTGGGCTGATAGTTTTCAGTTTTTAATAAATGCTTTAACAATTTTTTCCTCTAAAAAACGGTAACCTTTTTTAATTTTTAAAAAGCTGACCTTATATTTCAAGATTTTTGGGTCGGTCGCAAAGGGCAACACAACATCTTTTTTTTTAGGCATTAGTGTGCATTTGTACTGGATGTCCACGAACTTGGACTTATTACGGTTTCGTGAAACTGGCCCCTGACGGTTGTACTACTCACGCAAGGATACTGGACAGGGTGAACATCTCAGCTATGATGTAGGAGAGATAGGCCATGACGAAGACGAAGATGGGCTCGATGACGCGTACCTTGTAGGTGTACTTGGTGATGAGCGCTGTGAGGAAACCCATAATTAGACCGATCAGGATGCCTCCGAACGCGACCACGAAGAAGGAGATGAAGCCGAAGATGATGTCTCGAGTAACGAGGTGCTCTCCTCCGATCTCATTGAAAGATTCAAAGACACGGTACAGCACCTAGGATTGAGATCATAAGAAACCATCGTTCTAGTACAGTGAAACCTGTCTATAAAGACCACCCAAGGGAGACAAGAAAAGTGGTCTTTAAAGGCAGGTGGTCTTTATGAACAGGTTCTTTTAGTACATGTTCCAATGATAAACCATTTCCAAGGAAAACAAAAAATGTGGTCTTTGTAGACAGGTGGTCTTTCTATACAGGTGGTCACTAAAGCAGGTTTCACTGTATCTTGACATGCCCCTTGAAACGCTCTCACAGCATTTGATAAGTTGATTTCCCAGTCTCTCTGGGATAGGAAGCAAATCAAAGATGATGTATCGTGAGTGGAGGTTCTCCACCAATCTCATCAAATCATCAAAAAAAAATAACAAAATAATAATCATAATGTTCAAATACATAAAGCACAGAGACTACGCAAATATGTTTTACTGAGTTGCAAGAACACCTGAAATACTTAAAACTACTACAGATCATTGAATAATAAGGTGTGATTGTAATTTTAATTTTGATTTTTAACAATGGTGACTTCCTGGTGTCTTGTATAGGGAGCAAAGAAGTAGATTCCCAGGGGGCTGCTTACCGACAAGCACATTTGTTTTCAGGTCAAACTATAAATTTTAACATCAGCTACCTGGACCTGATTTGTTTGAATTCTCAAAAATGGTGGCATATTTACATGAGCACATCCCCCCCCCCCCCAATCGAATGATGAAGAAAAAAGAGAAAGAAAGAAACAGAGAGGGAAATAATCAAAAGTAGATGACAGGATCGACCCCACATACAACCTTCGCCTAACCGATGGCTGGTGCTTCCCCTTTCCCTGTTGCAAGTGCCCCCCCCCCCCCCCCTCCTCAATGGCTAGACCTATGCTATGCCTTTGCTGTATGTAACAAGTCAATATACTTTATTACATGGAATGATTGTATAGAATCGGAATCAAGGGCTGTTACTTCCCTGTACATGAACATCAATGTAGTACCAGGTACTACTAGGACAATATTGTATTGGCTCCTAGCTACTTCAAGACACATACAGTTCCCTTTTGGGGCAATCATCCCACATTTCGCGGTTTGCCTCAATAACTTTGGATTCAGAGCCCTACAAAACATGTTCAATGGATATTAAAGTAGAAAGGGGAAAAAGGTTCTGCATACCCGTACACTGCATCCATTCTTCTTTCATGACTTATTTTAGAAAGGAAAATAAGCTTTGAAAATCTCAAATTGGCAACACGTTGAAAGGTTCTAAATCAATATTTTTGATCAAAATTTGCCCAAGTGAAACACAATATTTTATTAGAACAATTTAGCGATAAAAGAAAAACAGTATTGTTGCCTATTTGAAGAAAAAAAATGTAATTCTGTCCTGAAAAAGTATACTCTTTATTCTTTTCTTCACATATCACAGTAAAAGGTAATTTTAGATGAAACTAAACAAAGATAAAGCACCATAGAATTATGTAATACAAATATATATAAGCTTATGTATTTAATTTTTTTTTGCATAAATTTCATCTCAATATGATTTCAATTACTTGTGCGTTGAAAGCAGAATATTCTTATTTATCAATGATGTTCACAATACATATAAATAATAAACTACTAATGAGTCTTTCCTCTTTTTATTTCCAAAACCACTAATACTATTGTACAGACTTCAGTCTAAGCCTGCAAATGACCTAATATACATGCAATTAAGTTATGACCACATTTAACAGATTCATAAATTGTTGAGCGATCCTGACCTTCATAAATCATAATCAATAGAGGAAGTTTAGACATATGATTGCAGCAAAGACAAACAAAATATATAGGGGTGATAAAATTTGAATAAACAATATTCCTTTGTATTTTGTAGCCTACTTAATTACAACAACACACTGCACAAAACAAAACTTGACACCCACGGATGCAATATAGTTGTCAAGTAGGCCTATCTATCAATATGGTTGAATATATGAAGAATGTGTTTGCACTATGCTATTGGAGTATACACGATAAACTGTGAATAAAACCTGTAAGGGCGAGACCTACATTATTCATTTTTTTGTCATGGATTTGGCTTCGGAACCTTTCATTTATTGTAGCTAACTTCGTTATATATACATGGCTAGAATTGGTAAGGGCAGATTATATTTTATTTCATGTCATGACAGCTCTGTTACTGTGGTTGAACTTGACAAGGCTAATCATTTATTAATTTAAATTATGTTGTAAAAGGTATTAAATTGACCTACCACCTGCAATACATTAGGTGCACATTAAAGGCCATACTAAGCAAAATAATGGTAATTGGCAAACATAGGGAATATTAGATTATCAACATAATATTATCATCAACATATGGACAAATTTCTGCCAACCTTGGATAATGCTTGGCCCAATCACAATCCGCTTTTACCAAAAACTGAAGATTGTTTTTTCTCCAGATTTGTGCCTGAAATTGCCTGAAAATTGATCAGACGCGTATTTACCATGGCAACGTGGTGGACAATTCTTGAAACAATATCGTTTGTTGTGAAGTAAGCATGGAATGCCTGTGAGGCCAGCATACTGAAGTATTTGAGAAAACCAGGCAATCTCTAAAAGGCCCCCAAAAAACGGTGTTGTATTGACCTTCCGGTGCCAAAAATGGGTTGGTCGGTCAGAAATCTTTTTGGGGGGTGTTTTTTTTTCTTTTTTTTTTTCTCCCTCTCTGGGTTGATATTTCTCAGTTTTGCGCAAATTTGTGTAATCATATAAAAAAACTAGATGGAATTCGACTGCGCGCAGTCGAAAATGATGCCTCCGTTATAGAGCAATTTTACAAACCAAAACAGAAAAAAAAAATTGAATTCACGTTCAATGGTAATCCATTGACAGGTTCTCAGAATATTGTGATTACAAGCAATTTCTCATATACATATATGACCCTTTGATCTTTGACCTCATGACCATAAAATCTACTCAGTTCATTGGCTCTGCAAGATGTTCTGAGTTAAATAGTAATCCATCTGTCAGTTCTAATGAGAATGCGTTCACAATCTATTTTTGCATACATAATGGGCCCATGACCTTTGACCTTATGAACCAAGAATCTACTCAGTTCATTGGCTCTGCAAGTAACAAACGTGACCTAATTTTGGCATGAATCCATCAATCGGTTCTTGAGATAACGCGATCACAAGCTGTTTTTGCATTCATAATGTGCGCTGTGGCCTTTGACCTTTGACCTACGTGCTCCAAAATCTAATCAGATTGTCTTCCTATGGTGATACACACTATCATTAAGTTTGAAGTTTAAATCTCCAGTGGTTCTTGAGATATTATGATAACAATCTCGCCTCAAGCTTCTTTGCTTATGATAGTTGGCCTCTGCATTTATCTTGATTATTTTTACTTACCTCCATACTTTCAAGCTTTCAATTATGTATTTTTTTTTTTAAATATTTTATTTTGTGTGTATTAAGTTGTCACTCTTGATGTAAATCAATTATATTATATACTATTATTGTTATTTGAATGTTTTATATTTGATTTATCAATAAATGCAGAAACATCTGCTAAAAAAAAAAAAAAAAAAAAAAGTATGGAATTTCATAAGTTGACCTCTGTGACCCTTGACCTTTGACCTACGTGCTCCAAAATCTAATCAGATCGTCTTCCTATGGTGATACATACTATCCTTAAGTTTGAAGTTTTTACATCTCCAGTGGTTCTTGAGATATCATGATAACAATCTCAATGTATGGAATTTCATAAGTTGACCTCTATGACCCTTGACCTTTGACCTACGTGCTCCAAAATATAATCAGATTGTTTTCCTATAGTGATACACACTATCACTAAGTTTGAAGTTTAAATCTCCAGTGGTTCTTGAGATATCATGATAACAATCTCAATGTATGGAATTTCATAAGTTGACCTCTGTGACCCTTGACCTTTGACATACGTGCTCCAAAATCTAATCAGATCGTCTTCCTATGGTGA